>CM021792.1:4638025-4751508 GCA_011076525.1 Nettapus auritus | reverse complement strand
GGGGGGGGACCCAGTGGTTCCAGCAGCATTCTGGGGGGTATAACAGGCCCGGGCGGGGAGGCAGGTGACCGAGCAGGGTTTGGGGGGTGGATAATAGGCTCTGGAGGGGACCCAGGTGACCCAGCAGGGTTTGGGGGGGACACAGGTAGACCCTGGAGGGGGCCCAGGTGACCCAGAAGGGTTTTGGGAGAGGATAATGGGTTCTGGAGGGGGACACCCAGGCCCCGCGAGGCCCGGCTGAGCCATGTGTTTTGGGGTGGGGGCCCCCTCTGTGCTGCAGCCTGTGCTGGGGGCCCTACGGGGCTGCTCAGGGATCGTGGGCGTGCTGGGGGCTGGTTGGGTTTGCTGGGGGGCATCCGGGGCACCTTTTGGGGAGCAATGTGTCTTGGGGGGGCTTTACAGGGACCCTCTCTCCTGAAAGCAAACGCAGGGGTCGGGTAATTGCTCCCCGTGTTTATCTTGTTGGAGCTGCGAGCTCAGGGACGTGTTCTCCATGTTCTCCGTGGTGCTGCGGTGGCCAGGCCCGGCTCTGCACCGCTGCACCAGCCCCCGACAGAGCCGGCATCACCAGGCCTGTGGCACACCGGATCCCACCTGCAGGCCCCGTGCGTTGTTTTTTCACATGTTCCTGGCTGTATGTCCATGCGTAGAGGTGACTGCTCCTCGGTTGGGCTGGCTGGTGTTGCATCAAACCTCTCTGGACCCTCGGGTTGATTTAGTGTTCCTTCTTACACTTGCCCCATCAGAGGACAGGGTCTGGTGTCCAGCCACGTTTTCCCCTGAAGGGTTGGTGGGACAGAGGTGCGTTGGCAGAGCGGCCGGCAGAGAGAGGTGCAGCAGGGACAAATGGACCCCTGGATTTCACTCAGAAGCAGTCCTTGTTTCTGTGGGTTATGGAGGAAAGGAGTGTTTTGTCAACAGAAAAAAGGATTTGTGAGAGCAGTGAGAATGGAAGGAAGAGAGCAATGATTTGAGAAGGAAAATGTTGTGGCAGAAACTTGGTTTTAAAAATACACGGTATTGAATTGTTGCTGAAGCCCTGTATTTTGGAAGGTAATCCGCCACTACAAAAAAGAAGAACTGTGATTCTGAAAGAGCTGTACTGAGAATGACATCTGGACAGGAGGAAACCTGTCTGTGTTCATAAATGCTTAAGGCCAAGCTGCCATTTCAGAATTTGCAGCTCGGAGCTTACTGCTTGCTGAAAAGCTGGGAATTGTCCCCACCTGGGTAACTCAGAATGGCCGTGGCTGATTGACATTGAGCGGCTTCTTGGGGCAGCTCCTTCGATTAGTAACAGAACTGCTGCGTGTCACTCAATCCCTGCTTCAGGGACTACCTTCTGTTTTGCTCAGGTGTGCAAACAGCAAACGCAGGAGGCTTTCACTTGAGGGCAGGACCTGTTTTAATTGGGGATGGGGGAGGGCTTGTCAGTGTGCTCAGAAGCAGTGCTTGGCAAAGGGAGCCTCCCTCCGAGCAATTTCAGGCTATCACTTTTCTCATATGTGCTTGTGCACCTGGAAGTTTTCCCTTCAGATTTCTCTTTTTTCTCTTTTTCTGTTTGAAGCACGCTTGTTCTGGGCTAGTTTGAATGTTGAGGGTGTCAGTTCTGCACTTGATAATTTGGAGCTTAATTAGTGTTTTAGTATGCTTGCTCCTGTCCTGAGAACTAGGCTTGCTAGATAGGGAGGGGCAATGTTCAGCCAGAAATAAGTGGAAAATAAATGAAGCTAAAGAAAAAAAAAAAAACAGCCCCAAAGTGAAACGCTGCTTAATTGCTCTGAAATCCATCTGGAACTCTGGGTGGCGAAGATAGAATAGAGCGTGTCATGCCGTGACATCCCACTTACGGATTATATAGATTTTAGTGAAACCTGCCTGTATGATATTACAGTTGGGATATCCTGATGATTCATGAAGTACTGTGGTTATTTCAGAAACAGAGAGCTTAAAATAAAACCGCCCAGACCCCTTCTGTGCTCAGCTCTCCCACAGCAGCCTAACAGCGTAAGATATTTTGTGCTGGAATTGAGTTGCAAAGCAACGACGGATTTGATTTGAGAGGCACCGTGTTGCTTCAGCGGGCGAGGGCAGATGATGTACTTTGATGCTAGGTGCCTGAAATAGCGCACAATTAACAGGTACGTATTTCTACAATCTGGTTTCGGACCAGGCCAGGTATAAAGAGTGGCTACAGTAGGAGCACGCCCTAAATCGGGTCCTTGAACAGTGGCTGGTGATGCCTTGAGGGATGGTCTGCAATATCTTATTTTAAACCCTGAAACTTGTGGTCTTTAATATGGCGTGTTACGAATTGTCGGCTTTGGCAGTAACCTGGTTAGCACAAGTAATCTCAGAGCTGGACGTGATGATGATCTCTTCTCTGGTCGGGCTCCTCAGAAAGGCGGGGATGGCGTGGCGTAATGCCGAGTGATTGCAGGTGGCGATGTCCTCGCGTGGTGGTGGCAGGCAGGAGGCTTCCAAGAGCACCACAGCTGTATGTTTAGGTGCATTTAAGGGAGCCTGGCGAGTTCAGCAGTTCTTATAAAGCTGTAGAAACAGAGGACAGATACCTCACCAAGAGCAAACTGTGATGCTGTAATTGAAAGCCGTCTTTGCAGACAGAAAGCATAGGTGGCTGTGCTGGGCTTGACTGAAGGGTCTTCTATCCAAGCATCCGTCCTGGGAAGCATCCACAGCCCCGAGAAGATCAGGCATCGTCTTTTCAAGAGGCTCCAGACCCTGTGGAAATTGTTTGCATACCCTGGAGCAAGCTTGGTCTCCACACCATTAGCCTGTTCCCTCTTGCTGCCGAATCAGCCGTGAAGGAGGCAGAACAGCCGTATGTTTTTTGATTCCAAGGCTAACAAACGTCGGACTGAGCAGGCTGTTTTGATGCTACTTGATGGCAACATGGCCAAGATTGATGCATTGATTATGCTTGTCAAGAAGACAGAAGGTTGTTTTTTTTTTTTCTTTTTTTTGCCCTTTTCCAGACTGGCTGCATCATGCACAACATCAGTGAGATTAGAAACTTCTAAACCTCATCGGCCAGGAGCTGCACGGATGGGGTAATTATACTTGTTAATTGGACAGAAAACATGGCCCAAAATGGAATGGGGCAAGTGTACGGCGATGCACCCCTGCGTATGCTTCAGCCTGGGAGAATCACAGCTCGGAGACAGGCTGAGTTTTTTGGAAGCTTTTTCCAGGCATTTCCGTTCTGAGCTTATCCTGTCTTTTCCTGGATGTGTATAAACTTGTAGTGCCTGCCGTGTCACGTGGCAGGTGTACTACCACCCGGCTCCCGGAGGTGTGTTTTGAAGGGCTTCTGCTTGGGGTCTTTGGACCTCATTTCACCTGGTGGCTCTGGCAGGATGCAACAAGCGATCGTTGTTCGTTAGCTTCTTGTCACCTACGGCTTTGCAGAGCTCCCTCACATCATGTGTTGCTCTGTTCCCGTGTCAGCTCTTCTGATACAGATATTTTAAGATTTCTCCGCAGTGGAGCGGATGGAGCAGGGAGGTGGTACGCAGTGGTGGGATAGTCAGGGTTCTCAAATGGTTCGTTTTGTAACTGCCTGCAAAGGGGGCAGGACTGTTGGGTATAGGAGTTAAAGAGGTGACAAGTGGAGATACCAAGGTGAGCAAGGAAGCAGTAAAAAAAAAAAACTGGTGGATAGGAAGCTGTAAACAGATCAATGAAGATTGTTTTCTTGCAGGCTTCCAAAAGTCTTCAGAGTCAGCTCTGGATCTTCGTGAAGCCAGTCAAATTATTCACCTCATCCAAGCTCCTTTGACTCCGCTTTTGTTGCTGAAAACCAGTTCACTTTGATTGTTACGTGTGCAGGGGAAATGATGGAGAATCAGATGTTGCTTTCTTAGTTGTTTTGCTCAGCTTCTGCTCATTTCTCTGCGTCTTTTCAGTAGCTCACTTTGTTTTGCTACCGCACTTGTTTAAAAATAACACTCAGTGTTTGGATTCTTTCTTTGGCAAAGCTGGGACACTACGGGGAGCTTAGGGGACCTGCAGTTCCCTTTGGAGAGTTGCGTAATTGCATCGGGCAGTGCCCCTTAGGGTCAGGGGAGAGCCCTGCGGTGCGCTGGTTGCTACAGTGCTTCAGAAAATAGGAGAAAAACCATCACATCTCGATTACTCTGCCAGTTTGGCATAATTGTTTCTCCCCCCCAAAACAAACCCATCTCTCTCTTTTGCAGACCTGCACAGCTGGGGAAACAAATGTGTACGTGTTGCATGTTCCTTCTTTTCCTGGAGTGTCTTCAGAATAGGTTTAAGCGTTCATTTTAGCAAGAGCAAGGAGATGCCACGAAGAGAGAGGGATTTTTTTACCTTAGTTGTGTCCCTTTAATGTTTAAGGGAACTCCAAAATCTGTGGTCTTGCAGTTTTTTTAGAGTGCTGTGCATCTTTCTGGCACCTACTGGGATCCCTTTAGGGTTCAGCAGTGTGAAAAAAATCAAGCTGACTTGTCACTGAGCGAAATGGAAGCAAGGATTGGACAGCTTCTTTCAAATGAGTGCCCTTTTCAGAATGCGTCTGAAGGCTCTCCGCTAATTGAGGATGTAGACTGTGCTGGCTATGAAAATGAAAATTTTAGAGCGCAATTTATTTATGTTATTTTTTTTTTGTAGCAAATGATACCAGCAACTGTCTTGCCACCGTCACTGCTTTTGTAAAAACAAGGATTTTTGTTTCATCTGGCAGTCCTAGTATTGTGAACGAGGTTTCTTATTTGTTCTTGACATTTTTCTTGAGAATTGTTTGATAGAAATATGCATGTGCATATTTTTTTTTTTTAACCACTGTGGTTTGTCCCTAGCTCTCTTACCCAATTAGAAACAATACAACCCAGCTCGTCAGCCAAGCAGCTCATCACAGCAAACAAGCCTGGCACGTCTACAACGCTTCTCCCTATTGTGTCTGTAGAAGGTCTCCTCTGAACGGGGGCAGAGTGAAAAGTGAGAAAAATGAAAAATTTTTAAATAAAATGTGGAGAGGGGAAAAGAAAAAGAGCTTCTGTGTCACTTCCTACCATGGTAAAAATCTAACCAAAGCTCCTGTGTAGTGATGGGCTTTTCCTTGGAGCCCGAGTGCCGGAGGTTTCTGTCTCGTGCCTTCTGTCACGTACGGTTTTCTGCCCCCAGTTCCAGACGCTTCTCTCCATTGAAGCGTGCTTCAAACTCTGCTGCAGCGAGAGCTGCTGAATTTTCTTCCTTATAGCTGGAAGTGGTGGGAGTCATCGCTTCTACGCTCTCGTCTCCTCCATGTCCCCATGCTCATCGGTCGGGGGGGGCTGCTGAGGTGGACCTTCGCGGCCCTGCTTTATTTAACTTCAGGGAGCGGCGTGGTTGCAGCCACCAGGAGCAAGCTGATTTTCCTGGGAAAAACTCGTCTCTGAGTTTTCAGACAATGGGAGTTCTCAGAAGTGCTTTTCTAAGGCACGGAGGCAGTAGCTTAGATATACGCAGTCCTCTCAGCAGCTCCGTGGCTCCTCCTAAAACAGGAGCTGGTGTTTATCAGTGAGGGAAATCATCTTGTTTACATGGGAGGGCCGAAAGATTATTTTCGGTCTCAAATCTGTTTTGTGGGAATTCTCGCTTCCTATTTCTTTAGGGCTGATAAAAATGCCTTCCTCTGTTAACGGCCATGTAAACTCACAGCAGCGCGTGAAGGGTTTGCAGGCAGCTCGTGGCGCTGGTCTGCCAGCCCCCCAGGCTGAGCGAGGAGCAGGTTTGGTGCCCACGGCTCCGTGGACGCTGCTGGCGCAGTTTGTGCACGCTGCTGTAATCAAGGATTCTCTGGGGAGACGTGAGGAGGTGGGTGATGTGTAGTGACAAGTTTTCTGTAAATATTTTCTGTCCGTGGCTGTGGGGAACCACACCAAGTCTTGGGCTCTATTGGCTGGAAGAACTTGAATTCCTTAAGTTGCTGTTTCTTAATTTCTCAACCTCATAAGCGGCTGTAGGCTCCTACAAGGGCTTTGTAAAGCAGCCACGTATATTCTGTTCCACCATGCACAAAATCTTGTCTTTGAACCATTGCGATGTTGTATGCCGTGACTGGGCTCAGAATGAAGTTCTTTGCCACTTTGGTGTTTCCTCAGTAAATGAAGGAAAGTCTGACGCTCCCTTCTCTTGCAAAACATTTTTGCTTTACCACTGTGAGCGATTTGCCCTCCCTGGGGGAGGATCTTTTTTTTTTTTTTTCTTTCGCAAGTGAGTATGGTTTAACATAAGCTTTTTGTTTATTTTCTTAATTTTAGATTTGTGCTGGCTGTGGGCAGTGCAGTCTTCGATGCAATGTTTAATGGTGGAATGGCCACAACGTCTACAGAGATTGAGCTGCCTGATGTGGAGCCCGCTGCCTTCCTAGCTTTGCTGAAGTAAGCTGCTTCGTCTAACACACAGCGTAACCGGAATGAACAGATTTATTGTGGAGAAGGGTATTTTCAATGAAAGCAGTGAACCATTTTGTGAAGTGGAGATCGTTACGCTTCTAAGTAAAAATGCCTCTTTGTTGATCTGTTTGAGGGTGTTTAAATGCTGGTGCTAAATCTCCCTTTTCCTGGGTAAAAGTCTAACTGCTACACAAAAATATCTGACTCGCTTCATCTTTAGGTTTACCGGCCATTAAATGATTACACCCTCCTGCTGCTGATCTGCAGTATGGGCAAAAATAAACTTAGTTTCATAAAGCTATGTATAGTTCGGCCATGAAAATGCAGTGACAGGGAGGGGTTCTGATGGGCTTAAGTTCACATGCTGGCCCTTTCAGTAAAGTTGATACCTGCTTAGACAGTGTCTCATTTTTTAAAAAAATTTTTTTTTTTTTAATGAATTGGTTTGATTTGATCCAAATGCTGTTTGAAAGAAGTGGGGAAAAGTAATCTTCTTAGAACTCTAAGTTACAAATATTTGGAGCTCAGCTTATGGGCATATGAGCAAGTTATAACAGGTAGGTGAGGGTGTGAAGTCAGTGTCAGACATTTTGTGTGGCATCTCCCCCCGAGCATGCTTTATTCCTCTTTGGAGAGCCGGTTTTGAATTTCCATTTCCAACATGTATTGTCAGCCTGCGTGCTGGGGGAAGGAGGAGGAAGGGGCTGTAACGTCCTATTCACTGATTTCTTTAAGCTTGGCTGGTGCCATATAGCATCCAGCAGCAATCCTGAATGTGTGCTGGAAAGTCATTGTCCCATTTCTATAGGATTTTTGTAACCTACTTCCCGGGGTTTCCAATACCGTGCTCTTGACATGTTCCCTGCTCGCTTCCTATTGGGAACAATAATTATATATAGCTTTGGCACACTTTTTGCTTTACCTTCAAAAAGTGCTTAGGTCATGACTGTGCTATCTTAGAAGGTTTTAGAACTGTTCTTCATAGGATGATAGGCCAGAAATAACAGGGAGCCCATAGCCCCCTCCCCTTTGGCTCATTTTAAACCAGACACCGGCACATGGGGAATCCCTTCAACTGGCGTATGACTCGTCAGCAGCTTGTCTCTGAGCATCTCTGTGGAGTACAGCGTTAGCATCTGTCTTGAAAACTTAGCAAGGCTAAAATACCGAGCGAATTAGAGGCAAAATCGGGTTGTTACCCAGTATTGATATTTCAACAGTCACATAAAAAGAACAGTGTGATCTTGGAAGAGAACAGTCATCTGAAAGGGCTAAGATGATCTGTTTCAGTGGATTTCAACAGAAATGTTTATATTTTGTAAAAGAGAAATACTGTGTGGATTGCCACAGTGACTCCGAAGCTTGCAGTAATGCTGCAGCAGTAGTGCCTGTAGTCCAGAGATATCTTAGGTGCTTAAATCTAGAATTGAACTAAGCTCAGGAGACATGGTGCTGTTCCCTTAGGAAGCTTACCAAGCTCTACCAGTCCCTCAAAATGCTGATCTGAAGTGGAAGCTGCTCCTTTTATCTGTCTCTGGACTTGGTCCGGATCATGACCTAATGCTGCAGGATCAGGAGCTTATCAAGAGGCAAACTGCCCATCCTGAACGCTCAGCACAAGGCCGCCTCTGGGCACCAGGTTGTGTTTGTGGGCTAGGAGCCTTTAACAGGTCTGCTGTAACTGCAAGAGATCCTTTTTTTTTTTCCCCATTTTTTTAGTAGTAACCAAAAGAACAATTTTGATTTTCTGAGGTCAGTCTGAATCTTCTTTTAAACTAATGCTGCACTTTTTTACAGTTTGAGCATCTCTTCTTATCCCTCTTAGCGTACAGTTTAGACTACGGTAAAAATAGTTACTAATGTAGTCATTGCAGTAAATGGAACTAGTTGTTTTTTGCACAACTATGTTCTTTTAATCTTGTAATAAACGGGGTTGTGTGGTTGTGTAGTGAAAATAGAACTGGTGAAGGGATGTGTGCAAAACACATTTGTGAGCCAGTGGCTTGATGCTGTTATTAACGGATGCTCTAAAGCGACACAAAAAACCTGCTTTCGGTGGCACTGAGAGCAGTCCCTGTCCTCCGAACCCCTCTGTTTCTGCATCCCTGGGCTGCATCTTGACCCTCGCTGTTGCTGTCGGACCAGGAGCTCTGTGGCCGTGCTGCAGCCGGTCCCTGCAGGAGAGCAGCCCTGTAGCTGTGTGAAGCCTCCAGGCCCAGCTGCAACACGACGTGCTCTTGTGCTCCCCCCGGCCACTGGAGAAATGCAGAAGAAATGGCTGGAGTTTCCAAAATCTCCTGTTTGTACAGGAATGCCAAGGCCTGCTAACAGGCTTCATACTACGTCTCTGTGCTTAAAGGCTGCTTGGTGCCTGTCAGACCCTGATGGGCAAATGCTTGACTGGTTAAAGGAAAAACAGTAAACAAAAACTCTGCATGGGATTAGGACTGACATCAAATGTGTAACTGTTTTTACTGAATTCAGCCTGTCAGTTCCTGTTGTCTCTAATCAGCATGCTTGGGTATGAGGAGGCTCAGGCAGGCTTCCTATGAAGACCTTTGTTTTTCCATGCGATATGAATGTGCGTCCTTGTTTTGGCCTAACAGTGAAGGCTGATGCTTTGGAGCAGCGCGGCAGTCCTTGTTATTCATCGTAATTAACTCTTGCTTTATGCTTAAGTTACATTTCTTGCTGTATTTTAACACCTGTATAATGGAACAAAACTGTTTTAACAAAGATTTAGCATATGAAGTGGAGAGATGAGGGGAGGTGGCACATGGGTAAAACATCTCTCATCTGCAGTAGATGTATATGATTACTTCTGATAACTTTTGAATTGGAACTAAAATAATGGAGCCTCTCTTCTGAAGTAGGCAGGCAGAATTTAATTTTTGTCCTTGTTTAGTCTAACTGAACAGCTGAAAACTTTAATTCACAGGCTGCGCTTGGCCAGAGAATGTTCTAGTCCAGTGTAAGTGGCTGGCTAAGCAGCTCACTGGCTGTGGGATGTGAGGCAGTTCGAGTTGCTAGAACAGATATTTGTTCTGTTTTATTCATTAAAAGTTATGCCTTAAGGAGTGGTTTTTCATAGAATCATAAAGTCAGTCAGGTTGGAGAAGACCTCTAAGATCATCCAGTCCAACCCTTAACCTAGTACTGCCGAGTCCACCACTAAACCACGCTGCGAAGTTCTGCATCTCCACGTTCATGATGACCTCCAGGGATGGTGGCTCCACCACTTCCCTGTTCCAGTGCTGCACAACCCTTTCAGTAAAGGCATTTCCCCTAATATCCAACCTAAACCTCCCTGGCACAACTCGAGGCTATTTTTGTTTGCTTGTTTAAAAAACAAACAAACCTAGAGTCAGTGGGAAGGATGTAAAAGCTGATCCATCTCTCAAAAAATGGGGCAAGGCTGATGGGCACAATCAAGCACAAATAAGCCTTTATGAACTGCAAGGGATTATTTTATACCTTGTTATCTTGCTACATCAAAGCAACGTTTGTTTGTATGCTTTCAGATTTCTTTATTCAGACGAAGTTCAGATTGGACCAGAGACTGTTATGACAACGCTTTACACAGCTAAAAAATATGCAGTTCCAGCCCTGGAAGCTCATTGTGTGGAATTTCTTAAAAAAAACCTCCGAGCAGACAATGCATTCATGCTGTTAACACAGGTGAGCTTGCAGTCATTTGGATTAAATTTCTTGAGTGACGTCCATCAGAATAAGAAAATAGAAGTTTTCTGAGTGTTAGGGAGTTGATTGTCCAAAACGGACAGTTCTGTGTCTTGTGCTTTTTGATTTTTCTTACAGGAATCTAGTGCTGATGAGCAGGTTCATATAAGGAACAATAAAATACAGCAAGTGTTGCTGCTGTTTCAGCTCTGCTTTTTGTTTTGGTGTGGCAGGAGATTCCATCCAGTGTGTGAGCTGGGGAAGAAATTAACAGTATGGAAAAACTTCATCTGCCAAGAAGAAAAGTGAAATGAGAGGATTTTCACTTGTTCAGGTTCAGGACTTTCTCCGTGCAAAGCTTACTTCATCTGACTGGCCAGACATCCTTTGAAGGGCTGTTTTGCAATAGTTTCCCCCAGAATGGGGATAAAAAACAATGCAACTTCTTCAAGAGCGCTTTAGTTGGCTAATTGTCATAGGAGAGGAAATGGGCGCTACCTGTTAGAGATAACAGTGATCTCTTCCTGGGGCTGCTCCAGCTAACCCTGCTGCCATACAGGAGGCATGCAGACCTGGAGTCGCAGTGCAACTGTGTTTCTCTACTCAGGTCAGCTGCGTGTCGGTGTGCCCTTCCCTCTTATCTGAGGGTTGGACTGGTCTCTTTGTGTTTGACTCTTCTAAGTATCAAACTGGAAGCCAGCGTTTACTGCTGCTGCTTATTTTGGAGAAGATCAGGTTTGCACTCAGGTTGATTAATCTAGCATCACTATCCTTCCTGCTCCTTGGCTTCATTTTTTTTCTTTCTGGTCCCTGCCACCCTCTCTGCTAACAGCTGATGACATGCCGGTGACTTCCACGGTGTCGCTATGCCATCACCTGTGCATTGCAGCATCTGTCACGTTGCCAGGGACACCCTCTTCTGGGTGGTGTAGGAACAAGAACCAAACATGCATTGTGGGTGCTGAGTTTTTCCTTTAGGGAATGGACGTACTTTTGACTAGCTCTGGAGAACTGTTTCTGATCAGCCTGCTCGGGAAAGGTGCCGTGATTTTTGATGTTAAAGAAACCCTGCAGAAGAGTCTTCACAGATGCCTGAGTTGGAAACCAGTGCACTGAAGTCTGGCTCTGAGAGGTTGTCCTCCCTTGCCCAGTATTGCTGGCTGCCGGCTCTTTTCCTCCTTGTCAGGAGCATAAGCGTCTTTCAGGCTGTGACTGTGGTTACTGCATCAGTGGCAGTGTCCCCCTGCAGTTTTTTTGCAAAGCCTGAAGCAGTGTTGGCTCAGAGCAGCTGAGCTCTTTGCTTGTTTGCTGTGATTAGGCTGGGATTTTATGAGTTTAAATATTTGGATCAGGTTCTCAAAGCAGTTCTACTTTACACTGCCATTGCAGGTACTCTTGGCTGCTGAGGATTCAGCTTTGGCTGCATTAGATGTCTAATGCTTGAGTGTAAAATACTGTCTCTTTTAACAAATGTTTTTTTTTCTTTAAAAAAACTTGGCTCTTTTCCACATGCCATAAATGGGTGAGGCAGCCTCTGTTACATGGGGGGGGCCACATTCCACTTTGTGGGAAAGGTTTAAGATTTAAAGTTTCTTGCCTGGGTAATGGTAGCCAAATTTGCACTCCCGTCTGATTCACCGTGGGACAGTTGTAACTCTTTGGCTGCAGCGGTCTTGATCTTTGGGCTCTGCAGCCTGAAATCTGAAAGCTCGGGAGCTGTTACCCAAAAGCTGAGAAGCGATCTCTCCTGTTGGCTTCAGTTTTGAAGAGGCATCCTGTGCTCGCCATCACCTGATGAGAATTAGACATGTAAGCTGTTTGGTGGTATTCCTTATGTAGGGATTTTGTGGCGTGGTGTCCCTCCACAACCTGACGTCACAGGTATGGCAAGGTAGCACTTTGGTTTGCAGTCACTTTTTTACAATTCACAAAGTTCCTTTGGCAAAGGAAGAAGGGATCCTCGTTTTTCATGAATCAAAACCAAGATACTGCCTGGTGCTGTCAGCTGTGCTGGGGCAGCTGAAATGCTGGATGGGGACAGGCCTTCCTGCTTCCTTTTGCTCTGTGAAATTAGCGTAGGGCTTATCCATTATGATTAATTATTACTGATGATTCGTATCCAGTGTATGTTTGCTGTCACAATATACCGAGTCTCTTAAATGTCTGAAGCTGGAACTTTTTCAGAAAAGTATCTCAGTGACAGGCTGCACGAGGCTCCTCACTCAGTGAGTCTGTTATCAAGAGACTCTGAGATCTGGTCCTTCAGTGTGAAAATCACCCTCTGTTTCTTGCAACAAATCTGTCAATTACAGACTCAAGATTTGAGATGTATCTTGTACAAAACGCTTCCCAACAGGCTTAAGATTGTGGACAGCTGATTGTAGAGCCTAAGACCCCAAAACTCTTTTGCATGTATCCTTGCTAAATCCCGTGGGTTGGCAACTACGACAGTGATGGTGTTTGAAGCAACTTCTAATCTCTGGCAGAAATAAAAGTAACAAACAGCCTTCCTCATCGATTGTGCCTCATACTGAACACGGTGCAGTTTCATGCCAGATGTACACGCAAATGTCATTTTGATCAACAAGATGTAACGGCATGCCTGAAGGAGCTCTGGGGGAGATCTCCATGACTGTAATGTAAGTCCTCCACGTGTCAGAAGAGAGCCACTCCAGTAGTAAAGTCTGAGTCAGCCACAGCTCTTGGATGCCAAGGGCGTGAGGTGCTGGCAGGCCTCCAGCCCCAGGAGCAGGGGACGACTGGTGAGACTTCCCTGGCCCATCGCAACACTGAGATGTTTCAGCTCTTTGTGCTTGAGGTCTCAACGTCGAAGGTGGACTCTGCTGAACTCTACAGCCCGTGAACAAGGGTGAAGCAGAAGATGCCCAAGAGTCGGAGCCTCTGTGAGTGACTGAATTCCCAGCCCAAAACACAAGTTTTAAACCTTACAGTGGCAGTTCAAGTCCCCGGGTATTGTGGCTCTGTAATGTTAGGTGTCTTGCGAAGATGGTCCCTTCCTAAATAGCAAAGACAAAGCACTGGAGATCAGAAGTCATCCTGGTGCCTTTTGTGTGTTCCCACCTTGCTTTTGCTTCTGCTAGGCACAGGGATGATAATGTGTAGGGGATCTGAGGTGGGGAGTGAAATATTAGGTCTTTGGGTACAGAGATCCTGAGCAACTCTCTGAGCTATGTACAGATCTGGTTTGGACTGCTACCCTATTCTGGGGGGAGTTCTTTAAGGTAACTAGATCGGGTTGAATGTTTCTGTGTAAAAATGAGCAAATGCACTAAGCAGGCTGCCTACCCTGCAGGGTTTTGTGTATCTCTGGGATGGAGCTGTGTGCCTGTTAAGGCGTTTTGCTAATACATGAGATGAGTGTGACCGTGTTCTTACAGAATAAGCCACCTCTTCATATGCTTAGAGGGAGCAGGCCTGGAGTCCTTGGGCAAAGCTTTCTTCTAAATATAAAAATAATGTAGTAAAAATTACCCGTGTTCAGCTGACATGGTCAGTATGGTGCTAGAAAGCACTACAGTCGTGTTAACTGACGTGATGTTGAAACAAAGACGTGACTGAAGACATGCACAGCTAAAACAGAACAGATGCCAAATGCAGATTTTTTTTTCTAGTGTTTGCCTTGTCATGCTTAAATGCTTGTGAAAGGCTGCTGCAGCCCAGTGAATTCGTGATGCAGTCAGGCAAAGTACTGCTAATGAAGATGGGCTCTGGGGGAGCGGGGAGTGTCGTTACCCAGAGTAAATATTAAAATACCTTTTGTGTTAATGATTGCTTCTTCATTACTAGGCAAGACTTTTTGATGAGCCTCAGCTGGCCAGCCTTTGCCTAGAGAACATAGACAAGAACACATCAGATGCCATCAATGCAGAGGGCTTTACAGACATTGATCTAGGTAAGCATTTTTTCCTCCATCTTCTGCAGGCTTTCATAACAAGCTAAGCTCTAAAGTTATTACAGGTTAATACTTGGTGCTTTTCTTGTGTAGCTTTGCTGTTCTGGATTAATCTGTTGAACGAACAGTCCCTGGCACTAAGTGGCTAGAGACGAAGCATTTGCAAAAGAGCATGCTCACTTGCAGAAATATCCTGGAATCTGCTTACTTTGGTGCAACTTGATTTTTCTGGGCATGATACAAAGCCTGTTTCCTCTGTTGATGTTGGCAGGTTTTGGGTGGGTGTAACTTGCCCTCTTTTGTGGAGTTGGCCGTGTTCCCTGAGTCTTCGTCAGGTTTTGGAATTAAAAAGGTGTTGCGCTTTTGGAAGCAAGAACTGGTTATTTTAATTATCGTATGCAGTAGCCAAACTTGCTGGGCACAGTTAATAGACATTAAAATTCAGACTTTAACCTTCTTCTAATGAAATGGAATATGGAGGTAAGACGCAGGTAACCTTCTGGCTTGTGTGCTGCTCGCTTCATCCAAACTTCACATCAAGTAAGTTGCAATTAATTCTACTGCACTTGCATTAACATACCAAATAAATGGGCACTGTTTGCTGCTCCAGTGAGTTACTTGCTTATGGAATATGCAGATATATCTTCCTTATAGGTTGCAGGCAGCACTTTTGGGAGATGCTGTTTTTTCAATTGCTTCTCTTTCACTTGTTTCGGCTGTACGTGCGGTAGTTGTGGCTAGGTAAAACCGGGTCATTTGGGTTAGTGCCTAAAGTTGTCCCTGTCTGTCCTGCCTTGCAGACACCCTGGTTGCGGTGCTGGAGAGGGATACCTTGGGGATCCGGGAGGTTCGTTTGTTTAATGCAGTGGTTCGCTGGTCAGAGGCTGAATGTCAACGGCAGCAACTTCAGGTGATTCCAGAGAACAAGCGGAAAGTACTGGGCAAAGCGCTTTCTCTTATCCGCTTCCCATTGATGACTATTGAGGAGTTTGCAGCAGGTAACTGAACAAAGGCGTTTCTGGCAGCCTTGGTCTTTGCTTTCTCTGAACTACACAGGACTAAGTACATGAAAGTGGATTTTTGCTGTGTGTTCTGTAGTAACTTAACCTAACCTTGAGATTATTCCCCATTCACACTGACCGACAGAATGTGCTGTGTAAATGCTGTTTCCATCCATGATCAGCTTGTTTTTAAAGGCTACGGTGCTCCCTCAGGTGCAAGTAGGATCGTACCTCCTCATTTGTTTTCATAGTATGTTCACATGGTTACTTTCGCATTCAGCTGAGATACAAATGGGTTCACATGCATTCATTTCCAACCATATAACCTACACAAAGCAAATGGTGTTGCAAATAATTGCTGTTGATTGTAGCCTGTTCCCCAAGAGAGAAGAGGATGTTTCTTCTCCCTCTGTTTGCCTCTAATCCAGTGGTGATGTTGGCCATGTTTTACTGATGCCATTCAGAGCAGAGCCTCATAACAAGAAAAACTTCTAAAATGTTCTTTGAGCTGAAGGGTTGGTGGTGTTAAGTTTTTCTCGAATTGTTTTTCAGGTTTACAGTAAGATCTTGGTCTAAAAGATGTCTAATGCATTTAACAATTTTGACTAAAGATTTGAGTTTTGTTTTCATTGCCTGTTGTCTTTTCACTTCATGCTCTGGCGGTTCTTCAGGAATTGAAAACTGGCAATTGGCTTAAACATTTTTCATGCTAAAAGACACCACGGAACAATTTTCAAAGCTGAAACTTCTTTTATGCTGCAGTTACCTGTACAAAGAAGCAGAAGGAGTCAGTGAAGCCATTTTCTTTGTGAATTTCTTCTTTAGGCAAAGGTGGCATCAGCTGATTGATAGTTAGTGTGCATCTTCCTAGATGAAGAGGGATATTAGTAAAGTAAACCTGCTCTTAAAACTTGACCCCCACTTTATTTGCCTGTCACAGCAGTGGTGTGGATTTAGGGACATGAATCTCTTCAGAAACAGCTTGGCCAGGGAGACAGGGATCTGCTCATCCAGAGTTAGTAGCTTTTTCCCTTGTGTTGGCACTCAGTGAAAACGTAGCACGTTCTGTTCCTGCATTGCATGTTGTGCTAAACAGCAGCTTGCAGCAGGGTCAGAGGCTCTCAGTCTGGCTCGATGGAAGAGCGCATCCTCCTGGATGGTGTTAAGGCAGGGTAATTACGTGCACTGAGCTGTGAATTTTTGTGTTTCAGTCCTCCCTTCAGATCTTGTGTAAATCCATCTCTGTGGGAGGAATGTGTTAATTCTGGCATATTTGTGTTGAAGCCTTGGAGTGGGGAATGCCCCCACCCCATACTGACTGTCACAGCTGTTTGTGGGACTGGGATCTTTGACCCATCTTCTTGCTTTGAGAGAAACTTTTCAAGTTTTCTCCATCCACTTTAATCCGAAAGATGAACAAACAAAACTCCAGTACACCAAACCTGAGTGCTTGCACAGGTCAGCTGTCCCTTCAACAAGTTCCTACCTTGGGATTGCTTCAGCTTCGTCCTTAGAGTTTGAGGGACTTCCTTGTGACCCTAGCAGAGGAAGGAGAGGGAAACGGCTCCCTTCTGACGCCCGCTCCCAGGAGGGGAGGGGAGGGGAAAGGCACGGTATGGGTGGTGGTTTCACCCGCTTATGGTATAATCTGTACTGAATGTGGAGTTTTGCATGAGGATGTTTTAACTGGCAAATGTGTCACTCCCCCTTTAAGCAAGTAATTTGAAACATTTGAGAATTGCATTGCAGCAGCACAGGATACGTTTAGACTTGATTGGTGATGGTTAATTTTTGCTGAGCAAAGTATCCACAAGCTCATTCATCTGTTAACAGCCTACTTCCTTATTTTTTTTCATCTGCACCTATTGCAGTCTTGGACCACATCATGTCTACAGTCCAGGAGTATGCAGCTGGGCACAGATTTAACATCTTGCTGAATTTAACCAACTACAAGTCACATCGGACCAAAAAGTAGCTAGGCTTTGCTTTCCATGTTACACTCAGTTCTCCACCATGCACCAGTGGTCTTTGCGTTGAAAGCCTCTCACAAATAGAGGTGCAGAGCAACTTTCTACTTTTGCTAAAGGAACTGAGACATTGACTAATTTTTACCCAGTTCCATTTCTGAAAGTGTTTGGAGTTGTTTCCAAAGCTTGAGTTTAACATCTCTTTGAAATAAACATCTAGTTACTGGAACAAAGATGAGAATGTCTCAATTCACGCTAAAAATCCCTAGTGTTTTTTCTAGGTTCTACAAAAGCAGGTAAAGAATCTTCTTTTTCAAAAAAGAAAAAAGAAAAATGGAGTTCAAATGCCCCAGGAAGGGAGGGAGTCAAAGCAGTGCAGGAACTGAGCCACCTTTGTCTCAACTGAAGAATATTCCTCTTTCTAAGTTGATGGTGGCGAGGTGATATTCCCTCCCATTACCCCCCATGGGCTCCCATGGTGTCTTAATAAAATACCAGTGTAGATGTATGAAAATCCCTCTTATCTGTATTATCATATCCTGAGGGAATGGAGGAAGGATTAGCTGAATGATTGTTTTTAAACCATCCCTTTTAGCCAAATGCGTTCTGGATCTGTGGAGCTGTGCTCTTAATTGCTATGTCACGGATGGTCTCTGCAGAGAGGCTCTGCAGCCCACAGCTACCCTGCAAATAAAAGGCAGGCAGCGCTTTCTGTCTGAGGCTTAATTTCTGGACATGCCAGTGAAATCCTGTGTCTGATGCTCTCGTTTGCAAGTCACGTGTGCCTCCTACCCCTGAAATCTCGCGAGTATCCCTTTCAGCTTGTGAAGGCTGACCACTTCATGGTTTTTCATGCTCCTCTGCAGGGCCTGCCCAGTCGGGAATCCTCACGGACCGGGAGGTGGTGAGCCTGTTCCTCCACTTCACGGTGAACCCAAAGCCACGGGTGGAGTTCATCGACCGACCACGCTGCTGCCTGCGGGGGAAGGAGTGCAGCATCAGCCGTTTCCAGCAGGTGGAGAGCCGCTGGGGGTACAGTGGGACTAGTGACAGGATAAGGTCAGCTTCTCTGCTAATTCTGCTGCTGATAGATTCATGTTTACTGAGCTTTCAGCCTACTCTAGACCTAAACCTGCAAGGTTACGTGATAGACCCTGATTCTGCCACACGAACCCTCATGCAAACCACAAAGGGAAAGTGTTTTGCTGGGCAAAAGCCTCGCCAGACGCATTAACCTGCATGGGCAGCTGCAGGCTGCCACTTTGCTTCTGTATTGGCAAAGGTTTGCAGCAATTGTGCACAGGCCTCTTGGTGGATTTATCTGTCTCCTTTTCAAATGGCTTCCTGCAGCTGTATGGGCACGTAGCAGTTGGTCACCAGGCAGCTCCTGTGCCTGGGTATGTTGACTAACCAGTGCTCCATCCGGTCAGTTCCCTGCTGTATCCTAAGTGTAAACGTGGTTTGTTGAAGCCCCTTAATCTTGCCCGTTTGAGGGAGGGATTAGAATGGAAATGCTTGCTGCGCCTGTCTTTCTGCTAACATCTAGTTTGTTTATACTTAAGCTGGAAGAGAAACAGCAAAGTCCAGCCATGGTGACAGAGACGTAGCATGGCATGGCACGCAGTGGGGGTTTATAAGCCTTGAGTGTCCAAGTGGTTAGAGCAAGACAGGAAGTATCCAGAAAGCCTTGGTTGTTTCCAGGTTGTTCCTTGTCTCGGGGGAAAAGGGAATTTGCATGAATACAGTTCTTCAAAAACCTCAAGGTTCTTCATTGGTGGTTCCCTCACTTATCAATAGTGCAGATTGGCCCGGAGATCCAGTTGGAAGAGCTGCTAGCTCCAAACATTCACTGCTCTGAGATCGAGCATTCAGAGGTCCTGTATTTGACTTTGTGTACAGCTGCTGACAGCATCAGGGTCCGTCTTCAGCCAGGCCTGTGTGTGGTTCAGTACTGAATATTTTGCCAGGGGGCAGTACAGTGGCTTCTGGCTTGCCACAGTGTTTGTCCTTGGAATACACAGGGCTGAAAGAATTGGTGGGCAGGTGAAGAAATGATGCTGGCAGTTTGGCAGCCGCTGAGGCTTTCTGCTAGCTGAGAAGATAGAGCTGGACAGGGGGGTGAATATCCTTGCCCTAAATGTCTTAGGCAGCAGGGATTCCTGCATTCAGGAGCCGTTGACTCTTATTTTCTACTCTTGGGTAAATCTTGAGTGCAGCTAGCTGCTACCCTGCAGCTCTATCCAGCCAATGCTCAAAAGCACGTTAACAATTCTCCTCCAGTGCTTAGCAGTGAAATACCTAATGACACTTTAAGTGGTCTTTGCTGTTACCTTGCTTGAAAGACTGTTGTTGCTGTGAGGTGGGTGCTATTCCACGCTCTGCAGGCTACCCTGCCTTTGCCTGGCCGATGTTTTTGGATGCTGACATCATACTGCAACCTCAAGGTGCTTCTGAGCTGGGCTCTGAAGCCCAGTGATGGGGTGATGCAGCTTTGCATTTTACATGAGCAAACAAATTTACTTGCTGGCCCGTTAGGACAGTCAAAGATGTAAGCTTACAAGTTATGGTTTCTGTAAAGGGTTTCAGTTATTAGTAAGAGTTACACTTGAAACTGCAGTATGTACTTGATTAAACAGTAGATATGAAATTAAAGTGAGTGAAGATACTTGTGCTTCATCATCGGACTGTTTCAGTACAGGAGTGGTAAGTTGATCTGACTTTCGTGATCTGTTCCTGCAGGTTCTCAGTAAACAAAAGGATATTTGTAGTTGGGTTTGGATTATACGGATCCATACATGGGCCAACGGATTACCAAGTAAATATACAGGTAATTCTCTGTACTACATCAAAAACAGTTACTACTATAGGGACTACTTTACACGTTTTAGTGAGTATGCAACAGAATCCTAACTAGGAAGGGACTGCATTTGTTCTAGGGATAGGGCGGTTGGCAGATGTAATGTGGGCCAGATGGGGCACTGGGGATAAGAGGGATTATTGCTCTCAATTTGATGCAGCCTCCCATTGCACGCATCACTGCTGTATCTCCCCAAGTCTATTCACGGCCTTTGAAAATACGTCCAGGAGAGTTCTGAAACAGTTTGAGAAAAGCCATGCATGTTTTCCTACATCAAGCAGGCAGGCTGCTTCTGCAGCAGTGGTCAGGTATTGCATTACCATTTGTACTTCTGCTTCAGGCTGTACAAATGCAGCAGAGCAGTCACAGTTCCGCAAGGGAAGAGAAGAAAACAATTGCTGTGAGCGTGCTGGGCCTGTGCAGTGCCACTGTGCACCTGTTTGAGATGGCCAGTAGGACTTAGGGAGCTTGTTTTTTGACACAGCTGTCAATTAAAAGCTGTTTGAAAGACTTCGTCTTACACAAGTCTTGTGCACATTGGATGTACTGAAGTAACCTGCCTGAGTCTGGATCCCTTGAGAGCAATTGCCCCCAGGAAAGTTACCCAGCACAGCTGATGTGACAAGCGCAGTCTGTCTGTGCTTCCTGAACTGCCAGGGTCTCTTTCTAGTGCCTCTGAGCTCTTGCAGGCTAAAAGGAAGCGAAGGTTTAAGCAAACAGCCACCTGCAGCGCTGCGCCAGGCTTCAGGGTAAAGAGGGGAATGTCTTTGTCTTGGGTTTTCGGGGATGCAAGGCCGCTGTTGTTCAGTGTGTGATGGCACAAGCAACGGGATGGTGCAGTCGCAACGGGGCTCTGAAGCTGTGGTGGACCTGGCCAAACTACCGAGTCCCTCGGATCCAGTGCGGTTCAGAGGGGACACACCTGCACGAGTGCCAATTCTGACGTGCAGGGCAGCTTTCAACTAACTGTACGGATTAAGAGTTAACACATCTCTTGCAGATCATCCACACAGACAGTAACACGGTCCTGGGGCAGAACGACACGGGGTTCAGCTGTGATGGATCATCAAACACTTTCCGGGTCATGTTCAAGGAACCTGTTGAGATTTTACCCAACGTCAACTATACAGCATGTG
Organism: Nettapus auritus; assembly: GCA_011076525.1. Classification (NCBI taxonomy): domain Eukaryota; kingdom Metazoa; phylum Chordata; class Aves; order Anseriformes; family Anatidae; genus Nettapus; species Nettapus auritus. Next base: position 4,730,540 of record CM021792.1, on the reverse strand, counting down.
CTACTCTAAAGGTACTGTAGTGGGGCAGCATGGATAGAAGAGAGGCTTCTTCAGATAGAAAGCAGGCTTCTTCAGTGCAGGGTGGTTCTTACGCTCTCTGCGTGTTTCAGTGAGGCGTTTAGTTTTGAAGGCTTCCTCTGGAGACCTTCACCTGGTGGTGCAATGTGCACACTGACCATCAGCATTCAGAGTTGGTTTTTAACTTGCCTAGCAAGTGTACAGTAATTAACGGGCTGTATTAGTGATGAAGCGAGGGGATTTTTTTCTTGGTGCACACAGATAAACCGTCAGCTCTGTATGTGTGTAATCCAGAGCCCGTCTGCACTGGCTTAAAAAAGTTGTTGAACTGTTGAGATCTGGTTAAATGCAGTGTTAAGCTCTGACAGAGATGAGAACTTTGCTCAAAATACCTAAAGAAGCAGAAAGAAAAGGGAGGTGCTGAGACTTCCAAAGCTCATTGCTTTGGGTGGAGCGTACCTGGGCAGCAGGGTCCAGCAGGGCTGCGATCTCTGTCTTGATCTGTTCTCGTCTTCTGTAACCATTGCAGGGTCCAGATTCCCACTATGGAACCAAAGGACTGCGCAAAGTGATTCATGAATCACCAACAACAGGAGCCAAAACCTGCTTTACGTTCTGCTACGCGGCTGGGAATAACAACGGCACTTCTGTGGAGGATGGACAAATCCCAGAGATCATCTTCTACACATAGTGCAGCTGCGGAGCTGGCTCTGGACTTTTCTGTTCTCTTCCCCGTGACCTTCCAAACTAAATTTCTGGCTGAGTTTGACCACACCAATTGGAGCCACACTAGCCAAAGGTCTCAGTAAAACCATTTCAAAGCTCATGTTTTGCCTTGTGCTAGTGATTCTGCTGCTATCCCATACCAGACTAACTGGTTTACCAGTATCATTTGTAGGTTGTCTGTGGCTAGTCATTTTTTCACTTTACTGATTAATCCTATCTAACAACATGCATTTTTTTGACTGTAATGAATGTAGATGCTTTTCCACCAGTCAGAAGCATGGAAACAAGTGGCTCTGGTCGTGGTTACACTTGCTGTGAGGAGCAAATCCTGCAAAAAGAAAAAAGACACAGTCAGGGGCTGTATGGCCCCTCCTCCTCTGCTCTAGCGCAGCAGTTGAGGCGAAGCGGTTTGCGGTGCTTGGCCGGCAACACCACTGCAAAGGCAGAGCTCGACCAGCCTGCGCCTGGCGCGTCCCCTCCTTCTGGCTGCAGCACGTGCAGCCGCCTTCAAAAAGTGACAGAAAGTGGCCTTTTCCCTGAGGCTTGCTGTTTCAGCACTACACGGTCTTGAGGGAGACCTCGAAACTAGAGCGCCTCTAGAGACTACAGCGTTTTCGTGCTATTCTCCCTAAGTTGTGACAATCCTTTACCTTGGGCAGTTGGCGACAGCGAGGTGAGCTCCCCTGCAGGGCCTGGAAGGGGCAGCGGCTCTGGCAGGGCAGGCTCTGCCCTCTCCTGGGGGCAGCTGCTGTGCTGGGTCCCGTGGTGCTTCTTCCAAGCTCCGTATGGTGTTCAAAATGATGGGCGATACTCAGATAACCCCGTGCAGCATTTAGCAGCGGGGAAATCTGTACTAGTCGTTACTGTGCTAATCAAATCCTTTGTTTGCAGATAGTGCTGGGATTTGTCAGTTGGAGCAAGCAAGGGAACTTGCCTCACCTGGCCCCCGTGTTCCTGTGTATTGCTGCTGTTCTCATGCACGTTTCAATGCATTTTCTATTTTTTTTGTTTTTCTGTGCATTGCTAACCCACTCCTAGGCTGCTTCAGAGCACTGCTGCCCTGATGCAAAATAGGAAGAGGCTTGATGTGCAACCGCCTGTTACCTAATAACGCAGCAGATGGACGAGGATTTATGGAACAGTTTAGGAAAACATTGAAGATTTTGTTTGCCGGTGTATATTTGCAGTCTGCCTGTTTGGACAGGCACAGGAGGAAGATACGGTATTTCCAAACATCACCTGGCTTTGGGCTGGTTAGTTCAGTAATCGTGAGTAAGCTCCCTTCTTACCTGTTCAGGACCGGTTGTTTTCCCCGTCATCAGGTTCAGCCATAGCCGAGTAGGTAAAGGTGCCCTGCGGGGAGGAGGTGGGAGGCACTGCCCGCTGGAGGCTGATTTTTTTTTTTCCCTCCCCTTCCTCTGCAGAGGAAGCTGTAAGTAAAGGACGTCTTGGCAGGGTGTCCAGAGCCCTCCAGAGTCTGCGTGGGACTTGCTGGCACGTTGTGGTGCTGCCTCAAAGCTGAGGTTCCCTTCTGCAAACCTCTCCCTCTGCCCTGGGCGCACGAGGCTGCCCAGACTGGCTGAGCGGCAGTTGCCACCTTGGAGTTGAAACCTGGTCATCCTTTGCTGATGCGGATGGCTGAGTGCCTGCTCGCTCGCTGGGGAAGTTGCATCTCTTCCCCTTGCTCCCTCCGGTTGGGCTCTGTCCTCAGGCTGCGGCCAGCCGGGTGTCTCCTTGTCAGCCACGCAGCAGTAATACGGTCAGGAACACCCCGCACCTCGTAATGAGTAGCTATTAGAGATGTCGATAGTGTGTTACGTTCTCTAGGAAGACGTTGTAAGATGTGTATATTGTAAGCCTGCTTCAAGGTAGGATGTTTTTAATATGGCCAGTACTTTAAAAAAAAAAAAAAAAAAAGAAAAAAAATCATCTGATGGGTCCATGACTGTGCAATCCAAGCGGTGTCGTGAGGTGGGTCGGCAGGACGGGTGAGCTCTGCCCTCTGAGGGGCAGCCCCTTGGGGCACGCACCCTCAGCTCTGCCGCTCCGCTCAGAGGCGGCGGCAGCTTCGCTTCCCTGCCCGGAGCCACCGTGGGCTGGCTGCGGTGGGTGCAGCACCTCGGGCACTTCTGTATATAGGTGGCAATAGTGGAAATAATTGGAATATGAAAGAAGCAAAGCTGCACAATTGGCTATCGAAAGAGCAGGACTTGAAGGCAGGCCTTGCTGTAACCTAGCTCAGCTGATGGATGGGCCCTTGCTGGCTTGTCCCTGAAGCATCTGTTTTTACTGCTCTTTTGTTATGCAATTTCTTTTCCCAAATTCACTTTTCCTGCTTTCAAGCCACAAGGTAGGTCTGGTTGCTTGTCCTGTTGGGGAGGGAGAGGAGTCAGACTCTGAACTACACCTGAGCAACTTCTGTTCTTACGGCTTTTATGCAGTTTGATGCAATTCTGGCTTTTGTAGATAGATGAATGTAATTCATTGTTGGACTTGCCTGTTTCCAAAAGTATGAGACGTTCTGTTGTACCATGTCACCTTCCAAGCAGAGCTGGGACTGTCTCGACTCCAGTGCTATATTGATGAATGTATCCAATGCTCTCGTTCAGTGTTCACACTCTGCTTTTGGCCAGCTTTGTGATTTGTAAATAGGAAATCAATAAAGACATTCAGGTTGTCTTTACGGAGTTTCTTCCTGATTTGGAGAGAGCTGACGGGCACGCAGCGGCTGCGCCTTGTTCAGCGCCTCGGGGCTGTGCCAGAGCCTGGTGCCGGTGATGCCCTGGACTGGGGCTGCCGAGCCAGGCTGCGGCCCTCAGCCGGCCCTGGGTGGAGCATGGTGTGGGCAAACCCCATCTTTGTTGGGATGGATGAACCAGAATCACAAGACCTCTCCCTGCCGCTCACCCCCAGGACCCCTCAGCCTGGGCCCCTGGCCTCTTCCCACCCTGCAACTGCATCAGCGCCGCCCTTGAGGAGGCCCCATCCTGGCTTTTCCTGCTCTTTCTTTTCTGCTCTTTTCTTCGTTCCTCTTTTCCTTTCTTGAGCTACAGCTCTGCCCCGGGGAAGCTGTGTCCATCGACTTCCAGCCTCAGGCCTAAACCACCCCTGGGGAGGCTGGGGGAGAGCCGGGCTGAGCAGGGGCAGGGAGCTGCCTGGAGCCGTCGCCTCACTGCTGCTCCCCTGAGCACCCCTGGCCTTTGCTCCTGCTGCTCGTGTGAAAAAGAAACAAGGGGCTCCAGCTGCAGCTCAGCAGCATTTAGCAGCAGGAAAGGCACCTGAATATCTGGGGCTGAGGCAGCTCCCACGTGGGGCAGGGGGCGAATGCCACCGGTTGAGCTACAGAGGAAAAGGGGGTGCGGATCCCTGTCCCACCCTTGGGGCCACGCATTGACACAGACAGAAGTGGAGGGTTTTAAAGATTTTTTTATTATTATTTTTATTTTATATTTTTTATTAAAAAAAAACAAAAGCCCCTAAGTTCTATGGCTTCAAAGAAGCATCAGAGAAATTTAAATGCCATTTCTGTACACTTTGTTTTAAAGCAGTAACTAAACTCGCAATGGAACAAACGCCCTCACGTACAATCGCAGTATTTGGACTCCGTGCTGGAAGGACAGGGAGTCCTGGGGGCTGCAGCCCTGGCCCCCCCTCGCAGCTGCTGGCGGCAGCGGGTGAGCAGCTGGAGTCAGGCAAACGCCCGCGGCCGCGTCCCTGCCCCTCCACGGCTCCTCTTCGGCCTCTGCTTGGGTTTGTCTGAGCTGGTGCTCTGAGAAAGGGTCCGCTTCCAGTGAAGATTTAAGGCGATTTTTGTTTTCTTTTGTTTTGTTTCTTTGCCTCGCTGGGGAAGTGAGGGCAAACGCTGCACGTCGCTCCCCACCGCGGCCAGGGCACGCGGCAGCAGCTGGGGCTGCCCTGGCTGCTGCAGCCCAGAAACCAAAGCTGGGTTCAATCCTGAATTCAGGCAGAAGCGGGGCCGTGGTGCTGCGCCATCCCTCGGGGCCGCAGGTGCCCGGTTGGTGCTGGGGCAGGCAGAGCGAGCACCCCCTGGGCTGGCGCAGCCCCTCGTGCTATTTGGGGCCTCCCCTCCCTCCCGGGATGCTCGGTTTGGACAAATGCTTCGAAGCAGCCACAGATGTTCCCGTTTTCCCCCACCCCCACCCTCCCCAGAAGCCTCAGCACAGCCTCAGCCCCGCTCTCGGGGTAGAACAACAGGGTTTTGGTAAAGATAAGCGTGCCCCTCCCTCCCCCCCTCCAATGTGTGGTGATCAATACACACAACAGCGCGGGGTCAGTCACGTGGGAAAGCTGCGGTGGCCCTGGGGTGGTGAGGAACAGGGTGTCTGGGGGGCTGCGTGTGTGGGTGAGACGATGGCTAAAAAAAACCCGGTCCCCTCCCTCCCTCCCTCGTCACCCCCCACTCCCCCGGCAGAGTCAGACCCGGCCCCGCCGTGGGAGGCAGCGGGGAGCGGGCAGAGGCTGCTGGGACGGTGGCTGTGGCAGCGCTGGCCGCCCCTGTGCCCTTCGCCATCCGGTCACCGTCGCCGAGTGCCTCCGCGCCCACCCTGGCGTGAGGCCCTGCGCCCTCGCCCTGTGCCTGCCGTCACCCCGAGGGGCTCGGACACACGGCACGGGGGCTGTAAAGCCAAGGCCAATAAAACGCTGCCACAGGACCTGCCCTGTGCTGCCTGACAGACCTGAAGGGGAAACAAATCCAGCCCTAAGACATCACAGCGTCAGAGAGGAGATGCTTTTCCTTCCAACTGCGCTCTGAAACTTGCTCTCGTGGGTCCCTCTGGTGCTGCCTGACACCGGCTTGGTCCTGTCCCGGTGCCCCCTGCCCCTGGGAGTCACTGGCTGTTCATGGCAAGACCAAACATCACTTGTATTGCTAGCAAAAGTGCATCGTAAGAAGTGTAAACGCATTTTTCCCCCCTCCCCACCCCGCACGCACCCAGCACTTCTCGCCGTACCAGAGACCACAGCGCTCGTCACCACAGGCATTAACGAAAGGGAAGGGGAAACCTAACGGGGAACGGGGCAAGGGGCCCTAACGAAAGAGCAGAATTCGGTAACACTGAAGATGACGGTCAAAGACTGACAACTCAGCACTCTGCACCGAGACTCACTTTAAATTAACTTAAGAGACAAAGAAGCAACAGAAAAAAAAAAAAATCCTCCTTAGCCCACTGCTCTCGAAATTGTCTTCTGCTTCTTCTAAGACAGCGACGTTTTAGAGTCCGTAGAGTTGATCCCCGTTTCAGACTAGGTATAGACTCAGAAGCAAGTGACGCTGTGGATTTGTTTCCGTTTCTTTTTTCTTATTTTCTTTTAGACGGACGCAGGAACTTCAGCGAAGTCGGGCTTGGTTCGAGTAAACGGCCACGCACTGGGCGAGTGGTGGAGGAAAGGACAAGCAGTTTGGGGAGGCCCCGCTCCCCGCCTGCGCGTGGGGCGCCGGGGGAGGCCAGCTGGCTCGGCCCCGGCCCCGGCCACACCGAGGGGCCGCCGCCGCCGGCTCCACGGGTCAAGATCCAGCCACGGCCAGAGGGAGAGGAGCCCTCGCGCACGCCGCTCCACCCGGCCCCGGCAGCTCACTTGCGACGCTTGGTGGTTTTCCTCTTCCTTCTCTTGAAGAAACAGCAGCACCTGGGGACAGAGGGGACCCGTCAGTGCCCGGGCCCAGACGGGATCAGCACCCCCACGGGGGATCGGGGGACACAAAGCCTTTGGCAGCCTGGAGAGCCCCACCTGGGGCAGAGTTGCCCCAGCACATGGCCAGGGCCAGGCGCGGAGCACAGCGACGGCCACAGCAAGTGATGCTCACCGTGGTGACACTGGCCCTGGCACTCGATGACAGCCACGGCAAACGCCGCTGGCCGCAGCCGGGGCTCCCCGAGAGGGACCGGCCCCAGCTGCGTGCACGGGCGCTGTGCCGGGTTTGGGAAGGGGCTGGGGGCAGTGGCCCTGCAGGGACACCGCTCGTTGGGTCCCCGTGACGAGCTGCAGATGTTTGCTGGGCTGCTGCTCCCCCGGGGGGGCAAGGTAAGGCACTGGGGGCGGCAGCCCTGAGCCGGGGCCAACCCAGGGGCCAGGGCCAGGGCCCAGGACGCATCCTTACTTTGTATCGTCTGTCACCTCCACCTCGGTGGGGGCTGTGATGGGGGCGTTCGAATGTCCTGCGGTCGGGTCATCTGTGTTCAGCTCTCCGTTGGTGGAGCTCATCACCTGCGGGGAAGCGAGTGTCAGCGCGGGGGCATCCTGCGGGGCACCGGCCGGTCCTCAGCCTCGTCCCCGGCCCCGCGGCAGCCCCAGGTGGTGGCACAGCCCCCACAGCCCTGCCCTGCCAGAGCCAGGAGCAGCGGCGTCCCCGCACGGGGCAAGAGGACGGTGCCCTCGCCCAGCCAGCGCTGCTCTGCCTGGGCGCTGAGCACAGCCGATTGCAACGACCCCGGCTCCCCCGCACACCCCCCAGGACAGGGGCTGCTGGCGGCCCCGTGACGCTGCTCGCTGCCCCACACCGTCCTCCTGCCAAGCCAAGCACCCCGACACAGCTCTCGCTGTCAGACCCCAAGCCCTGGCACTGCTGGGCCCCGCGGGGCCGAGCCCAGCGCCCATCCCACGGGCTCCTGCCAGCAGCCGGGGCCCTGCCCGCTCGCAGGCGGCAGGGCCGAGAGGAAAACCCGGTCCCCGAGGCAGGGCTGGGGTTGACACAGGCAACGGGGACTTGCCTGAAAACCCCTCTGCTGCTCCTGCAAAGCCAGGAGTACCCTGGGGGACGCGCAGGCCTCGCCAAGCTGCTCGTGCCCACGAGGACGTTTGGCCCTTCGCCGGCTCAGAGCTGCCGACCCACAGCCACGGTGCCCAGCCAGCGGGGCTCCTTCAAGCGACAGCGCCCCGAAACGAGCCCGGGGACCCTCCAGCACCCCCTGCAGCGCCGGGCGCGGGCGGAGATGGGAGGGAGGCCGGCGGAGCAGGAGCAGGGAGCAGCCGCAGGGGCGGGGGGGGGACGCTGGAGGAGCGGGGCAGGCTGAGGCGTCCCCACGGCCTGTCCTGGCCGTGATGACGGGAGCTGAGCCCAGGACCCAGCGCCCGCTGAGACCCGTCACAGAGCAGCGGGAAGGAGCAGCGGCGGCGGGGACGGCAGCAGAGATGGAGGAAGCAGCACAGGCCCGGCTGGGGGGCTCGGGGGCCCCTGGTGCCCCCACCCAGCTGCGCGGGCTGGAGCCGGCCAGCCCAGGGCGGGGGCAGGAGGCGGCGAGCAGGGGGCTGGCGGCGCAGGGACGGGACCAAGGCGGGGAGCCGAGGCTGAGGGCTGCCCAGGGAAAGGGAGGAGAAGCCGGGCTCAAAGCCGCCGCTCCGTTCGAGCAATGGAGGCAAAGGAAAGTCCCCAGTGCGGGTACGGCCGTGTCCGGGACAGACACGGAGCAGCGCCGGCGCTGTGCCCGTCTCCAGCCGCCCTCCGAGTCCCAGCGGCAGCCCCGGGAAGCAGCGCCAGCCTCGGCTGCCCGCCGGGAGCAGGGCCCCGGGCATCACACGGGGACAGCCCCGTGCCGGCGTGGCGCAGCCCGGACATGAGCCCGGCGTGCACGGCCCCGGGCGGAGGAGCGGGGCTGCTGCCTGGCACGGCCGGCGGGCACACGTGGGCCTGGCGCGGGTTGGCTCTGCTTTCCCCCAAGCCCGCCCATGCCCTCGGCGCGTGGTTGCGTGTACCTGGACGGACCCCCCGAGCCTGCCGGCTGCCAGGTGAGCTCCCACAGGCTCCTCGGCGGGCTGCCCACCGGCCTGAGGATCCCACAACTCCGTCCCCTCGGGCGGCTGCTCGCGACAGGCAGGAGGAACAGAATGAAAAGAAACAAAAGAAAAGAAAAGAGGAAGAAGAATGGGGGAGAGAAGGGAAGAGGTGGAGGGAAAAAGGGCGGGGAGAAGAGTGGCAAAAGGAGTCGAGAAAATAAGACATGCAAAAGCAAAACCATGACCGGAGCAGCTCGAGTTTGTGATCGCGGAGGGCGCTCGCCCTGCGCTGTCCCGGCGGCTCCTCCCTGAAACCGCTGCGGGGGCGCGCTGGGCTCTGCACCCGCCCTGCCGTGCTCACACCACGGCCCCGCTAAGAACGGGGCTCTTCCCCCCGCGTGGGGCAGCTGGGGCCGCGCTGCCCGCCGAGCTCAGCCGCCCTGCGTGGGTCTGGCAGCCACTCTGCACAGGGGGGCGCAGCTCCTCGTGGTGCCACCGCGAGGAACCGAGCTGGGCTGTGCCTCGGGGGCTCCCCCGCCACGCAGCACCCCGCTGCCAAACCCTCAGCACGGGGAGCGTGGCGCAGCCCCACGACTGCCGGGGGGGCTCGGATCCCCAGGTCCCAAACCGCTTCAGCGCTGTGGGAGTTTTGTGCTCCGCTTTCCCCACAGCCCTCGAGGAGATGTGGAGCACGGCGCTTCTCAGGCGCTGGAGGCAGAGGGCAGAGCTCACGGGGACAAGTTCCCAGGAAGGAGCCAGACGCGCTCTGAAGCCGTTGCGCCTCCCCAGGGACTCTGCCCAGTCACCGGCCACCCGGGGCCGACTCGTGGCTGCGGGAGGACGGGTGCTGCGTGCTCGGCTCCAGCCCGCCTGCTCCCCTTGGATGCCCAAACCACGAAGACCAGGGTCCGTACGGGACAGGGAAACGTGTGAGGCCTGCTCTTGCTGGCAGCAGTCCCCAGACCATGCTTCCTGCACGCGGCACCGGAGCACGGCTGCCAGCTCGGCTCATCTCTGCCCTGCGCTGCCCCAGCTCGGCCCCACGTGCCCGGTGTGGGGCCACACGCTGCCGAGCTGCCCCACAAAGCCTCCCAGAACACCCCTCCCTCGTCCCGTGGCTGTCCCCATGGTGGAAGTGGCACAGCAATCGGAGCAGCGCGTTGCCCCTGGGGGATGCAGCACCGGGGGCATCGCCCTTAGCACCAAGGTGGCTCGGCGTGTCCCGCGCTCACGCCCACCAGCGCTAAGCCCCGCTGGAGCTGGAGTTGGAGCCCAGCCCTGGCATTTTCCAGCTGTGCTCCAGCCTCCTGAGGCTGCTTCCCCCCGCTTCTGCCAGCCGCCTGGCCCTGGGGACACAGCCCAGGGTCCTGCACAAGCCTCAAGCCCAGACCCGCAGGAAGGAAACCCTCCGACAGCCAGCACTGGGGGAAAAAGGACGCCGCAGTCCCTCCTCCACGAAGAGCCCCTGCTGGGCGCTGAGGCTGCGTGGATCAGAAGCCCGAGCCATGCACCACCTCGGTGCCGTGCCCCGGCCGGGGCCGCGCCGCTGCTCACCTGGTGTTTGGTGTGTGGCTGTGCTTTGTCTCTGTTCGGGGGCTGCACCTGCACCTCGCTGTGCATCGTGCCGATGGGGGTGGGCTGCGGACACAAGCACAACGTCAGCTGCGCCCCAGCGGCCCTCCCGCCACCCACCTCCGCCTGCTCCAAACGTACAGAGCGGCTCGGAATCGGGGCCAGATCCCAGCCTCTCCATCTCCCCGCCTGGCGTGCGGCTGCACCGAGCCCACGGAGGGTGCCCGTGGCAGGAAGCGAGGCGCCAGCTCAGCCGCTGGGCTCCTCTTAGCTCCAGGAGCCTCCAGCTCCCGTGTGGCAGCGCCGGTTCCCCGGCTCGGAGCTGGCTTTGGGGCCCTCCTTCACGCCCGCGCCACCCCCGGCTCCCCCCCGCTCACCAGCGGTTTCCCTGCCCAGTCGTATTCGTAGTCGAACACGTAACCGTTCCTCTCGAACAAGTCTGTGAAGAGCTTCCGCAGGTAGTCATAGTCGGGCTTCTCGAAGAAATCCAGCCGCCGCACGTAGCGCAAGTACGTGGCCATCTCCTCTGCGGGGACAGAGCGGGCTCGCTTGGGGCAGGGGGACAAGGCGCCAGGCCAGCGAGGGGCCAGGCTGGGGACAAGGACGGGCCACGCGGAGCCCTCACCTGGGAAGTTCTCACAGAGCACCTCCACTGGAGTGGCTCTTTTGGTGTCGCCGATCTTCTGATACCTCTCCTTTAGCGTGTCAGCCTGCCAGAGACAAGGAGCAGGTCAGGAGGAGAGGGGAGGCGCTGGGCGCTGTCACACAAGGAGTGGGGTCTTGGTCCCCCCGGCCCTCCGCGTGAGAGCTGACTGCTGGGAACCTGCCCGGGGCAGGCTGGGGGTGAGCGCGGCGCCAGGACAGCCACCGGGACGGCAGCTGGGACAGCCACAGAGGTGGGGACACCAGGAGCGGGCCCCCACAGCCACTCAGCGCAGCAAGGGTCGGGCACAGAGCTCAGAGCTCAGCCCTGGAATCCACCGAGGCACCGACCCTCAGCCACCCCAGGGGCCAACGCTCTCTTCCCCCGTTCCTGGCTGCTGCCCGGGGCAGAGCCAGAGCCAGGTGGCAGCCGTGGGGCCAGTAGGAGCTGGGAGTTACCTTGAGGCCTTGCCAAGGAAGGCTCCCGCGGAGGAAGTACATAAACATGTGTCCTAACGCTTCCAGGTCGTCCCTGCGGCTTTGTTCTGAGCGGGGCAAGAAGCAGCCATGAGCACGTTCCCACCACAGCCCCTTTCCTGTCCCCACCGGCTCCCGCGGCACCCCACGTCCCCTGCCAGCCCCCCAGGCTGTTTGGCCCCAGCCCCACCACTGGCAGGGGGGAGCTCGTGCCCCGCAGCCCCCTTCCACCCCCTTGGCCGAGGCAGGGCTGGCCGCACGGCGCACGCACCTTTCCCCAGGTGGGTGTTGATGCTCATGTAGCGTGCTGTCCCCGTCAGGCTCTTGTGCTCTCGGTAGGGGATGTGTTTTTTGGTCTCGGGGTCAATATACTCTTTGGCCAGGCCAAAATCGATGATGTGGATGGTGTGCTGCCGCTTGCTGCCCGGCCGCCCCACCAGGAAGTTCTCTGGCTTGACGTCCCTGTAGATCAGGCTTTTGGTGTGGACGTACTCCATCCGCGTGATCTGGGGCAGGAGGGGAGGTCAGCACCGCGGCGGAGACGCGCCAACGGCAGCCACGGACACGACGCCCCGCGCCCTCCTCCCTCGGGCCCTATTCTGCTCAGACTGCTCAGCCCAGGCAGCCCGGCTCCCCTCACGCTGCACGTCACTCTGCGTCGGAAGGACAGGCAGAGCGGGTCTTCGGCTCTGCCCCAAACGCATCTCCCACACAGCCACAGACACCTGGCCGTGCCTGCACAGGTCAGCCAGGGCCGCCCGGCGCGACCCAGGCCGGTGGGTGCAGGGAACAGGGAGAGGACGAGGGATGGGGCGAGGCCCGCCCGGTGCTGGGGTCCCCACGCAGCCCCCTCGGAGCGGCAGGCGAGGCGCCGCGCTCACCAGCTGGATCGCGATCATCAGGACGGTCTTGAGCGTGAAGGTCCGATCGCACAGATCAAAGAGATCTTCCAGGCTGGGGCCTAGCAGCTCCAACACCATGGCGTTGTACTTCCCGCAGGGGCCGAAGTAGTAAACCTGAGGAATTCCTTCTGCAAGAGACGGAGCGGGGGCCGTCAGCGGTCGCGGCGGGGCTGAGCAGCACGTGGCCACGCTGTCACGGCCACGCCGCTCCCGGAGCCAGCACGGGGGCTGCCGCTGGGGGGTCACCGCGCCACAGAGCAGCTCGGGCTGGGGAGCGAAGCTGCAGAAGTTGCAGACACCTCTAGAGAAGCCTCCCTGCCCCAGCCCCAAGGCCCGGACACCGGCTGCCCGCGGCCGCCCCGGCCCCGTACCTGCATTGCCGAGCTGCTTGTAGAACCGATACTCCAGGTGCAGCTGGGGGGCCCGGGACTTTATGGGTTCCTTGGAGGAGAGAAGGAGAACAGGTAAGGCTGCGGCACGGAGCGGGATGCTCGGGAGGTCTGGCTCCTCCTTCACAGGCTGGCAGCAGCTGGGGCTGGCGGCATTCAGGGGTGAGAAAAACCGGTGCGACATGACCAAGACCCGGGGGACGGGGAGAGGAAAGCAGCCCACGCGGGAGCTGGACCAAGCCCTCCAGAGAGAGCCAGGGGCTGGGGGAGGCATTCTCGGAGCTGGCGGCGGTGGGAGCACGCTCTCCGGGAGCTCTCTGCGCAGCCACAGCCAGCTCCCGGTGCAGCGAGGCCCCGGCTGTGCTCCCCAGGGCTGCGTCACCCCACCTGGAGTGACGCCGGCTGCTTGCGTGCCCTCAATTCCTAGCAGCGAGCGCAGCTCCCCCACGCAGCCCGTCCCGACCCACTTCCACAGGCCGGGCAGGGCGAACAATTGCCCTGTGAGGCTGCCCAAACGTTCCCCCCGACCGCAGAAAGACTCACCAACTTGATAGCCACGTATTCGTTGGTGTAGAGGTTCTTTCCTGCAGGGAGAGACAGAAAAAAAGGCATTGGAAGTGAGCGAGCCTTTGCCTTACCCCCCCAGCCTGCTGCAGTCCCCAGGGGCCTGCAGAACATCCCCGGCAGGTTCGGCAGCTCCCAGACCCATCACCAGGCCCGGAGGCGTGAGCAGGAGCCGGAGCCCACTGCGCCGAGTCGCAACCCGCCTGCTAATTACCCCCAGGTGGGGCGTGCGGCTTCCTCCCCCGGCTGCTGGGGGCCGCCGCCAAGCTCCCCTGCGCCGGCCTGCGGGGATGTGAGCGGCCATGCCACGGGGCTGCGGCACCACAGGGCCCGCTCCTCCCCAGGGGCTGCAGCTGCCCCGCTCCGGGACGGTGCCGGGACCAGGAGGAGGGTGGGGAGGTGCCCAGGGGTGCAGGGGCAGCGTGGCACCCAAAGCCCGGCACCCAAAGCCCGGCACCCAAAGCCCAGCACCCAAAACCCGGCACCCAAAGCCCGGCACCCAAAGGCCGGCACCCAAAGGCCGGCACCCAGCCTCCCCTCTTGGGTCCCACCGTTAGACGGAGGCGAGGCAGCAGGCGGCGGGGCTGGGAGGAGCGGAGGAACGGTGCTGAGCCCGGCACCAGGCTGGATGTAGCCCCCCAGGCGCCCCAGCTGACGCTCGGCCCCGTGCTGTGCCGGGAGCTGAAGGGCCGACGTGCTGCGGGAGGGCTGGGCTGCCTCTGGGTGCCCGGCAGAGCTGAAACAGCTCCCACGCCGCCCCACAGCCCTGCTGATGGCTTCCTACAGAGCTCAGCACCTTCGCTGCGGGCTTTTCACAGCCACAGCTGCAGCAACCGCATCCACACCAGAGCCAGGAGGCGCGAGGAAGGTGCTACACCCGGGGAGCGTCAGCACCGCCTCTGCCCGAGGCCCACGAAGAAGAAGGTGAGAGGTTCGCAAAGGGACCAGAGCCGCCGCTGCCAGAGCTCTCCGGGACAGCAGGGACGTGCGGCCGGGCCCTTCCCGCAGCACGGAGCCGCGTCCGTCGCCTCGGATTTCCTCGCAGCGATTTGCTCCGGGAACAGGCTCCTCCCGGCATAAGATTTCGTCTGCTCCCGCTGCTGCTCTCCGCCTGAAGCAGCCATAAATCCTCGCCGGGTGACACCGGAGCCAGCTGCCGGGCGCCAGAGTCAGCGGCGGGGTTACGGGAGGAGGGATGAACGGGAGGCATTAACGGAGCTGCTCCCGCTGGGACAGGCGGAGGCAGGATGGTGCTGGGCCCATGAGCCCCAGCCACAGGGCCTGGCTGTTAGGTCTTCAGGGCGGTAACATGCGGCCCTAAAATCATCTGGGGTTTTCCCTGAGGCAGGGCTGGGCCTTAACAGGGCAAAAAGTCAATAAGCACACGGCGGGAGAGCCGCAGCCCTGCTGCCGGTGGGACACTGAAACCGGCCCCATGGCCAAGAAACGAGTCAAATCACTCAACGCCCCCAAACCATTTGGTACCCCCGTGGTCTGCCCCCTCCTGCGGTGCTCGGAGGGCTGGGGCACGGCTGCTAGGGCGACGGGGAGCAGGGCGGCAGCTCAGCTGCCCCAAAATCGCTGAGTCCCGGGGCTGCCACGCGAGCAGGCAGCACCGCGGGCCTCGCAGAGCCCAAGGTGGTTTGGAAAGGGGGAAAAGAACAACAAAAAAGCGGCAGGATGGGCGGCAGCGAGCAAATATTTGCACTTGCAGAGGCCTTTGCCCCGCTCAGCGCCGGCGGCGCCTCCTCCCGAGGGCAGATTTGGCAGCGGTGGGATCGGGCACCTGCTCCCGCACATCACGGCCCGGAGAGGGGCCGGGCTCCTGCCCCCAGCAGCGGCGCGACGCCGCCGGGGCTCCTTGGGCTCCTGCGGTCCCTGCGCGAGGCAGCCCCACGGCGCCGAAGCTCCCAGCAGCGGCCGCCAGCAGCCTCGGCCCAGGCAACGCCGGCTCCTCGGAGCGTTGCTTTTTAATAGATCAGAGGGAAGGGAGAACAACAACAAAAGGTTATTGGGGAGTTTGACCTTCCTCTGCAGGAGGCTGCGGAAGACCAAGGGGAAAAACCAGCGTGAGCTGCTCGCGAGGGAGCCAAGCGGCCGCTCGGCGGCAGGCCGGGGGCTTTTCTCTCCCGAAGACGCCCGCGGGCTGCCCGGCAGCGCTGCCGCTCGGAGCCGTCGCGGCACCCAGCGGAGGTTGGCCTGGGCCCTTCGCGACGGGCGAACGCGTGAGGACAGCTCCGCACAGCCGAGGCCGGAGGAGCGCTCAGGGCAGCGCGCCGACCGCCGCCTGGATTTCCGTAGGTTACCGGTTGTGCCCCCAGAAGCAGCCCGTGGGCAGGAAGGAGCCTGCGGGCCGCGGCTGAAGGCCACAGCTCAGGCTTGGGAACGTCCCCAGCAGCCCCCGTGTTCCCTGGGCACGGACGTGTCCCCAGAGAGCGGCTGCTGGCTCGCCCGCTGCACAAGGCCCCGCTGCTGTCTTCCTCTCCCTCCCCGCTTTAATTTTAAGAGAAGGTGACCTCCTCCGCTTAGCTCTGAAGGAAGACGGCTGCCACGTTTCCACTCTGCTGCGAGAGACAGCGGCACCGGGGCGGGGGAGAGGGGCAAGCGCCAAGCCCGGCACACGACGAACGGGGACACGTTCAGCGCGACAAGACCAAAAGCAGCAGCTCCTGCCGGATCCCCGGCTCCTCACCCCACCTCCCCGGGGCGGCGCGGACGGACACACGGCTGCTCCTGCCTCCGAGGCTGCTCTGGGGCTGCCTGGCACTGGCGGAAGGCTTGCACAGCGCCCAGGTGCCTCGAGCTCCATCCTCAGACCTTTCTGGAGTTCCCTTCCTCCATCGGCGCCGTCACACCGCGCCGCGGCCTCGAGCAGGGTGCCAGGGGCAGCGCGGACACCGAGGGGGGACCCACGCACGGCTCCGGCAGCCAGGAACTCCCGGCCAAGGCGCTCCCCTTCTGGCTGCCCGCCAGCACCTTACGCCTCAAATCAAAGTGTCTTTTTACTCAATATTCATTTATCATTCATTTAACAAACGGCCCCTGAGGTCGCACACCTCCAAACCTCGGGGCCCCAGCCGGGGCCTGAGCTCAGGCGCCCAGGGCACCGCGTCACCTGCTCGAGGACAGCTTCACCGTCCTCCACGCCCCGCTGCCGGGAACGGAGGAGTTGCCTCCAGACGTGCTTCTGCAAGATCTCCGGGCGCTTTTTTTTGTAAGGAAAAAGCGGAAATAATTGTTTATATATTTTTTTAAGCGCTGAGCTACGCTCGGCCTCCACAACCCGCCTGCTTTGAGGACGGAACGCTTCCTTCCCAGGGCGAACCTGGGTGCCCAGCGCGCCGGGGAGCATCCCCGCTGCCAGCACCACGGCACCGAGGGATCCCTCCGGCCCCCCGCAGCTCCTCTTGGGGCGCCCCTGCTTTCTGCCAGGCCTCGAGGGCGATGCCGGGCGCTGAGGCAGCTCGGAGGCTCACCGAAGGAAGAGCGATGCGATTGTAGGAGAGCCACGTAGCTGCGGCTCGCGCTGCTGCGCTGAGTTACGGCGTTAGGGGCGGGCGCCGTGGGGTGGGACGCGGTAGGAGAAGTGCACGGAGGGCCCAGAAGCCGTCCTGCACCGCCCCGGTGCCATGCCCGAAACGCGAGGAGCCCGGCCATGTCAGCGCTTGGTGCCGAGCACGCCAGCTGGGGCGGAGCAGCAGGATGAGCCCCCGCTGGCCGGGCTCTCAGCACAGCTCCCTTTCAACTGCAAGAGTCCGGGGAAAAGTCCGGAATAAAGCAGGGCGCAGGAGCGGGACCTCGGGGGAGGCGCAGGGCTGGGAGGGGTGGCGTGGGGGAGCCCCGCAGCGGGAGGCGCAGTCCCCGAGGGCACCCGGTGCCGGGCAGGGCTGAAAGGAGCAGCTGCTGGGCACAGATCCCAAAGCCGCCCGGGAGCCTCCCTCCCCTGCAGGAGGCAGGGCTGGAGGAAGGAGCAGGGACGGACGCTCCGCCGCTGAGCGCAGGGACGGCGCAGGCTGGCTTCGAAGCAGCGCCTTCCCCGCGCTCTGCAATTAAGCGGCGCTCCCAGCGGAGAGGTGGGGGGCAGGACGGTTTAGGCTGGCAGCAGGCAGTCTGGTGCTGGGCACGGCTGACAGCGAGCTGCCGTTAGCTCCCTGCAGACAGGGCCGGCGCACCGAGCCGGGGAAGCTTCCCCTGCCCTCCACGCTCGGGGCAGCCTCCCAGCTCCGCTCCTTTCAGCCCCCAGAGCCCCCCGAGAAGCCCCCGCCGCCTGCAGGCTTTGCTCAGAGCTCGGCTGGAAAAGGCGCTGGGTAAAACGCCGCGTGGCAACGAGCCCGCGGCCGGCACGAGCCCCCAGCCTCTCCGGGGAGCGGCCGTCGGGCAGCTCCCTCGGCACGGCCGTGTTCCCACAGCGCTCGCAGCGCAGCCAAGGCTGACGCCCCACCTGGCGCAGGCTCGGCCGACGCATCCGACGCGCTCCTGGAGGCGGGCAGCCTGCACGGCACTGCCCGATGCCCACCGGGGAGTTAGAAGCCCGCTGAAAAGCTCCTGGGGCGCTTCGACTCCTCGGGCAAGAACAACCCAACCTCCCCTCCGAGGAAGAGTTTGCTTTTGAACCTTTCCTGCTCAACGCGGTTCAAAATTGAAAGCGACGGCGAGAATTTTGGGGTTTTATTCGGCCCTTTTTCTCTCCCCTCCGTAAAGTTTCAGGAGGGGATGTGCAATGAGCCGCTTTTACCAAGCAGGGACCTTCCCCAGCACGACACACTGCCCCTCCCCGGCTGCCTGCCGCAGCAGACCACGGGGAGCTCCGGGAGCACCTCGGCACACGGCATCCTCTGAGGGATCCTGCACCAGGAGCACCAGGACCGAGCTTCAGCGCCTTCCGCGAGGAGCCCCCAGAGCAACAGGTAAGGGAAAGAGACAGAAACACCGCTGCGATGGTTCCGTCAGCTCTGGGGGGGCTGGAAGACGAAGCACGGCGGGAAGGTGCTGAGGGAAGGCCCCGCGCCGGGAGCGTGAGCTACCCCAGCACGCGACGCCTTCACGGCCGCGAGGATGGTCAGCATCCTTGGTGCCCGTACCGGCTCCTGCTGCAGGAGGACGACGCGGCAATCACGGCACAAGCAGGCATAGCGAGGACAGAAGAAGGCCCTTCTCACCTAGACGGAGCTCCCCGAAATTGCCGCATCCAATCTTCTTGCCGACGCGGAAGTTGGGACCCACCATTAAGACTCCCGAGTTGGTTCCAGCACTCCGGCTTCCATGACTGCTCCTTCCTCCGCCCGTCTTGGACATCCTTTTACCTTCCTCCAGCTCCCCTTTCCCTCCTCTCTTATCAAAATCCATAAGTTTGTGATACCCCGGCCTCTCCACGGTTACGCTGCTGCCATACAAATCCCAGAGCTGCCGGAAGTTGAGGGGCGAGGAGAAAAGAAGCGGGGCTCTCCTTGCTTAACACACCATCCCGCTGCGGTGGGAGGCGGGGGCGCGGAGAAGGAGGGACGAGCGGCCACCCACGGGTGCTGGGCTACTGAAACGTTAGTGCTTTCCGAGGTCCCGCCGGGATTGTCATCGTCGCCGGTTACAGGGAGCTCTTTGGTGGAGAGAACATCCTGCGGAGACGGTCCTCCCAGCGCGGCTCCTCGCTCGGCGAGCTGCGGAAAGAGAGGGAGAAAATGAAAATGAGCGCGAGGCGACGGGCAGGGGGTGCCGGGAGGGAGTCCCAGCGCCACGGCTCCCGTCTCGCAGGAGCACGGCCCGCTAGCGACGACGCAGGGCGCTGCGACGGAGGGCTGGGGGAACAGGAGCAGCACAGCGGGTCCGGCTTCCAAAAGGCTGCCGTGAAGAAATAAAGCCTGGCCACGGCAGGAGGCAAAACAACGAGCGGCAGCCAGAGGAGTTCCTTGGAGAGAACGACGGCCGCAAGGAGAAGGCTGCCGGCAGCAGGGACGCCTTCGGGGTGCCCGGACCCGAGAGCCCCCAACAGGGCGCACGCCCAAACTGCGGTGCTGCGGGGCGAGCCACAGCGGGCACGCGGCTCCAAGAGGGGAGGAGAGGCTGCTCTGCCTGCGAGGATCCCCGCGGGTGAGGACGGCCCTGCTCCGGGCACGGCAGCCAACGAGGCCAGCCGCAGCCGGGGCCCGTGACCCTCACCGACAGCAGCCGAGGGCCGGGCACACGCGTGCCGTGCTGGCAGGCAGCGCCGTGCCCAGGACACGGAGCCGGGTCCTGCTCCAAGCGGGCGCCGCCACCCAGCAGGGGTGAACCGTGGCGGTCGCCCCCTGCTCGCCGTCTGGCACGGAGGGCGAGGAAAGCGCGGGGCTGAGCGTGCGGAGGGCCAAGGCAGGACCGAGAGCGCGCCGGGAGGCCACGTGAGGGCCGGACAGACGGCCACGCGCACGCACAGCCCGCGCCCCTCCAGCGCTGGTCACCCCGGTTTTGTTGCCAGGCCCCGCCGGGGTCAGCTCCCCCCTTCCCCTGCTCCTCTCCAGCTCCAGTTGGCACCGCGGGCGAGCGCGGCCCCGGTAGCTGCGGGTTAAAGAAGCGAACCCACGCCCCGCAGCGCTCCGGCTCCAGGAAATGAGCGCACGGCAAGCCCTGAGGCTCGGCCAAAGCCCAGCAAGCTTTTTATTGGCTCTCGATAGCTGTTAGTAAGAAGAAAACGGGGTTCTTGTGCTAACAGGGTGCGCAGGGGGAAGCGGTGGGGGAGCCCCGGGACTGCTCCGAGCTCAGCCCCATCCCACACCGAGCCTCGGGGGCGGCTGCGGGTGCTCGGCGCCCATCGCCCGACCTCGGGGCTGACACCTCCGGAGCGCCCCGGCCCCGCACGGCCGCTGCCTGGAGACCGACGGCAGGCGCCCGGCCAGCCCGGGACCCGCCGTGCGGCGCCAGCGCTCCTCTCCCCGCGCATCTCGGACCTTCCTTCAACCACCTCCGCCGGCCGCAGCGACGCCCGAGGCTTCGGCCACCCCGCCGCCGCCAAGGAACGCCCCACGACGGGCACCCAGCGCCTCTCGGGCTGGGGAAACTGAGGCAGGCGGCCGGGGGCTGCCTCGTGCCCCCGCGGCTCCGTCCCGCGCGGGCAGGAAGCGGGGTGGGAGCGGCGGCGGAGCAGGGCTTCCCCGCGCTTTGTTCTCCCCCAGCCCCGAGCGCAGCCGGCCGGCACGTGATATCCTGCTCATTCTTTGCTCCCCTGATAATTTCCGGCCCGGTTGGGCACGCGGCACGGCCCTGCCGCCCGTCTCCCACCTCTGCCGGGCCCCGGGGAGCCGATTCCTCCGCGGGGCATTTCGGGAGCCCCCGGCGAAGGGGAGGCAGGCGGCGAGGCGCAGGCCGTGCCGCCCCGCACACGGCGTTCGGTTTGAATCAGACCTTTATGCTCGGTGCTGGGGGATTTCAAGCCCGGACTGTTTGCACAGAGGCAGGCGGCCGACAGCCAGCGCCCGGGGAGCTCCAGCCCCCGCTTTCGGGATTATTTTTTGAGTTATGGGCCAGTCTCTGCATGGGAATCGCAGACAACGGAGCGAGACAGGGCCCTGACAGGAGGGAAAAACTACATTTTAGCCTTCATAAATTCCGCTTCCTGTGAGCGCTTGCGGAGAGCGCGCTGCCTCCCCCGGCGCAGGCAAACATCCGCAGCGGCGCAGGGCGGCAGCGGCCCCGGCCTCCCGAAGGAGCCCAGCTCCGAGCCCCGGTTTCGGGCTGCGGGGCCGGGTGTGCCAGCGGGCTGCCCTGCTCCGATCCCCCCTTCCCAAAGCAGGGCAGACGCGAGAGCGAGGGCAGGGCCGGCAGCTTCTCCCCGCCTGGAGAACCCAGTTTTGCCTCAGAAGCGCCGAGGAGAGGCAACGGCTCCCCGCGGCTCGGCGCAGAAGCGGGACGCGCCTCTTCGCGCGGTTTCAGCGCCCGGTCAGGCTTTCTGCCACGTGCCGTACAGCCAGCTCCGGCTCTTGGGACTGAGAACAACCTCATGAGAAACATTTGGTAAATCCCAGGACTCCGGTCGCTTCGGAGCCCCGCAGATCTCAGAGCCAAACCCATGGCGGTGCGGCACAGCCGCCTCTACACAACCATCGGGGATCCCGATCCGCCCCGCGCTGTCGCCCAGGGGGAGAACACGGCCTGGGAAAAGCAAGGGGCGTCTTTATTTCCAGCACAAATCCTCAGCCAGGTCTCGCCCGGACAAGAAGCCCAAGAGGAGCACCCTCCGGGCCTCGTTGGAGTCAGAGCTGATGCGGGACGAGACTACGAAAACCTCTTTCTGTCTGTGGGGGGAAGTAAAAAAGCAGTTGGCCGAAAGTTTGATGGGAGAAATTCCAAAGCAAGCTGTGGTCTTCAAACAAACAAGCACCCCCCTGCCGTGCGCGCGGTGGGAAGTGCTCCAGCCCCGGGAACCTGACACTGCAACGAGCTGCAGCCAAGCGCCAGCGACTCGAGCGCCTCCCAGAACAGAACCGCACAAACACCGACGGGACCAGCAGGGGGGCACAGCGGCACCCGGAGATCGTGGGGAGGGCAGAGGAGCGGTCGCCGGTGGTTGTGGTTAGGCACTGGGATCTCTTTCAGCTTGCCAGGTCTGCTCCAGGCACATCTACGAGTTACTCCCCGCAGTCCCGAGGGTGAGGAAAAGAGGCTGGGGGTGGGGGGTCCTTTTTTTTTTTTGGTCTTTAGAGGAAAACAAACCCAGCCCCCTGCGGTTCCAGCGCTGCCCCTTGTCCGAGACCCAGGACTCGGAGTGAAATATCAAAACTCAAGAGGCTCCCGGCCACAAATGCAAGACTCAAAAAAAAAAAAAAGGCTTTTTCAAATGTCTTTCCTGTGAAACCTCGTGGCTGACGAGAAAGGGTTCGCACAATAACATCTGGGGCATATTGTTCTGGGCCCTTTATACACACACACAGTTCCTGGCCCGACGAGGTGACAATTAAACAGGGCAAGACAAAAGAGGGGAAGAGGAGGGGAAAAAGCAGCGGCCCGGCGCAGGGAAGCGATGCCCAAGGTCACCCGAGTGATCCCGTGGCTCTCCCCGGCCACGTCCCGCTGGGCGCTCGCTGCGGTGCTGCTGCCCCGTCATGGAGCCCTGGCCGAGGTGAGCCCCGGGCCCTGAGAGCCCCCAGGACCCCCCAGGACCCCCCAGGACCGTCGCTCGGAGCCGGGCTCTCCGTGCCTCTGCGCCTTGCAGAGAATCACAGCTGCCTCAGGATGAACGGGAGAGAAAAGCTTCTCGAGAGCACCGGGAAGAAAAGCCCCTGACGCTGCGCGGCTCCAAGCGCAGATCCCTGCCAATTAAAAGCTAAAAATAACCGCAAATACCCTGACGTCCCAGAGGACGACCCATCAGCTGGCTCCGATACAGAAATCCAGACCAAGAAGCAAGCGGTGGCCTTCCACGGCTGAAAGCAGACCCAATAAATCTTAAAAGTTTAAGCAGCAGACGAAGCCTTAGCTTACAGGGAGATCAAAAGTCTTAAAACAAAGGAAGATCCAGAGCGTTTAGAACAAGCTGCAGACGGTCCCAGATGATGGCTGGGAGGTTTGTAGTTCAAAATGCGTTCCAGTCTTCGGCGCCGGCAGCCAACCCCGGGCAGGACGGAGCGGGGAAGAGCCGTGCCGCAACAGGGACGTTTCCCGGAGCTCTCCAAAGCACCGCCAGGTTTCCCCAGAGCTCGATCTCTCCCCCAGGGACCGCCGTGAGCGGGCAGGATCGGGGCGGAGGTGGCAGAGGGACCGGGGGCAGCTCCGAGCAGAAGCATGGCAAGCCACGAGGCGCCGGGGCCGCCGGACACCTCCGGCTTCGGAGCAGCCGGCAGAGGCGCGAGCACCAAGGTGCGGCCCCAAGGCAGCAGGGCAGCGCTGCCGGCCCCCGCTGCTCCTCCGCCGGGGCCCCCCGGCGATCCGAAAAGCCGCGCGGCCGGCTGGAATTGCACCCTGCCAAAAATAAACGGAGGGGGCGAGAGCTGCGGAGGCTCGCAGTCGCGTGCTGCGGGGATAACGCGCGGCTGCGGCCAGGGAAAGCGGCTCCCGACGCCGCGTTTCGGAGACCCACCTGCGGCCGGAAGGCCCGCGGAGCTTCCCCGGGACGTGCGGCCACCTGCACAAAAGCTCTGCTCTCGGCCTCAGGCGCCGCTCGGGTTGCGGCTCAGCGCCAGCACGAAAGCACCCCGCGAGCTGCTTCCCTCGGCACGGGGCCGCCGCTCTGCCAGCCGCACCAAGGGAAGCAGCGCTGCCTGGAGAGGGTAGGAAGCCCCCGGCCGGAGACGAGGCTGGTTTGTTAAGTGCTGGGGAATCTCCCGGGTCTGAGAAAGCGGGGAAGGCCCTCGGTGCTGCACACGGAGCCAAGCGTGCTCGTAAAATTAAGAGGTTTCACAGAATCACAGAAAAGTCTAGGTTGGAAGAGACCTACAAGATCACCGAGTCCAACCTCCGACCTAACACTAACAAGCCCTCCACTAAACCACATCCCTAAGCTCTACATCTAAACGTCTTTTAAAGACCTCCAGGGGTGGTGACTCCACCACTTCCCTGGGCAGCCCATTCCAGTGCCTAACAACCCTTTCAGTAAAGAATTTCTTCCTAACATCCAATCTAAACCTCCCCTGGCGCAACTTTAGCCCATTCCCCCTTGTCCAGTCACCAGGCACGTGGGAGAACAGACCAACCCCACCTCGCTACAGCCTCCTTTGAGGTACCTGTAGAGTGCCATAAGGTCGCCCCTGAGCCTCCTCTTCTCCAGGCTGAACAGTCCCAGCTCCCTCAGCCGCTCCTTGTAAGCCTTGTTCTCCAGACCCCTCACCAGCTTTGCAGTCCTTCTCTGGACCCGCTCAAGCACCTCCAAGTTTGAACTCAAGCAGCAAAGAGAGGCACGTGATCAGCAAGAGGGCGATGGCAACGTCCGACCATCGGCCTCTCCACCTCCATCACGCTCCGCGAGGGCGCCCGCAGCAAGGGCAGGTCTCTGCACTCGTGGGGAGAGCTCATCCGGGGCGCGAGGAGCTGCAGGATGAAAGCAGAGGGGGCAAAACAAAGTTCCCGACCTGGTGCTGGGAGCTGTGGCGGTACAAAAGGTCCTCCCGAGACGCGGGCTCGACACGCGGCCGCAAGCGCGGGGCTGCAGCTTGCAGCGGAGCACGCCGGCTGCTTCCGAGGGCGGGAGCTGGCCACGAAGCCACCTCCTGCGAACAGCAGCCCCGAGGAGAGGAAAACCTTGAGTCCCGAATCCTTCCCGCTGGCTCTGCAGCGCCCCGCGCTCCACAGGGCTGAGAGCTGCGAGGAAAACCCCGTCCGTCCAGCTGCCGCAAGAGGGAAACCCAGCGGAGTTTCCGAGGTGTGAAAAGCACTTCTCGTACCCCGGGAATTCGACGGGCAACCCGAGGCTGCCCGAGCCCAAGGCCAGCACATGGTGCAGGACGGCCAAGGCGAGCGGCGCCCCCGGACAAACCAACCCCCAGGAGCACGCAGGGGCGCACCTCTGCGGCGGGACGGGAGCACCCCCACGGCTTCGGCACCAACTTCACCGCGTGGGCGTAAGAGCCCCTCTCTTCCCCAGCCGCCCCCGTGGCGCCAGCAGACCCCGCTCGCTTCCCTTCACAGCGGCGGCACGGCTCCAAGCGCGGGGCACAAGGAGCGGGCTCCTGCCCTCGCCTCGGGGGCGGCCCCATGGCGTGCCGCCGAGCTCCCTGCGACGCGGAGCCCTCGCGCTGATGGGCGCCGAGCGGATTTTCGAGGAAACCAGCCGATTGGTAGGAGGTGCTTTTGTTCCGCGAAGAGTCCTTCCGAGGCTTGGACTCGGGCGGTTCATGCTGACCTTCGGCTTGGGCGACAGGAAAGCCGTAAGCCGGAGGCGCGGGCTCCTGTCCCCGCCGCGTGCTGCCAGGCTCAGCGACGCAGGGCTCCCGAGGGACCCGCCGAGCTTCCTGCAGCCCCGGGCCGCGCAGCGCCTCGCTCCTTCCCAGCGCAGGAGCGCAGCGGGCTCAGGCGCGGGTCCACAGCGTGGGCTGGCATCCGCTGCTTCCCCGCGAGGAAGAGGGGAAGGTTGCAGCTGGGACGAAGCCCGTCCCCGCTCCTCGTTCTAGGGAAGGCTCCGACGGGGGCTGAGGAGCCGGGGGGACGGCGCGGCACCGCGAGCTGCTCCACGCCACCCCTCCGCCAGCTCCCGCTCTGCTCAATCAGAGAATCACAGAAAGTCTCGGTTGGACTCCCGAGCCCAACCTCCGACCTAACGCTAACAAGTCCTCCCCTAAACCACATCCCTACGCTCTGCATCTAAACGTCTTTTAAAGACCTCCAGGGATGGGGACTTCAACCCACACAAAGCCAGCGGGCGGCAGATCGGCGCGTCCCGGCCCCGTTTCCTCCTCCTTCCTCAAGGCAGGAGCGGAGCTTTGACAGGAACTCGGGGCACCCAGCCTGGGGCGCCAGCCCCTTGCCCGGGAGCGGGGCCAGCCCCTGCGGAGGGCTTTTTGGGGGGGAATCCCTGAAAATCAGGAAGTCCTGAAAGCAGCCGCTTTCCCAGCGAGGCGAGACGCTTTGCGGTTTCTGCAGCCACAAGAACGTCACCCCCAGCCCAGTTAAGCAGAGACGGCCTCGGGGCCTCCTGGCAGTTGCCGAGGCTGCTCCCCGCTCGCAGCCAGGCGGGACCGGCACGGCGCCGTTTGCTCCGTTTCCTCCTCGGTGCGTTCACGGCGGCGTCAGCACAACAGGAAGCTCTTGTTCAATACTTCGTTACTTCACCGCCGATGCGGAGCCGTCGGGGAGGCCGGGCGGAGCGCAGCGTGCTTCGGGAGACGGGGCAGCCTGGCAGCTCCGGCTCAGGGCTGGGATTTCTGAGCTCGCAGCTCCAGCTTCCCGGCCGTGACGCTGGGATGACGACCCCCCGCATCTGCTTCGGCCATCCGAGCTCCCTGGGGAGCCGCTTGGCTCCTTCTCAACTTCCGAGCAGCGCTGAGACCTCAGCAACTTTCTCCCTCCCCCTCCTTCGGAGCATCCTTCAGGGAACAGCCCCAGAACCGCCTGAGGACCTCCCGCCTCGGCCGGCGGCACCGTGCCGCGAAAGCCGCCGCCGTTCCTGCCGGGTCCCCGGGCAGCTCGCGCCCACGAGCGGCCCGCAGCTGGCGGCTTCCTCGCGGGCAGTTCCACCCCTGGTGGCACAAACCCCGACAGCGGCCCACGTCCGAGCCATCCCTGCCCGGCAGACACAGCCCCAGCACCGCGCTCACCGCACCGGGAGCGCCCCGAGCGCCGGTCCCAGCGCCGGTCCCCTCTGCTCGCCGAGCAGTCCCGGCTGGTCCCCGCAGCCCGGTGGCGCGGCGCCGTTTCCCTTTTGGCCCCGCCGTCTTTGTATAGCGAGGATATTTCCAAGGGAATTTTGTCCTACCCCTTTTTTTTTAATCCCCCTTCATCCAGGTTGCTTCTTGACAAGAAAAAAACAAGACGGGAATAAAGCCAAGGCTAATGTTTCTACCAGAATTTCTTCCAGTCTTCAGGGAAAAAAAAAAACAAACCCTAAAGTGCAGAAGCAAAGCTTTTAATCCGACGTGATCCGAGCATCCTCGTTCCAAACCTCCCCTCCCTTCCTGGCTTCCCAGCGCCCCGTGAGGACACGCTGTGTCCGCGAGGACGCGCAGCTCCACCCGCACGCGCTCGGCCCCGCGGCACCGGGCGCTCGCGGCAGCTCCAGCAAAAAAAACCACCGGCAGAGCAAACGAGCAGCACCTCCGGCTACGGAGCTAACCCGGAGGAAATAACGACAATAATAAAAACGAGGAGGAACGCTCTGAGCTCGTGTTAGAGATGAAAGCATTCATCACGCGGGGCTCCGTTGCCGTGCCAGCCCTGCACCCCTCTGTGGCTCTCAACCACATCCCAGAAACACCCAAGCCATGAAAATTCCAGGATTAAAGTTCAGAATAACGCGTTTCACGTTTTTACCCCCTCCCCCCCAACCTCCGGAGCTGTGAGAAAGGTGGGTTTTTCTTCCTGCCTTGCAGTGCCCGGCTTCCTCCCGCAGCCACGTCTGAGGCTGCTCCCTGACCGGGCAGCTCCGCTCGCTTCTTCACCCCCTGCTCCAAATCTCTCCCGATTTCCCTTCTCCCAGCCTCCAAACGTTCGCCTGGCTTTTCAGTGGGTTACAGCGAATTCCCCGACGCTTTAAGGAAGAGCTGCGCGCTTCGTCTTGCCCTCGAAACCAACAAGGGCCGCTGAGCCCCGGCGCCGCAGCAGAGGCCGCTCCTGCTGCCGGGGAGCGCTGCCTCACAGCCGGGCGCCCTGCCCAACGCCGGGCCACGCCGAGCCCTCGCAGCGCAGAACCAGTAATGCCTCACGCGTGATTTCATCGGGACCCGCGGAGGTTACGAGCCGACATCCAAAACCACCGGCCTGCTGGAAGCGGCAGCTCAGCTGTTGTCACGGAGGCTCGACCCCCCGAGGCTCCCCCTGCGCACGGCGGCGACGCACGAGCGAAGCCTGCTAGCTGCTGCCACACGGAGCGGGACAAAGCGGGCAGCCGGAGGACAACAGCCAGTGGGATTCTTCAGCTCGTGACGGAGCCCAGGCGGGTGCAGAGGCAACGCTCGGAAGGCGAGAGGGGCGACGCAACCTCCGCGTGGGCTGCCCAGGCTCTGAGACGTCCGCTCCTTCCCGGGGCGAGCACGGAGCTCGTGCCTGCGAGCAGCCCCGGTGACACAAGCTGCCAAGGCGAGGATGTGCGTGCGTATCGGCAGCTTCCTGCCGGCCGTTCAGCAGCCCCCTGGCACCCAGCAACATCCAGTACGGACTCAGGTCCGTCTTTAACCGACACAAGGAGGACAGTTTTGATTCCTGCTCGCTCCCCACTTCACTAAGCAGAAATGGAAATGGAGGCGCTTCGGACAGTCGGAGCGCACAACACGGATCCTTAAGGGTTTTCAACACAGCTCTTCCAGGGCGACACCTGAGTGCCTCAAAAAAGCAGCCGCAAAGCAAGCTCCCCGCAGCGCCTCTCCGCTTCCAGCCGAACCGAGGATCTCACTTTCTGTCGGATCCCCGTCCCCAGCAGTTACACCTGGACGGAAAATACCAACAGTGCGTGACCAAGGAGCCGGAAGTACCACGACTGAAACTTCAGCGGCAGCACAGGAACCGAGCGAAAAGCTGGCAATACTTCTGTATGGGAAATAGAGGCATGGCACTAGCAGGCAGTATACACGTGCTAAAATAAGATCGGATCTGAAAACCAGACCCGGAGAGATCAAACACAGCACGAGGCAGACAAATCCACCCGAGAGCCAGGTGCCCAGTCGTGTCCGTTCATCTCTTCGGGCTCATCGGCCACAAACTTAAACCTCCGACTACAGAATTCATGAAAGCTAGCAGAAAAAGCACCACAACTTCTTCAGAGAGGCTTGAACGGCAACAGCGCTGCGGGGTTTGTAAAAGTCAGCCGCAGAACGAACAAGCAGTTGGCCCAAGCGAGTCCCGGGGCAGCCACCCCTGGGCCCCGCGCACCCCACGGGCCCCTGGAGCACGGCCCCAGCGCCGGACCCACAGCGTGCGGGGCCAGCGGCATCGCCGAACCACCGCAGGGATCAGGGACACCAAAACCCGGTGCAGAGAGACGCCGAGACCAGGACAGGTCCGTGGGGCTGCCCGCCTTCCCCTCCGGCCCTGCCCTGGGATGCCGCCAGCGCCTGCCCCCTGCTCCCTACGCCTCTCTGCTGGCCTAGAGCAGCAAGGGCTCTCCTCCCGGCTACGGGCCCGCAGAGGTTTTGCTGCGCTGCTGGAGGCTGCAGGGCAAGGCACCGGCTCCAGCCCGACGCTCCGCTGCCCGTACGGCGTGGCTCTGGTGTTCCGGGCACGGCAGGAGCAATTTCTGCTTAGAAAGCGCAACTCGCTCCGTTCCCGTCAGGACGCTGCAGGCAGCGAGCGGTAACCGGCGCTGCGAGCCTTCTGCCGAGCGGCAGCGGAAAAGACGCGGGCTCGTCTTCTGCCCCCGCGGGAGGTAAATTACAGCAGGCCGTAATTCTGCAGCATCTATCGCATCTTAGCGGTTCAGCTCAAAAAATACCTGACTGGGCCGTTGAAGTGGTTTCGCTTTTACTCACGCGGACTCGGTAGCGCTAGAAGAAAGGAAGTTCCCTACAGACGCCGCGCAGCCGCTGACTGGGGGAGCTCCAGGACGGCAGCCACGCAGGCAGAGCCCAGCGCCCGGCTCCATCTCCACGGACACAGGCGGGCGCCCCGGGCACGACGCTGCCGATGCCTTTCAAGCTCCCGCTCGGAACAAGCGCGGGATTCACGGGGCCACTTCACACCCCGGCCGCTCGCTCCGAGCGGGCTCAGCTGGCAAGTCCCTCGCACGCGCTGGCTTTTGTGGCCGTGCCGGCGGGTGTTTATTGAAACCAGACGGTGCCTCCCCAGCACAGCGAGCTGGACTCGACACCAGACGCTAATTAAATCCGTGCTGCTGCTACGAGGCAGCGCTGCGGAGGAAGCAGCTGCCTTCCAAAGTCGGCGGCAATTGGCCAGCGAGGAGCTGCCCAGCGGTGCTGCACCCCGGGGGACCGGGGGAAGAGCAGATCCTGCTGCGAGCGGTGCCCCCATGCCCAGCTCCCCCGCTGGTTTCACCGTCACAAGCACGCTCACCTTGGGACAGGGGCTGCCCCAGGGAGCCGCGGTGCCCACGGCCTGGGGGGATCTGACCTGGCCCAGCCTCGTGCTGCGGTCCCCAGCGCTCACCCAAGGCGATGCCCGAGGTTCGCATTCAAGCCTGGTCAGCCCCTCGCAATCAGCTCCCCAGACTGCACCCCAACCCGCACGTCGCTTCTGGACCCGAGGCCGGGAGAAGCGCGAGGGGAGCCACTGCTCGAGGGGTGCCAAGCACAGGCCTCTGGAGACGACTACAGAGGCAGGGCCCGAAAGACGCTCGAGGTGGGCAGTCCTGTTCCGTATCTCAGCCCCTGCCGCCGGACACAGACCTTTTTTAACCCCCTCTGCTTCACCTGCAGGGCAAAACCCACCCCGAGGGCTCTGCCGCCCTTCCTGCTGCCGGGGCTCATGACGCAGAAGGCGAGTGCCCGCAGGCGCGGGACGTGAGCCGCACAGGAGTTGGCCCCCGGCACGGCCGTGCCCTCGCTGCCCTTCCCGGCAGCGCAGGACTGGCTTCTGCCGTCAGGGTGCTCTGGTGGCAGCTTCGTGAGCGAGGCAAATTCCCCTCCCAGGGCCTTCCCGCCCACCCCTGGGGCTCGCAGCCTGCTCAGCAGTCACCAGGCGGCAGCGAAAGGTTTCTAGATAAACGCGCGGTTCTCACCCGGCAGCCTGGAACAACCACTTCCATTTCACATCTCACGTCTGAGGCCGGAACACCTCCTCCTGTGCCACTGCAGCCTGAAATAAGGTTAAGGCCGTCTCTACCGGCACGCCGCTTCCCCAGCACTGTCCCCGAATACTCCCGCGTCCTCAAAAGCTGACACTTTTCTGTAAGAGCCGTATCGAGCACGGCTCGCCTTTCTCTTGACAAGGCATCAGCGCGGACAGGAGCAGATGTGAAAGCAAAGCTGCCGCCGGTTTCGCGGGCAGCCAGACGAGAGGAAGGCTTCCTCCCCTCCTCCTCACCTCTGTGCTGCGGCAGCAGAGGCTGCGGTGCCGGCCCGGCACAAGGCAGGGGCTGCGGGGCGCTCGAGGGCTTGGCCAGCGCAGCCGGGGGCTCCGCGCCGCTTGCTGCTGAGAACTTGGGGTTGTTCCCTCGCTCCTCCGAGCAGGCGGCTTTAAAGCACGCGTGTGCTGAAGCCTCAGCGCGAGGTCAGACGGATGCGCAGCCAGCTCCTGAGGATCTGAGCCCCCGTCCGTTCTTGCCCCTGAAGCAGGGCGAGGGCAGCACGCCCCGCGGCCCCGGCCCGCTCCCCACGTCGTGCCCGTGGATCCCGCAGCCTCAAATCCCACACGTGCTTCCCGGCGGCGCTGAGGGATCAGCCGTAGCCAGGACGAGGGCTCCAGAGCCGATCCCCAAAGGAGCAGCCACTTCCTGATCCCCTTCCTACCACAGAAGCCAATTCCTGGATGCGCGCTGCTCCTTCTCTCCCCTTCCTGCCCTAGGCCCGAGCCGGGCGCAGGCTCCAGCCCTGAAATCCACCTGGGGGAGGCTTCCTCCCGGCAGGACTGAGCGTGGCGCAGGGAAGGGCCGGCAGGCTCCCAGCCTCGGCACTTCGTCCTTCCCCCAGACAACCTCAGGAGCCCACAGGCAGAGGCTGGAACCTGCAGCCCTCCGACGCTCGCACCACGGCTGTGTCGCGGCGCAGCCAGCTTGAAAACGGCTGCAGCAGGCTCGGGACGGCTGAACAGCTCGGGGCATCTCCACTTGCTGCCAGGGATCAGGAAAGCACCGCCCAGCAGCACGTCGCCGAGGTCTGCCCTGGGAGCAAGCAGGGGAAGCGGCACGGTGCAGGGCAGTCGGGAGCCCGAGCAGCAGCAGCGAGCACAGCCCCGCTCTGACTGCAGGCCATGCTCTCCTCTCAAAGCCGCCTCCGGAGAGCAGGACATCCCCGCTGCCCACGCTCGACCGAGGCGCCGAGCCCACGGTGAACTTCCTTTGTGGCTGTGACCCCCATTTCCCGAGTGGCCCTGCGTGAGAAGCCCTCTGATGACCCCCCCAGGCAGCCAAAGCGTCTGACCAGAGCCCGGCTCGTTGGGGAGCTGCAGACGGTCCCAGGCTTGGACGCTGCTGTTTCCGAGCGTGCCCTTGGCACCCCAAAGGCGTACAAAGGCCCGGATCCATCACACCGCACAGGACGCTCCATGGGACATCCTCTCCGCCGGGCTGGCTCCCACACCGCGCGGCTGCAGGGGCTGGGCACACACCTCCTGCCCTCCCGGCTGGGCAGGGATCAGAGCAGCAGCGCCTCTTGAGTCTTCCTGGTGTTCCCAGGCACGAGCTCCAGGGGTTTCCAGGGGTTTCCCTGCCACAGGGACCTTCCCTGCACGGGCCAGCCCTGGAAACCGGGGAGAAACCAGGCAGTTTTTTTCCAAAAGCCTTCTCCAACTCTTCTCGGAGGCCCGGTGAGCAGCAGGGCTCCCCGGGGAGCAAGCGGCCGCGATGAGAGCCAGGCAGCACCGGGGGCAGGATGAGCAGGGCCCGCCACGATTCGGGATCGTCTCTCGTCCCCCGGGGGCACGCTGAGACCCGAGGGGTCGCCCCCAGCCACGTTTCACCGTGGGACAAGGGATCCTGAGGGCGGACGGGAAGCGTAGGGCCAGGCTCCGTGTGCCGCCGCCAAAGGCTCGGGCACGGCCAGCCGCGTGAGCCGGCTTCCTCGGCCCGCACGGGGACCGGCGCTCCGCGGGGATCCGCTCGCCCTCGTGGCCCAGCAGGAGCTGTGGTGGCAGCAGCGCTCTGAATGGCGGCGCGTGGGATCTGTCCCTGTCACCCACACGCTTTTGGCAGAAGCCGGTCAGGAAGCAGCGGCAGCGCTGGGGTGGCCTTTTGCAACACGAGGCAGGGCCGAGGGGCGCCCAGGCTCTTCCGTCACCACCGCGCAGCTCGCTGCAACTTCCCCACTTGGTCACGCAGGAGGAGGGGACGGCGCGGGCGATGGAAGCAGCCCGGTCACTCAGCGGTGATGAGGCTGCTTCCAGCGCCGGGCTGCGGAGCCGCGGCTGTGCCGAGCGGTCCCGCGTTCGAGCAGGCGCCGCTTCTCCCTCTGCGCTCTTCCTCGGGCTGCTCAGAGCCCCACGCGCTTCCTCCCAGCTTAGGGCCGGGCCTTAAGAGCTGGCAGGGGAAGGACGAGGGTGGAAGGGAAAGCGCCCCCCGAGCTGTCGGGCTCCTCACGTCTTCGGGGGAGCCACGAGCGGCGCAGGAGGCGTTTATTTATCTCCCCAGCCCCCCCGGTACAAGGCCGAGCAGCTCAGCGCACCGCACGTTTCCTTGCAACCTCTCGGAGGTACGCAAGCGAGCTGCTCACTTCCCAGACGGGGCAGGGAAGCCATGCGGAACTCTGACGCGTCACCGCTCTCACCGAAGAAAAGGGGGCAGCGAAGGACGATCCCAGGCGGGCGGAGGTTGGCTGCACCGCGTCGTCCTACACGGGCAGCCCAGCCTGGCAGGGTAAGCGGAGGGGCCGGAGAGCCGCAGCCCGCTCCTGGACGCGCCGCAGACGGCTGAGCATCTTCTCACTCCTCCGTCCCGCGGTTTCTCCCCCGGGGAATCGCGTTCACAGCCCCTTCCTGAGCGCCGTGACAGCTCCGCGGATGAAGGCCCCGCTGGTTCACCCCCAACCCCCACGGCAGAAGGGCACGTTCCAAAGGCCGCTTCGCACCTTCCCTCCCTCCATCTGCCAGCGTTGCACGAGACGCCGAGCCCAGGGCCGAGGCAGGAGCAGCACGCGGGCGGCCACAACCAGAGAGGTGCTCGCAGGGAGAGACAAACCGCTCCGCGGGGACGCTTCCGGGGGGTTCAGCCAGCACCCACCCGTCCCTCCAGCAGGTGGGCCTGGTGCGAGCTTGCTGCTTCCTCCCTTTACCTTCCCTGCTCACCATTTGCTTCTCTGGGCTCAATTCCTAGGGTCAGAGGAGCGCCTGCAGGCAGCGGCAGGCAGGACGCGCCCCCAGGAGCGCCCAGTCCCTCCTGCTGCTCCCAGCGCCGCCTGCGTGCGCAAGCCGCCCCTCTCCCCGCGTGCCGGGCCCGCGCCTCCCCGACGCGTCCCAGAACGGCAGCCAGCGCCCTTCCAGAGCACGCTTCCATCCGGACCCCAAACCTCTTCTCCTTCTGCGAGCCCGTTACCCGTGTTTGTTCCTGTCACCTCCTCCAGCCCCTGCAGAGCACAGCTCCCCGGCCTCTCCGTTGGCCACGCAGCCGCTCGGTGGCCCCAAAGCCATCCCCGCATGCCAGAAGAAGATGCCAGAGGAAGCTCCCGGCTGGGCAAAGCTCTCCTCGCTAACACCGGGCGCCTTCCATTGTGCTGCAGGAGTCGACACGCTCTTCGTTACCTTTTAGCTCCGCTAAAACAGTCAGGGACGGCCAAGGAACAACCGAGAGCAGCGAACACGCGGCTGGGGCAGAGGCTCGCCCTCAAGGCCCCACTTCACGCCCAGCCCCAGAAGCACTCGGCCGGCACAGGCACCGGCGCCAGGGCAAGGTGGGAGAGCAGCAGCGGGTCCCTCCCGTCCCCGCCTCCCCACGGGCACAGCGATTCCACGCTTCCCTTCCCGGGGCCCACCTGTCCCCGGCACAGCCCCGGCACCCGGCGCATCTCCGCAGAGCCGCTCCCTGCCCAGACCGGGGCCGCCCTGACTGCCTGACCGGGGCCGTGCACCCGGGGAGGATCAGGCCGAGGTGACGGAGGGCAGGAGAAGCCGTCAGCGCCTCACGGAGCGGGTCCGGGGCACGGGAAGCCCTGCCCCGAGCTGCATCCCCTGCGGAGGGTTTCACAGCTGCCGAAGAGCACGGCAGAAGCGGCAGAGCGTTCCTTTTCTGCTCGGGTTCTTCCGTCGGGAAGCTGACGCACGCTTCAGCCTGGCCGGACGCGGCCCCGTGGGAAGGCGGCTCCCAACGTGAAATCCCCCGGCAGCGCGAGCGGGGCCGTGCACGCAGACACACCCAGCGCCGCGTGCCCGAGCACACAAACATTTCCTGCGCCGCCGCTCAGCCAGGGCCGCCCCGCACCTGCCCCGGCCGCAGGGAAGGCGGCGCTTGGACAGACCTGGGAGCGCGGAGCCCTGAGCGCGTTTCCCGCCGGGCCCCCTGCCCCCCTCGAGCCCCCGCGGCGGACGTTCTTCTCTCCAACTTCTTCCTCAAGGCAAATATTTAGAGCCTCGCAGGCGTTCCTCGTCACAGCAGCAAGTTAAACATTGGCCCGAGAACACCAGGCAGCGCCTTTCAGC
This sequence comes from Nettapus auritus, assembly GCA_011076525.1. Lineage (NCBI taxonomy): Eukaryota > Metazoa > Chordata > Aves > Anseriformes > Anatidae > Nettapus > Nettapus auritus. The sequence goes on along the minus strand of CM021792.1, from coordinate 4,695,673 downwards.
GCCGCTGGCTGGCGAAGCGTCGCTCTGGACTTTGGTTTCTGGCTCGGAACAGACAGAGGAGCAAAGCACCAGGCGCTGCCCTCCGGTCCCAGGAGCGGGCGGAATCGGGGCCGCGTCCCCGCCAGGACCACGGCGGGAACCGTGTCCTGCTGGTGCGCCAGCACGCCTCGGGCGCCTGCTCTCCCCGAGCCCGCTGCAGCGCATCCCCGCGCGCGTTTTGAGACCTGCACGGACGTGCTCGGAGGCAGCAGAGGAACCTGCCGGGGGCCACGGGGCCGCCGCCAGCCGCTCACCTGCGCTGCTTCCCCCGCTCGGCCTGCGCTGCCTCTTCCCAGAGGCTGCCACCCTGCAGCCCGCGGCTGCGGGAGGGCTGAGACCCTGCGGCGCAGCTCCGCGCGCTGCCAGGCGCACAGGCTCTCGCAGGAAAACCCCTCGGCACGGAGGAGCCTACGGCAGCAGATGGCAGGAGCTGACCGCCCAGCCGGCCTCGCCTCTCCCACGGCAGCCCCGTGATACCCAGTCAAAAGTGGGGCAAATTCCCCGAGAGGAAGCTTTCTCCGGAGCCGTTTGCTGGTGCACGGCTCAGGCATGCCCGAGCGGCGTGCTGCGGAACAGCTCGTGCCCTACAGCTCGCAGCGACGTTAGCGGCCAGCCCGGCTCCTTTCGCTCTCCTGAACTCGGCTCTGCTGCCCCGCTGCCCTCCCAGCTCTTCCTTTTCCTTCCCCAGCCACGCAAACCCACGGAGCAACCAGCCCCGTCAGCGGCTTTGCGCAGGAATCGCCGCGGCCCACGGCGGGGACGAACCCGCACCCGTCAGCGCCGCCGACCCCGCGCCCACCAGAGGCCAGCGCCGCTCAGCTGCGGCCTCCTCCGGCAGGCGAGCCGTGCCTGCAGCGCCCGCTATAACGTCAAGGGTGCCGCTTCTCTGCGCTGGGCAACACAAAAACGAGGCTTTGAGTGAAACCCGAAGAGAAGGGGAGCGAACGAGGCCGGGCCAGGGGTGCTCCGGGCAAGCACTGCACGCGGAAGGTACCGGAAAGCACCTTCCTGCCCCGCACCAACTTCGGCACTTCCTACGGCCCAGAATGAAGGAGAAGAAAACGGCTCCGCGCTGCCGTTTGTACCTCGCGCTACCCCAAAAGCCAGTAAAAGCCAGGCCTCCGTCACGAAGCACCACGTAACAGCCACTCACAAAGGCTGCAGGACGCTCTCTGGTTAGCAGCTGGGTAAAAACCAACGAACAAACTTCCCGCTTCTTTCTCCAGCCTCGCAGCCCGGGAGCGCGAGGAGAGCCCAACAAACTCCCCTCTCTGTGGGCCATGAAAGCAAGCGGGCGCCTCTCGGCCCGTGCAGCATTTTCGCGTGCCCTGCGAAGTTTTGCCTCCGAGTTGCAGCTCCCCTGAAGAACCAGCTCCCACATCGCACGGCACGGGATCACCTCAGCGCTTCTCCAGCTCACCGATCTGCTGCAACGCTGCAGCCGAGGGCAGACAGAGAGACGCGTGGTTCTCCTCGGGCTGCCTTTCCCCCAGCTCTCGCTGTGCCGCTTTTCACCCCCAGCACCCTCAGAACCCGCGAGGGGCTGCGGGGGGAAATCCCAGCTCGAACGGCTCAGGGCGGAGGCGAGGCGAGGCGCCGGCCCCGCTCTCACCCCAGCCGCCGAAGCCGCCCGGCCGCTGGCAGCACCGCGGAGGCAGGGCAGGAGGAAGCCCGGACCACCTCCGCCAGACGGGTGCCGGGCTCCGCGTCATTTTTTTTTAAAACCGCTTCCTAGGAACAAGGCAGCAGCGAAACGGCCGGGGGGCCGCACAACACCAGGCGCTGGCACGCGGGAGAATCCCCCAGGAGATGCAGGGCACCCACCGGGGACCTGGGGGCCGGGAGGGGAGCCCAAACGCCGGGGGTCGGGCTGCTCCCGCAGGAAGTCGCCTTCCACTTTCCCATCACCGAGCCCTGCCGCTCCTCGGCAGCCGCGGTCCTGGCGGAGATGCTGCCTGCCAGTAGGAAGTATAAACATCCATTCCAATCAAAACCCAAACTACTTATAAGCACGCAGCTTTTCTAGCGGGAAGAGAACTCGTTCTCCGGCAGAACTCCGGGACCAAGGCGATTCCTTGCCCTTCGTCCCCTCCCGGGGCGCGGCGGGACCCACAGCCCCAGCGCCCACACGTCACGGGGCTGAGGGCAGAGCTGCTCCCCGAAAAGAGCTCCCGGAGGAAGCTCCTCGTCAGCTCGAGTCCCCGGCCCCTCAGCAGCACCCCGATGGAAGGGAGCTAACAGCAGAGGCGGCTGGAAGGGCCGGGGCAGCGCCAGGCACGGCAGGGCACCGAGCACGCTGCTGGGAGAGAAGGGACGCCTCCGCTCCCCAGCCTCCAGGGCTGCCCCTCTCCTCCAGGCTTCCGGCAGGAGGTGCCACCGGCAGAGGCTTCCCCGGATCCCACACGGCTCCGGGTGCCGTAGGGCCACGGGTCCCCTGCCGCTTCCTTCGGCCGCTCAGATGCCCTCCGAGCGCCCGCTGCCCACGCACCTGGCGGGGGGGACGCAGCCAAGCGCTGCCGCCCCCAGCACAGGGCTTCTCCTCGCCGGGGGAGCCAGGAAAGCCACAGGAGGGAAGAGAAGGCTGGAGAAGGCGATCAGGCCCCAGGCCAGTAAACACGTTTATTGGTGGCGGCTCTCATCTCTTCCAGCCCGGTGGGGCTGGAGGGGGTGGGGGGAGAATCCCGACCGTCCGTAAGCGCAGCCCTCCTGTCGTTCCCATTGATCCGCTGAGTCACTCCCGTGTTAGCAGTTTTGACAACGCTCGGGCTGCACAGGAGCTCGGAAGCTGAATACAAAGCAAGAGGCGAGGCGAAGCCTCTCGCCGTAGCGGCAGCGGCACGGAGGAGCGCTCGCGGGGCACGATTCGGAAACCTGCTGAACTGCCAGCGCCAACTTCCTCCTCCCCGCTCGCAGAGGAGAGCTGCAAGCAGAAACCCCGACGCGAGCCGCGCCGCCGAGCTCCGACCGGCGCCTCCCGAGAAGCCGCTGCCCAGGAGAGCGCCCGTGCTCCCTGCAAACGGCCGCCAACGGCACCCCAGCCGTGGCGGTGCAGGCGCAGAGCGGCGGCCGGTTCTGCAGAGAAACCGCCGAAGGGATTCCTGAGGCCTTGCGGAATTGTGCTCTGCTGACCGGGAGGCGAATCCCAGGGCAGGCCGGCACGCGAGGGCGGCAGCCCCTGCGAGCCAGCAGCACCAAGCCCCAGCAGCCGTGCTGCCCCGGGCCCGACGGAGCCGCGTTCGGGGCAGAGCATCCTGGCCGCAACCCCAAGGCTCCAACCCGGCCGGAGGCCCAAAGGCACCAAGCGGCGCTCAAATCACCAGCGAGCACCGCTCCTACCTGCGACACCCCAAATTAAACCGCAACCAAACAAAGCTTTGGCAGGTGACAGCAGCCAAGCCTGCCCCGCCACGCGGGAGGCCGCTCCACACGGTCCCCACGGAGGCCTCCTGCCCTAATTCACAGCAATTCTTTGTCAGACGCGCCGGCAAACACCAAACGGCTCCTCAGGCTGTTACGTAAGGCCAATTCCTAAACCTGGCAGCGGCGAGGTGGGGGCACGGCGGCAGGACGGCCCCGCGGGCAGGTGAATCCCGCACGCCTCACAGCGCCTTCCCGGGTACCCGACCACTTGTTGTACGGCAGGAAAACAAGCACCTTGGTTAACGAGGCGACGTCCAAGCCTGCCATCAGCTTATAGAGAACGTGGCTGGGGTCCCCGTTACCTCCCCTTGTTTACAACAGGCGAGTTTCGCAGCAGCTTCAAAGAGCTTTAACAAACTTCGCTTTGAACTCCAGAACCACGCTGAACGTGGCCGCTCCCCGTGCTGCTCAGACCGCAAGCCGTGCCCCGTAAGAAAAGCCTCTCACAGCCCCCAAACACCTCCTCATTTCCCTCTCGGCCCGAGGACCCCCTCGGGTCCCTGTGCCAGCCACCAGGCAGGAGCCGCAGGCCTCTGGTGGCAGCTCCCTGCTTGCCAGGCTGGCGGGGGAGAGCGGCTGCCAGGCTGCCCAGGCTGCCCACGTCTCCTGTCCTGGAGGCTCGGCCCGAGCCGGCTCCGTCGCGGTGGGGCAGGAGGAGGCCAGGTTATTTTCCCCGCATCCCTCCGCGGCCGCTTCGCTAAAGGAAAAAGAGCTATTTTAAATGCCGGGCTCGGCACAGGCCCTTCCCCACACAAACACCTCCCGGCCCCTCTGCAGGGAGGAAAGCCGCATACAAAGGAGCCGACATCCTGCGGGGGCCCCGGCTGCGGGGCAGGGGAACACGCCCGGGGGTGCCCCCCCACCGGCCCCAGCCCCAAACGGCGCTTATTTGGGGACACACACACACACACACACACACACACACACACACGGATGCACACACGACGTCGGGGGGCCCCAGGCCCCTTCCCCACAGCTCCAAGGGAGGCGGCGCGGGGAGGAACCGCAGCGAGGCGGCCCCAGGCCCTCAGAGCCCCCCGGGCCCCTCCGGACCCCCCCCGGGCCCCTCAGAGCCACCCGAGCCCCCCTTAAGCCCCCTCAGGCCCCCCGAGTCCCTCCTCCCGGGGCGGGCGGGGGCCGGGGGGGGGGGGCGGCCCCCCCCGGGCCCCCCCCAGCCCCTCCCCGCCCCCCCCGGCCCCCTCAGCGCCCCGCCGCCCCGCTCCCGGTCCCGCCCGGGCCGTGCCGCAGCCCCGGAGCAGCCCCGGCCCGGCCCGGCCCGGCCCCGGCGCCCCTCGGCGGCCGTTACCTCGGCGTTACCTCAGCCCCGGGCCCCGCAGCCGCTGCCCCGCGGCCGCCTCCCCATGGCGGCGCCCCCGGCCCGGCCCTGCCCGGCTCCCCTCACGCCGCCTCTCGCCTCCCTCAGCAGCGCCCAGCCAGCCACACGGCTACGCCGCCGGCGTAGGCTCCGCACGCACCCATGCGCCCCCCGCCAGGCCGCCGGCGCAAACGCCTTTCCTGAATACCAAACTCCGGAGCGGGGAGGTCCGGCGCAGCTCGGCGCGTGCGCAGCGGAAGGGAGGCTGGGGGAGCGCAGCGGCGTTGGCGTAAAGCGCGGTCGAGAATAGGAGGCTTTCGGAGAGCGGCGGCGGCTTTACAGCAGTGCGGGCGCTTTACGGCGGCGCCGCGCTCGGCGGCTCCCGGCGGGGCTTTCCTTTAACCCCTTGTTGCCCACAGCGCTCCGTGAGGGGCACGGCCCCGTATAGGACACGGGCCCTTGCTGCCCATAACCCCTGTACGGCACGGGTTCTGCTGCAGGCAGAGCTCTGCTATAGGTTGTAGCCACCAGGGAAATATATCCATAGATATATATTTCAATCAAAGTGAGATAGTAAAGAGTGAGATAAATAAAAGTGAGATAAATAATGCACAGCTGTAGGGGATGGCCCCAGTTCAGGGACCTGCAGGGACAGGGAGATATCTACATACGTACATGAGGGAGATACATACACAAATACACACATACACCATATATACACATATACCAGGGAGATGTGTACATATATATACATAGATACATCAACCAAAGTGTAGTGCACAGCTGTAGGGGATGCCCCTGCTTCGGGGACCCTCAGGGACAGGCGGGGGCTCAGCTCTGCTGCCGCCCCCACAGCCCGTCACTTTGGTCCATTTTGGGTTTATTCAAAGAATTCAGGCACAGAACCCCGCTCCCCGCGGCCAGCACCACTGCCTCCCCGCAAAACACAGCCGCCGTCCCTGCCAGAGCCTCTGAGAGTGACCCTGGTGCTGAGGGGGAGCAGGCGCCCCATGGGGTGCTGCTGCTCTCATCCACAGCACGGGGCAGACTCACCCCCAAACACTTGGCCAAGGAACCGAGCTGGGCTGGGGAGAACCCGGTCCTCAGGCTCCGCCATCACCCCAGCGCCCATCTCAGTGACCCCAGCTGCTTGAATCAATTCTCTCGCAGCTGTATGGAAGCACTCCTGCCGGAGCCCCTCTTGCCTCGCACCATTCCTCTGAAGTATTTTTTCCCTGCATGTGTTTGCTTCTAGAAGAATGGTGACATCAGAGAATTAGGACCACGGAACAAGCTACACCACAAGCCAAACAAGGATCCTGCCACCCTTGGGCCGTGCCCTTTGGCAGCTCCATCCCCAGCGCGGGGATTGCTGCTGTCGCAGGAGGGTGCAGAAGGGCCGTGATCTGTGCCCCGCAGCTGGAGGTAGCGCTTCTCCCAAAGTCCCCAGCAGCAGAGCCACCCTCCCCTTTTCCTTTTGCACCATCCCAGACCGCTGCATCCCCCTTTTTACCCCTTTGCGTCCCTTTTGGTGACACCCTGTGAGCCTGTGGCAATCACACACGGCTCTGCCCAGCAAGACCCTGCTTCACCTCATCACCCCACGGGGCTGCGACGCAGCGGGCATTGGTGCTGATGGGCACTGGGCAGCTGCTCCTGCACCGTTCAGCACACAGTACGTGTGTTGAGAGCAGCCTGGGCTCAGCCCCGAGGCACGAGCTGAGCATGGGGTGATGCTGATGGGTTCCCAGCCCGCTACGGCCCCGGCCTGTGATCCTACAGCATCTGGGAGCTTTTAATACTGCGTCCCTCTGCACTGGGGGGAGGGGGGGAAGTGTGGAAAAAGGTGAATTCTAGCACTTTAAGACTACTGACATTTGTCCAGACATTTGGCTTGATAGGTTATCCGTCCTCTGTAGCAAGAGACAAGAAAGTAAATAGTTCTGATTTTATTTCAAGTTGGATCTCCAGCATGCCATAACTTGGTGGGGAATACATGGTGTGCCAGGTGTGGTCTGCAGAGACCTCTACAACTTGTGCCATGGAACTGGCTCAGCACAGCGAGTTAGTGAGAAAAGCCAGGGAATTTCTGTTGGGAAAGCATCCAGCTCTGAACCCTGCCCTCCTCCCCAGGGCACTAGTTAATTAGGGCTAATTCACAAGCAGGCAACACAAAACACACTGCTGTAACTCATACAGAGGGAAAATCTGCTTGGAGCAGGCTATGTAGCGTTTCTGCTGAAGCATTTGCATTCAGGGCCCGGGAAATGGCACCAAAGTGATAGAAATCCATTAAGAATCGGAAAAAAAAAATAAAATAAAAAAATAAAAGAGCAAGGCCACGCACAGGGCTCCAGCTGGAGGAGTGGGAACACAAAGGGAAGAGCCCCCACCCCAATGTGGGGGTCCATGGGACATTCGGGGAGCTCTTCTTGTGGGGCCGAGCTTGGCGGCGCAGCCACTACCCCATCCCCACTGAACCTTGCCCCCTGCTCCTGCCAAGCCCCTGAGCTCCAGCTCTCGTCCAAGGTGTGCGGCGGAGGAAAACCCAAGCACCAGGGACCTGCCCTGCTCATGGCAGCAGCAGCTCAAACCTGCACCTCCTGCAAAGATTTTGAGGGCTTGGAGCAAGAATCTGAGTAAAAGCTGTTTCATCCTCATACTCACCATGTGATGGACACACCAGCAAGCAGCTGCTGGAAATCCCTGATTTCACACTTCTATAACACAGCCAGGAGTGGAGAGACAGACATTCAGGGTGCGGACAACCAGCAGCCCCCTAAATGCTGTTTAATACCTAAACCAGTGCCTGGGGCTTTCCATTTGACCCTGCTGCCTCGCTGAATCGTGCTCAGGCCAGTACATCAAAGCTGCCATCGACTTTCTGAGAGCCCAGCACAGCCCGGCCGTGGGCAGAGCAGGCAGTATTTGCAGGAGGTGACGCCTGCCTGCCCTGTGCATGCTTGGAGCAAAACAGCTCTGGGAAAAGGTGCCGCTGTGAGACTCCTGTGAACATGAGGACTACGCAGTCTCCTGCCGGCGAAGGTGAGATGCTAATGGCTGCAGAGGGGGCACAAGGCTTCGGAGACGAAGAAAACATTGAGACGAGCAGATGTGGGATCAAGCAGCTGAGACAAAAACAGCTCTTCTAGGGTTACAAATCTGCTATGGAGCAGAGCTGGGGTATGAAGCCAGGACAGCGTAATTTGGGGCAGTAAATCCAGCTGCACACTAAATAGAGCGATGCAACTCACCTTTGCTGTCAGACAGCCCGTTTGCCCCAGGGGTGACGGGATTTTTCCAGGCAGCAAACCAGACAAGGCAGAGGCCAGCACTGCAAAGGGCCAATGTGAACGTGTGCTGCTAAGGAGAGGCCAGGAAGGAGGGTTCAACCCCGGCGCACCCCATCACCTGCACTTCTCCACAGCTAGGAAATGAGAATAATGGTAACGTCGGTGTAAAACACTTGTCAGGCATCTGCAAGAACACAAACTACAGCACGCCAACTCTTGTGGTGGTCCCCAGAAAGAGGGTGAGCCTCATCCATAAACGTGCTGTTCTTTTAAGGGAAAAAAAAAAAGTGGTGGGAGACTGGAAGAAAATAGAGACTTCGCCATTTCGCTCTGCCAGATAACTCTGGTTACCTAGGAACAGACACACTTCTCTAATGCAGCCAGTTCTCATCAAGCACAGGATGAGCATTTATTGTCTTGTGATCAGAAGAAAAAACACAAACAAAAACCAGAGCCCCACAAGTGACACGAAACATCGCACACGTACATGCCGCATGATGCCGAACGAAACCGGGAGCCAGGTCCAGGTTAATGGTGTTAAAGAGTCTTAGGAATCTAATGTAAACATTAAAAAACATACAGAGGAGTCGGAAAAAAAAACAAAGCCACAGCAGTTCAGGCAGCGTGTTGAGTCAACTTTCTGGAATTACGGTTTCTGGCATCTAAGAGGATGGAGGGGGGCGATGTGTTTGGAGATGGCAGCTCCCGTCCAGGGAGGTTTCATTTAAGCTCTTTAGAAATCTCAGGCAGTGTTTGCTAATGGATCATGATATTGGTGTCTGCCTCCAACCATTTTGGTTTGCAGGCTCCTAAGTACACAGCCCTCACTGCATCAAGAAGGTTGGAAATGTGAGGAGGGGTGCTTTAAAAGAGACCCCCGGGTGATCCAAGGGGAAGAAGAGAAGCCGGACTCAAGAGTCCTCTGGCAACACTTCTCCTCTTGGTTCAACTGAAGTCTCCAACCTGAAACACTAAAAAAAGAAAGACTACACTTACTGCTGAAAAAAAAATTGGCAAAAGGCCGAGGATGGCAGGGGTCAGAGCCAGAGGAGCGCGTTGCACGGGCACCCCGCGTCTGGGCCCCCAAGCGCGGCCCCGTTCACCTCACCTCGCTGCCCCGCAGTGCAATCGTATTTCCAGGAGTTCATCGACAGGCAGTTCTTTTATCACTCTCTGATGGCAAACGACAAAGAACACTTAAAATTTCACTTGACACAAGACAAAGGCACCTAAAAGCTTGACACGACCGGGTCGTATTCTATTAAGAAGGCATCAAGCATTTCTACTTACAAGCACATTGCACGCTCGCAAGAAAAAAACCCTTGTGTTTAGAGCAGGAGGCAGAGCCAGCAAAAGGCTGGCTCTGCAGCAGGGGGTCAGTGTTGTAAACCGAAGTTCGAGGAGGCTCTGACCTCCCATTAATGTTTGCTTTTGCTTTGGCCCTAATAACAAAGGTGTCATGCAGACTCCAAGCTGTACTTCACTTAGTATTTACAGTATGACACGGGAAAAGTTAATAGAGTGAATGGGAAGTTTTGCCGGGGGGATGGGGAAGGAAAAGTTCTCCTTCATGAACTAATGTTTTATTAGATAAGGCACGTGTAGCGACAGTTTTCAAAAGATCACTTGCAAATCAGTTCCACCTAGCAAGGACAACCTCTCTGTCCCTTTCCAGGAGCCAATTTTGCTTTCCAGTTATGTAGTGTGGATGTGGAGTGACTCCACTTCCAGTGTAATGCCTCTGGGTCACCTCCTACAACTGGCCAGGCTTTGGGCCTGACTCTCAGGGTGCCCCACACCTCTCAAGTCTCCAGACTGGAGCACTCTGCCCTTCTCTGTCCATTGAAATTCCCAGAGCTGCAAACATTGAACACTCAACTCTCTATAAAAATATTGGGAACTGACCTCCCGGTTTTAACAGGTTTGAGGAAGTTCATAGCAGGCTGTTGAAGGGAAGGAAAAGACTGCAGCCTTTGCTGCTTGGATCGTTTTAGGACACAGGGGAATTGGATGGCTCAGGCTCCAGGAGTCCTGATGTACATGCATGAGATGAAGATGAGTGATGGGACTAATGCTAGCTCTCAGGGGAAACAACCCCTCCTAACGGCTTTACCCTCTCTTCAGCTGATTCCTGGGGAAAGGCAAGAACCTGTCTCCCCCTGCTCGTACAGGGAAGGACATCACTGCTGGCGACGCAGACACGTACCAGCTCTGCACAGCCAGCGTCAGCTACGAGGCCTAACGAGCTTTCGGAGACAACTCACTGCAGAACGGTTGGATTTTAACTGCGTTGGTAGAAGGCAGAATTCAATTTATCGGTTGAAATGGAATTACTCCCAAACCACGCTGGGCCCCAGCACTGAGATCAATAGTTAGCTGGCACCCAGCTCCTGGCGAGGAGCCCAGGAAAAAAAAGGTGTCCCAACAGGACAAGGCGTGTCCAGTACGGCATGTATTGGGTCAGCACAAAAATCCTGACGCCACATACCTGGAATTTAGATGGCACAGAGATCTTGCGCTGCCTGCCTGGAACGGGGTGAACGTCACCCAGGCAGCCAGGTCCAAAGCCCGACAGCAGTCAGCTTTTCAACAGTTTCCAGCAGGCTTTGAATCAGGCTTTTAGTGAGCAATCAGTAACAAAATGAGATGAATCTGCATCTCTGCAGCACACGGATCTAGCAAAAACTTTTGGAGGGGGGGAAAGCAAGACTTCTATCATAACAACAGTTCTAGCCAGGCAAAGGAGGACTCTTGTGGACTTAGCATCTGAACAACACTCACCCGCAGCAAGCGGGTGAAGAATCTAAAGGATTCTTCACCAGAGAGCGCAAGCAAATGAGGCTGTAGATTTTACAAATACCTTCAATATCACTAGTACCAGATCATTCAGGTGTTGCATTTCCCTTAGAGTGAAAAATTCCAGATCATTCATGGGGGAGAGCAAACACCGGTTGCTACTAATGCTCTGATTGTGTTTGTCACAACTACAGACGATTTGGCGGTGTGCTGTGCGTGCAATGAAAACGAAGCGGGGAGGCAGAAGGAGCGACTGTGGTAGTGTTCACCTCACGGGGAAGCCAGCCTTCTTCACATATGGTCACGAGAGCAGTCCTCAAGCAAGGGCAGTGAACGGTTGGTTCCTCCGTCTGCAACAAGGCAAATACTGGTAACAACACAAACAAACAAAAAACTATCTTTCTGATAAGGCCGTGCAGAGCTCCCGAGGTGGCGCGGGCTGACAGCACGTATCTTCTGCAGTGACCAGGAGACAAAAACCAAGAAAGTCCCCAAGAAGACCGGGGCACGTGTAGGGGAATGCAAATGATCTTTTCAAATAACAATAATAAAAGGACCAAAAAAGAAGAGAATCCAGGCAATTTGCAGCTGTTGCTGCTTAAGGCCACTGGTTTCCCGGGGGATAGTTGGGCACTGTGGGATACTCTGGCAGGCTGTTCCCAGAAAAATTGCTGTACTGGGCCTCCCTGCTGGGGGGGTTCCTCCATGCACCGCTGTTCCACTCATCCTGAGCTTTCTGAAAGCTTCCACCAGCCCCTCGGTAGATCTTGTGAACCTAACGGAGTAAAAGAAGAGGAAAAATCAGCAGTGGGTACCCACACCTCTTCCTGAGAAGACCTACAGTCATTTTGGTACTGCATTTGCTTCTCTCTCTCTGCAAACAGCTGTTTTTCCAAGGGAAAAAAAAAAAGGCACAAAATCTATAATAACATAATGAAGAGGTGCAAATGGATAGTATCAATGCAAGGCTTGAGCTTGTCTTAGCCGTGCACCTGGGATTTAGCTTGGGGATCCCACAGCAACAGCCCATGCAGCGAGGCAGCTAGCCCAGGTTAGTGGGCTGAAAACCCCATAAATCTGCCACTGCTGCTTCAGTGGGGCTGAGGCTGGAGGACTCAGCTGTAGCACATCAAACAACCTACACCAGGAACCCAGGGACACAAAAGATCTGGTTTAAAGGTCACACGACCAGGCAGTGGCACTAAGCACGGCGACAGGGCAAAACGCTGCCATGAACCTGTGGCAAACTCCATGATGGAACTACTCTGAGACAGGGTTTTGTGGGGCTAATTGCCTGTCCTCTTTCCCTTCTATCTTCTGTCCTCCTCTGCCATCAGTCTTCTGAAGCTTTCCAGGAGGTCTTATGTCCAAATCCAGCGTTCTGCAGACAGCCGAGGACCACTTGCCATCCTGCCACCCTGTCCCTGCTGCGGGCATCTTGAGATGCTTCCTTCACAATCCCAGTGACGCCTGGCTTAAGTGCCATGAAGGAACATGGAACGGTGAACGCGTCCAGCTCAAGCTGCCTTGCATGATCTGCATTTGTCCTCTAAATAGTCTGAGATACACCAACTGGCTACGCTACAAAGCCTTCAGAGGCACTGAGGGTTCACAGTGGCTGCTGAGCTGCCCGTTCACGTTCCTGGGATACAAAACACAGATATGCCAAGTCAGAGAGACAGCTGAAGCACCTACCCTTAACATGCAGATGAGCATTGTGACCGCTGACATTGTAAACATAATGGCAGGAAACAGCATGAACACAGCAGATGCAACGTTGGTGCTGAAGAAAGAAATTGCTGCCAACCATCCGCTGCAAGAAACAAAGAAACGGTATCGTTACTGCTCGCTTTTTTAGCACAAATGTTACCAGAAGGATGGTTTACGCACACGCAGAAGTTACAAGGCAGCTTTAAAGCTCCCAAAATTGAAAAAACAAACAAACAAACAGTGAAGATGATGGTCAGAGCTAAATGCAGCTCAGACAGGTATTTCCCCAAGATCTCAAGTCTGGCTTGCCAGCATCCCTTGCTAATCCAGTCTCAGACCTTTAGGGGACAGCCAGCTGCACAGCGAGGCTTCAGGGAGAGATTTATTCCCAGGGCTTTTGGTGGTGCAGAGGTTGTGCAAACAGAGAGCAGACCTGGGAACATGGAACATCGGGGTCCTCCGACCTGTAATGCATCTCTATTCCCTTTGATGGCAACAACCAGACAGGGCAACTTGAGAGCAGCAGCAGCTAAAACTAAATGCTGTACAGGGTCTAGGACTTTCTATTATTTGCAGCTTCAGCAGGAATTGCTCTCAAGTCTCCAGAGACAGAAAGTTAAAATGCCAAATAATTATAACATAACCAGGGACAGACACTAAAATGCTTCCATTTATTTTAGGACAGCTCTCACAATACTTGCTCTATAGGCCAACAGTGAGTCATCATGCACTGCTCAACATGTGCTGCAAATACTTTGAGGGCAATGCTAAGAGAGGAGCAGATCAATCTTCAAACTCTCTGGTTAAACAGCAGAAAGGAAGGACATTACAGGAAGGTGCTAAAAAAAACAGGCAGGTGAAGATATCTGACTTCTGCCAATACAGAACTCTTGCAATAGCCAGTGGACAGACCTGTGTACTCCAAGAGCAGATATAATTATGCCACGGAGGAAATCAGAAAGCTTCTTCCACCCCACCCCGTACAGACTCCCACCAGCTCCTCTAACGCTCAGGGAAACAGCCCGTAGGCCGAAACTCTCAGGCACAGGAGCTGAGGGCTCAGCTGTAAGGCTCCAGGCGTGTAAGGCTTACCAAGCTCCCCATCCAGAGAAACCGATCGCCTGCAGGACCGTGAGAACAAACTGTGCGCCGAAGATGAAGAAAAAAGCCATAAAATTAAACGAGCTGTCCGACCTGCGAAGGAAGGAGAGGCAGTTAGGGGGACACTGGCACCTTGCGTTGCTTCGTGTTCACGTCTGACCCCATCACGCACACACACTCAAAGGTGGTATCTCAGAAAAGGCCCCTCAACAGCTATGAACTTTGAGGACAACTCCTCTTTCCCTGGCAGTGAAAGCGCACAGATCCATGAATCATCAGGGCCTAATCTCTTCCAATAAGCCTGGCTCCCGCAACTGCTCTACCGAAGTAATTACAAATACGATGACACACGAGGAAAGGCAGTCTCCTGCGGAACACAGAGTGCCCCAATCATTTCTCTGACCGAATATCTGAAGTCAGCGCTGCCGGACACCTGCGCAGCTCGGCCACCAGCAAGCAGGCACAAGAGAGCCCAGACACCAGAGGCAGTTTGCCCGTGTGCTAAAAGTGATCCCTGAGCACGAGAGCCCAGCTGGGAAAGTCGCAGCGCCTGCTGGTCGTGAAGCTTACACGCCTACGGTTAATAACCCAGCACCGGGACAGAACAGGAGGAGAAAGAGCCACAAGAGAAGCGGGCGGTACGCTGCTTGGGGAAACGCAGCAGTGTGCTTTGGCATCTGCACAGACTGCACACCTTCAGAACGGGAACACCGAGGGGGTTCTGACCACGCGAGGTCCTTTTCATTTATCCAGGTGAAATAGGGAGTGTGAGTATAACCCCAAATAGGAGAACGGTCCCAGATCTGTTCGTGGTCTCTCCATCACGGGCGCGCTGGGGCACAGCGCTGTTCTGCCACAGGACGTCTTTGTCCTTTGAAGTCAGCTGTGTCGATCAGCCAGCCTTCCACTGCAAGCCCAGGCACACCTCTGAAACCCTCCAAGCCATCTGACCTACCATTTTTAATGACACGAGTTATTGCCACTCTCTCAGGAACCCAAAGGGCCCGTGATCTACAGAACAGGTTTACAAAAACACTTCAGTAGCTAAAGCAGCAATTTGGTGCAGTGGGGACTTCACAGAAGAGCTTCAGTCATTCCCAGCCCCTGCCCAACACCAGAAGTATTTTAATGGTCTCCATAGTTCTGGCCCATAATGTCAAAAGCCGAGGGAGGGAGGACCACAGGCTCTGGCCAAGTCAATGCCACGAACCCTGCCTACTCTGAGACAAGTGGGAAAACCTCCAGCCAGAGCCCTGCTGCTCTGCACGCGTTGATAACGTTATCTTCCATCTCCCAGAGAGATGGCTAGATGGATGCTGTGAAAGAAAGAAACCGTCCCTGAGAATCCTCGTGATCCCACCCTTCCTGCAGCAGCACCTCAGAGTACCGCAATGTGGAAGAAATACTTCAAACATGGACTGTTCACAGCAGTGCCTGTCATAATCCAATTAACAAAGGATTAGGCTCCAGGCTGAGCCTTCGAACAGATTCTTGCAACTAAGACCTGAAAGGGCTGGAGGAGTCTTCACTTGAAAGGATCTCTGGGAATTAGTGAGGATACACAGAAAAGGTGATTTCTGATCCAGCTTTCTGGTGCAGATTTGCAACAGCTTTGCCCTAGCGCCAAAGCTCTGCAGCTAATTTAATTTGGGATGCAGCCGTATGACGAAGGTTTTACGAAAGCATCCTCACAGCACACGATGCCGGTGTGGCCGGGCTGCGTCTTCCCAAACGGCACAGCGAGCGGACCTGAGCTGGCTGTCCAGAACCAGGACTACCTGCAGCCCCCAAACTACCTGCGCTGCCCCCCTGCAGTGTTTTTCAAGCCTCTTCTACGACAGACGTCAAAGTTGACGATCTCTGGGCTTGCCAGGCTGTCTCTAGGGCTTATTCTTTTTTTAACTGTAGAAGTCTTTACACAGAGTAACCTCAGGGACCTTTCGGCATTCAGTTGCATAAACACATACAAACAACATTAAAGAAATAATTAGAAACGGTCCTTGTGAGCCCAGAGGAGGTCAATGAAGAAGAGTAATTTTTCCCAGACTTCAGAATGGAAAACGCTCTTTGAACAGAGCTCCAGTCGGCACTTGGAGGCTCTCGGGCTTCTGAACTACAGATGGGGACAAAACCCCAGCCCCAGAGGGCAAGGGTTCAGAGTTCAGAGGCGAGATTTTCACATCTTTTAAAACTTTCAGATGAATCCAACGCAGTGGCTTCCCTTCCAGTCAGAAATAATCCTCCCCTGGACTCCCTCGTGTAGTCACTGATATTTTAAGCACCTCGAGAGCATTAGGTGCCCAGTGTTGTTAGTACACGAAGCGTAAATTCAGAAGAGCATTTAAGCAACTAACCTCGCATGCGTTAAACACACAGGACCCCATTTGCTGACTCTCACATCTGTCAGCTGCTTCTGCTGCTATCTAAGCTAACTCATCACAGAATCTGGTAAATGATCAAAATCCAGAGGATTCTGGTAGTGGGGAACCAGAAAGAGCTGCCCCTTCAGAGTCCAAATCCCTGACTCCAGTGTGGTCACACCGCGTGTCACCTCCTCGGTGCCTCCTCTCCCTACACGAGACTGGAAAATGCTCGGGACCTTCACAGCTCTGACGAGCCTTATGCATTCATGTCTGAATAATGCCTCGTGATACACAGGAAGCACGAGCAAATACAAACAATTATTAATTAAAGTAAAAATGCAGGATGGCTTTAAGGACCTGTGGAGATTCAGAAGGACTCGCCCTAGTGAACCACTTCTTGCTAAAAAGCAAAGCAGCCAAGTTCTCAGGTGTCTGGAGACAAAATCCAGAAGAGTACTTGGCTCCTGGTAACTTAATAGTCTTCCATCAAAACAGCGCGCAGCGAAGCTTTACCAAATCAACATCCACCCTGACGTTATACTGCTGTGAGGGCGCTGCTAAGCCTGAGATATTTGGGTGAGATACAAATTTCATCCTCACAGATGAAACCTCCAGTCCGAGGAGGGAGGTGACCCTGGGCCCTTCACCTAGTGTTAAAAAGTCACCGCACTCTTATCTGAAAACGATGCTGAAGTCAATGAGACGTTCAGATACCAAACCCTTAATCTTTATCCCTGACAGGCAGCTCTCCAGAGGGGCGCTCCTCAGCAACAACACCTCTCTCTCCCAGAGGAAGCAGAAACTCAACTGCCTCGTGGGCTCCCACTTACCGAAAGGCTTTGTACGCCGGCCGGAACCAGCAGACGTAGCCGCAGGGACTGAAGAGAATAAGCCAGAGGATGGCCAAACCAAAATTGACCCCAGAGCCTCCTCCGATCCACCAGGCCAGGCACGCAATTATATTCACTACTAGCGTGATGCAGTAAACTGTAAAAAGAGCAGAGGACAGAGCGTGAACTCGTGCTGTTTCACATCAGAGGAGAACCAAACAAACACCCAGCATTATAATAGGAAGGATCCACACCGCGGTGGGAAACTCCTGCCCAACATCACGACCGCTCCGAGGGAGTCGCAGCTTTCTGCTGTGAGCCGAGGGGCCGGCAGCACGGACACGCGGCCCCTTGCAGAGGGTGAGGAAACTCCCCGGGGGCCTGCCAAAGGATGGACATGTGGGTGGCAACCGGTGCGACCAGCACAAGGCTCAGCCCGGGACTGTTACGAACAATGAGCAACCCCCATTTGTAGCACAACCCCTTGATGAGAGCAGAGTGGTGTAAAAACGTGCCGTGCACTCAGCATCCCGTTGCTTCGGTCTCTGTGCTTGCTGCCTCAGGAGCTATTAGAGCTAGCAGAGTGCCCTGCAGGCTCTCTCCCCATTTCCCTGGGCCTCTGAGGAAGTCTGGAAGCAGCTTCAGGGCTTGTAAGTGCTGCCTTGAGCAAGGGAATAAGCGAACTCCAATCAGGCTGAGAACATGTGAAC
Source organism: Nettapus auritus (assembly GCA_011076525.1). Taxonomy (NCBI): domain Eukaryota; kingdom Metazoa; phylum Chordata; class Aves; order Anseriformes; family Anatidae; genus Nettapus; species Nettapus auritus. The sequence continues at coordinate 4,678,096 of CM021792.1, read as the reverse complement.
ATAAGGGTGGCTTAAAGGCCCTTTCACATCCCTGTCCCTGCCACTTGGATAAAAAGGAACAGTTGACGACAGATCCCAGAGGGCACCAGCGCCGCACTCAATAACCGTGCGGGAACGCCTCTGCCCCCCCTTTCTCTGAAGCCCGACGTTACCGCTGAAGCGAGGCTGCGCGCTTCTGGGCTTGTAGGCTGGGCTCAGGCCCTGTGCCAGGGGCTCCCCGCTTTCCCCCTAATACTTGACAGACTCCTGCAGCTGTCCCTGCATCCCCCAGGCTCTGCCGGGGTCTAGCAGGCTTAGCCCAATTACAAGCTCAGATTTTGGAGAACAGGTGGTAATTCATAAAATCTTTTGGGGGTAACCCGAACCAATTAGCACAGGCAAAGAGAAATGGGAAGGCAGACAGCCCAAACACCAAGAGCCCTTCGGTGCTGCCTGGGACGAGGTCACAGCAGGATCACTTTAGACCCCGGTCTCATTTACCAAGGCAAAAATAAATCCCTCAGTTTTTCTTCCCCTGCGGTAAGCAGACGTGCCCTGCCCACCCCCTTCTTTCCTACAAGCTGTGGCTCTGCAGCACGCCTGCACATCTCTGGCTTGGTCTTCTGATGCTCGGTGCCAGCCTGGCCTCTTCCTCCAGTGACTCTTTCCTCTGCCTTCACTCATCTCAGGGGCTGCTAAACAGTTACAAAATTGTGTGGTCACAAAATAATACCGACAACACGGCCAGGAGAATCTAGCGTGTAAGACATCCTAACCCAGCTGCTTATTCCGGCATACAAGTTACAGGAAAACTAAAATAAAACACTTCTACAAAAAGGAAATGTTCTCCCCCTTCTAAGCAGCTAGCAACAAGGCTTTACATGCAATGGTTTGGATGAATCTTATTACAAGGGGGAAAGAGTTTTAATTATTTAAATTTAATTGACGTAACAATAAGCTGTCCTTCTCAGAATTATTATTTCCAGAAGTCAATTGTTTTCCAAAAGTTATCGAGTGAGAAAACAAGCACACAAAACCATACCAAGTCGAGAGCACCTCTAACGCTGTAAGGAGCTTCTGGCTCTCCCTGCGCGTCAGGCAGGAGTTTGTTCTCCAGCAGTGGGAGCTCTGGTACAGTTTTCCCCAAACCACCATCCATCTTAATAAAATGTTCACATCCAATTAAAGTAATGAGCGTTCAACCTTCTAGCAACGACTTTTATGTTTCTATTTTTAATACCGGCCTTTTCTCCTTTACTGCCTTCCCTCTGTACGTGTCTCTTGCTCTCCGTCCCGTCCCCGAAAGCCAGGGAGACACCCCCAAAAACTGTGCAGCAGATGGCAATTTAAAACTCATGGCGAAAATTCCAGGTCTCCCCAGCCGTGCATATGACCAGTTGCCTAAATGGCTGGCACCTCTCCATCCTGCCATTAACTTGACTGAGGGGCGCTTTGTTTAAGGAGAGTCACACACAAAGGCAGCTTTGCAGCACGCAACATTTAACCAGTTAGTCTGAAGGGACGAGCAGTTTCTTCAGGCAAGAAAATTACAGAGCTCATTTCAGCATCTCTAAATAACGAAAGAACAATGGAGTGATAGATTATGCTATTATTTATGCGCACAAATCTCTCTCATACACACATCCTATACATCTGGAATAAAAGCCAGGCTACCAAATGCATATCTGGCAGAAAACAAGCTTTCCTTCAGCGAGAAGGGTAAATGGGATGACAAGCATTTTGGGAAAAAAAGATAAGCGAGGCAAAAAGATTTTTAATCTTCCAAAGCATTCCCTGTGGTTCCCTAGGCCTGCCACACCATTTTTCATCCGATTTTATTCCTCGGAGAAGAATGGTCAATTTTCATTACCGCCTTTTGAACCGCTAAGCCAGACAACGCCAGCGCAGATAGCCAGCAGCTCTGCTCCTACAGAATATCAGCAAATCACCAGCTGTGACCAAGAGGACCAACGCCCTTCAGAACAGGGCTGGGAACGTTCTGGGGGCTAAGGGAAGAGACGGTGTAAGGCTAGAAGGCGCTGCTCCGACGGGAAGGGAAATCTGGCTGGCACAAAGCGGGGGGCAGCGCTCACAAAGCCGGGTGGGGAGATGGGCAGCGAGCAGTACAGGTCACGGTAATCTTCTAGCCTTCAATTCTCCTATTCCTCTTATTCTAGGCGAATCAGGAATTACTTTAAGAGGGCTATTTTGGGGGGTGAAATATCACTTGACATTAGAAAAGACAGCAGATACAGTCTGCTCCTCCTCAAATTTACTAATAGGCTTTTCTAGCACTGATACTCTCTTCTTTCTTCAACAGCAGCTCTGCAACAAAGATTCAAGGCACAGCAGCTTGAAATTTGGGCATACAGGTAAATTATAGTGTTCTAAGAGGAATCATTATTTCTCATCACTTAATTGCAGTCAAAATCTTAAAGCTTGGAAGCGATCGAATTCCATGTTTTCCTACTACACATACACACTCTTCCCAGAGCAGGTTTTTTATTCAACTTACAGATCCATACGTGGTAGATTCTTTTCACCAGGGCCTGATAATCGATGGGAATCTCATCTGCAAAATTCTGGTAGAAACATGGCTTCAGAGGGATAAACTTGGGGAGCGGTGGGAAGTTATTCACCTTTTCTACAACACAGAACACAACAGGTTAGCTGAATGCAGGAACGATCTTGCACGGCTCAACAACGTGACGTCCTCCACACCTTCCCGGGACAGCCCTCCAAGTACGAGGGGGCTCGCGACAATCAAAAAACAAACCAAAAGCCACCTTAAAATAAGTGCAGGGAAAAAGCTCCTCTGGCCAGCTAAGCTGCTGGCCAGAAACACCTGGGGGCAACAGACTGCCCAGAGGCTTTTAGTTTTAGTTTTAGAAACCCTCAGAAAACCCAAGCAGGAGGAAAGACTGGTGCTCTGGCAGACAAAAGCAGACACAAGCTCTGGGGGGGAGGCTCGCTGGGACAAGGCTTAGGCCCTGTAGTAGATACGTGCTTGTGACTGTAAAGAAGGGTGCCCTTGGGAAGCATCTCTAACTGGAATTTAGTACTCAGACGCCGTCCCGTTGAGGCAAGGCAAGACATCAGGGATGATTTTGCTGTTATGAGATTACAAATGTCCCCTTCTTTCTTTGGAAGTCAGGTTTTTATGCAAGGTTAAGACCCAGAGGGGAAAAAAAGGAAAAAAGCAAAAAGCAAAAAGCTTTGCATTCAAATACCATAAATCAGCAAATGCTGACAAAAGCAATACAGTGAAGAACTTACCTTGGGAAGAAACATTTTAAAAATCAAGTAATTAAATGCCCAAATCCTCTGTATTTAAGCTGCTGTCAGCTTCTAGACAGATGCACAGACAAATCTGTGCAATGTGCGTGTGCCTGGATGCGAGTTTCTACATGTTTGGGAACGTCTGCTCTTGCCTTCAAGTCTTGATTAAAGTTTGATTCCAGGGCATTGTGACTAATTGTCTCTAGTCTACTTCAGCCCCAGTAAACAGAATTAAAAACAACCAGAGGAAGAGATGAAGAATGTCCTGGGAAAACCTCCAAATGGCACAGAAGACGAGAGGAAATGTCTGAACAAGAACTGTCAGCGCAAGAGTTCCCCTTCTCTTGCCATTATCTCTGTGGGAGAAGACATTTTGCAGGAGCAGCTTCTTAGCTTCACTTGAAGGTTGGCAGGGAAGTGTCTAAAGCTGTCTGCCATGCCTTAGGAAAGAAAGCGCTCCATTTCACGCAAAGGAAAGGCATGTTCATGCAGAAAATATGGTGGGGATAACACCCATCGTGAGTACGTAACAATTAAATACGGAAGAATGCCTTTAGTCACCAGCCCAGCTTGATTTTTCAGTGGACTTTTCCTCACGAAAACAAACATTACATCTGCTGCCCCTCCTCAGCCATCACCTCTGAACGCGTCCTGCATTCGTTCAGATGCCGGCTGGGGCTGGCATCGGTTACTGGTTAACGCCTACCGCCAACCGCATCACACGGAGCACTGCGTTCCCCTGCCTGCTTTCAAAGTCCACAGGAATTTGGACTTTTTAGCGCTAACATTTGCTAAGTTATGAACACCTCGTGGGCTTTCTCCTGGACAATTTGTCTCAGATGTCCGTGAAAGGACCCAACAGTCCTGGATCAAGGGAAACAAAGGGCGAGCAGCTCGTAAAGCTGAAGTCAGCTCTCCAGGGAAGGCTCTCCAGGGAAGGCAGCGAGACCAAGGTTAGCTGACCGCAGTGAAAGTGGATTCTTTAACAATCTTTTTTAGGAGGGATGTGGAAATTTAGTTCTGTCCCTCTTCAACAGGAGATGCAGCTAGTGACTTCGGTTCGGCTCTCTTCCATTTTCTCCCTCCTCCAGTACAGATCTCTCACCAACAGTAACACTGCTGCCAACCCAGTGCATAAGGCCCCAAATGGTGGGGCCAAAGCCAGCCGGCCTTCTGGGCAGCAGCCACTGCAATTTTCAAGCTCACAAAACACTCCAAGTACTTCCACACCAGTCTGATTGACACAGAAGTATCGGGATTACACCTCTTCTTTGGGGCTGCCCAGCTTCAAGAAGCCAGACGAGTGCTTTCTCCTACCCAGATATCTGTGTAGTTTCCCAGCGTTCTGGGTTCCTCCCAAGAAGAGACAAAGAAATGAAACGAAAATATCCTCTGTCACGTCTGACTGCACAACTTGGGGCGCTCCAGCGCTCACATCGAGGCTAGGATCAACACATTAGATCAGCAAGCACAATCCATGCTTTCAAAAACCAAACTCTATTACCAACAGCAGCTGGGTGCAAGTCCCGGACTTACTTAAAAAAATAGGAGGAATTTAGTTACTAGCTTAACTACAAGGAAAATTAAGCTGTATCAGAATTGACAGCACAGCTAGGAGTGCTATGGAAAGTTGTTCAGCCTCTGGAAGGATGGAACTACTCTCGTTTTGTGAATAAATTCCATCCTCAGAAAACTTCCCCAGAAGTCACACCTAAGCCTTTTGCTAGACCAGCAACCTCTGCGAGCAAACCTACACAAAAGGAACGTGGGCAGGGGAGAAACAAAGAAGAAGCTGAAGACCTTTAGGGATCACTAAGATCTCAGAAAGCGAAGTGCATGTGAATGGATTACTAACGAACTGCAGCCACCACGGCATACTGAAAAACACGATCCGAAGCCATTTTTCTCTCTCCATTGCCATGGCTTGAGGTGCCCTTACCTGCCATGTCTGTTAAGTGTTCCCTGGAGAAGTTTCAGACAGACAGCAAGAGATCTATGGGAGGAAAAAAAAAAGAAAATAATTAAAAAAAAAAAAAGAAAATCGGGCCAGCACACGTCACTAACCAGCACCCAAAAAAGCTATTAAAATTAGGAGCAGCTCTGCACAGTGCTCGGCTCACTGTAAGCCCAGGGTTCCCGCTGCAAACCACTACAGACGGCACAAACCTGGCACGCTGGAACCTTACAGGAAGGCTCCTGCTTTCTCCTTGCTTGTACAGAGCCCCCCTGGAAGCAGCTCATCCTGTACAAAACTGTCAACAGTTTTGGTGCTTGTCTTATTCAGCAGCAAACAAATGTGCTCCGAGGGTACCTGGCAAAGGCTGAGGCTGCGCAGACGGCCGCTGCCAGGACACGTGCGCCTTCCAGCTCCGCTGGGACCCAGCAAAGCGCACGCGTTGGAAGAGAAACTTGCACCAACTCACCGGCCTTAACGCCTCATTTAGGTGCTGAGATGATTTGTTGGCTCCCGGCTCGCTGCGGACCTTCCCAGCTCCTGAAACAAACGGATGATCGCTGTTAGCTGGGAAGCAAGCTGCTGGTGCTCGGAACTGACGCCCTTCCTTGCGGCGATAATTCTGTGTGACCGCACTGAAGGCAGATGCGGTCTTCCTGTTGCGACGCCACTGAACACGACCGTGATTCTGGAGAAATCAAATCCTGGGAAGTTTGCTCCACGCCAGGCGCGTTGCTGACGCTGGCAGCGCCGAGGGCACGGACAGAAGCCACGGAGGGGTCTGCACTGAGCAGCCCCTTCGATTCTGCTCCCTTCGAGACAACCACCGCGGGCCCGCACCTGCAAATTCCAGGCTGACAACAAGGAACAGGGCAGAGCAACCCTCCAAACGGCTGCGTCAGGGCCTGCGAACAACTCTCAAGGGCGAAGGCAGTACAGACTAAAAACTGCCCCTCCAAAAACACAGCAAAGGGCGCTGGGGTCACATCGGCTGCGTTGGAGGCAGAGCCCTCGGGATTTCCAGCAGCTCCTTTCCCTTCTCCGCCCCTCCGCGCCGTCCTCCCGCCTTCGTGCTCCAGAGGGTGTGGATTTCACACGGGTGCAATTATTCTGGGGGGCTGCAATCCGTTCCCTTTTTATTCGACCTGCTCTAGCACAGCCCTCGGTGGTGACAGCGGCACTGGCACAGAACAGGGCCCGCACGGGACGCCTCCTGCCCGCGGGCTGCAGGTACGCGCTAGCTCGGTTCTGGCAACGTCGAGGAGAACGCACTTCTTTGCCCGTGCAGTCTGCAGAAAGCAACAGTGTGGGGACAGGAAGGCTGCGGGCATCATGGGCCTGTGGGGCCGGGAGCCCCTCGCTAAAGGCTCGCACAATGGGGCCCCAGCGCAGCCGAAGCCTCCGGGCTTTCCCACAGTACAAACAGCCAGCATCCAGCGTCTGGCAGGCGTTCTGTGACTTCGAAAATGATTTAGAAAGGCTTTGCCTCCTTTTTCCCTTTTTTTTTTTTTTTTTTTAAATGTGTGAATAGAAACTAAATACGAGGACAGTTCGGAGTACAATTAGGGCTTCGCCCCACCCAGCTGCAGCTGCTCCCAGCTGAGATCCCTAAATTCTGGGGGAAGAGCGAATTATGGACAAACACCAGTTGTGCCAACACACGAACGGAAAGGCATCTCCGCTGCTGCCGCCCTGGGAGGAGGGAGTTTTCCCCCACGGACACCCACAGCAAGCTCAGACCTTCCCTGGGCATGGACTCAGACCTCGAGATCCAACCCAAGGATGTTTTTTGTTCAGCGGCTGAGATCCGCTTGCACACGGGTCACGATTTTCCCATTTCCCCAGCTTAGCCGTTAATTTTGGCAGGATTTCTGCCAACCGGATTGCAGGGTCTTGGGATAACAGGCCTCAGAGGCAGGGAAGAAGTCTTGTGTACGACAGGCGAGGACAGCGCTCGACTCTGCCGGCCTGTCGCTGGCTTAGATGGCAAATTTCACCGCACAGCCTCAATATCCGCGAGTCAAGCTCCAGTTGCAAGAGCCAAGCACAAGGAAACAGATAAACAGGTACAGATACACAAGGATTATCCAACCGCCCGTGAATTTCTTGTGGGAGATAGCACACGCAAATAAGCTTGCTATTCACAGGAGTGCTTTCAGTTTAATTGGAAATAGATAAAAATCAACGTCCTGCGCTCTGCTGCAGTGATTTCCTCACACCAAATCTGTTATTTGGGGGAGGAAAAAAAAACACACTAAGGAAACCGTGGTGTGAAGTGAACTTCCTTTTTCCACTGTGCTCAACGCAGTCAATGAATAGCTCCCAAGGCTACAGACCGGCTCACATGACTCTCAGAGGCCCGTCGGAGGCAGTACGGGCTTTTCTTCCTCTGTATTTCAGAGACAAAACTGCCCGCTGCCACTCCAGCAGACGGCATTTTCCTTTTAAACCAAGACACGTATGCGAGCAGCGCTGGTTTTCCAGGAAGCACACCCCAAGAGCACCCCGGTATCAAAACAGGAATCACCTCCGGTAAGGGAAAGCGTGGTGCAGGAACCCCGGGGTCCTGCCTGAGGCACGTTACCTGACTGCACGTCTGCTTCTGTTCCGGCCCGTGGTTTGACATAAGATTTATTCCGCCTGTATTACAGTAACTGGTTCTAAAAGGTTTTTTTTACTCCCCATTATTTGCTTCTTTCTCTAGAAAGAGAGAAGAGGGATAAGGGAAATAAATAAGGGGGAGGCCAGAAGAAGGCTGCTGGCCGGGTGGTGGCAGAGCCGACCCGTGTTCCTGCTTTGCCCCGACCCCGGCAAGCCACCGGGACCGGACTCACAGCAGGGCACCGGCTCCTCTCCTGCCACCTGCATGTGTCCCAGCCAAACCCCAAAGTGCCTCGCATCCCAGGCTTTCTCTAGCAAAACTTGCCAGTGACGGAGCCCTGCTGTCAGATATCCGCTGCACCGCTTTGTTTTCTTCCCGGTTTGATGACACGCGAGCTTCTACGCAGACCCGCACCCAAGAGTTTAGCCCGAAGCCAAGCGAGTGGCAGGGTCCCTGCCTAACAGCGACTGCAGAACCTGCTGATGCTCCCTCGTAACACAGCGACTTCACGAGTGGAGTACACGCTAAGGAGACCTGGGGACAACGCACGGCTCCTTACAACGGTTCGGGCTTACCCCTGCGGTGAGCGAGGCTGTGACAAAACGTCAGGTGTCAGGCTTCCTGAAGCCACCTCATGCCCCCGGCCACGTCAGAAGAGCCACGATCTAAAAGCAAGGGCACCCCGCAGAGACCCCCAGGCCAGGGAAGGAACCAACACCGGCGATCCTGAGACAGGCGAGTGCCTTGTTCCCATCCCTTCCCAGCTGTGTTTAAAAAGAAAGCGGGGACTCTGCCCTGGTTTCTAAGAGAAGAGGCTTTTCTCAGAGTGGCACTGCAAGGCACCAAAGCGCTTGGCCCAGTTTTACCAAGGTAGACCCTGTACGGCTCACACAGCTCCTGCTTGGCAGCACGTCCCCTCCCCGGCACGCGCTGCCGGCCCTCGCAGGGCCACGCGCTGCCCCTCCAGCGGTGCCAGGTCCACGTCCACGGCCTTGTGTGGGACGGGAAGGGGTAAATCCAGCTAAAAACGTAACCCCAAAGGCCAGCCAGCACCAGTGAGAGCGGGGAAGCTGCTCACGGCAGTGCTTCTGATGGAAGACACACAAGGCCCACTGAAGTCAGCAGGGTTGGCCTCCTCCTCCGTGAGCCCGAGCGAGGGAGCCCCGCGGGGACGCCGGGATTCGCAGGCATCCCTCCACCCTGGAGCTGTGAGTTGAGGCGAGAGCAGGACTGGGGGGAAGCCATTCCCCGCAGCTCTCTCACAGCCCGCTCACGCAGCCCCATCCACAGCAGGCGGGCGGAAGCCTCGGTTTAGGTCCCACCACACAGAGCAGACGTCGGCTTTGACGCGACCCCGTCCGCAGGCGAGGCTCCGGGGGAAGCAGGAGGACGCGCGTTCGGGGCACGAGCCCCTTCCTCCGACTGCCACCTGCTCCAACCGGCCTCGTGTGAAGGGCCGGGGCTGCAGACAACACCACGGCATCGGTCGGCCCGGGATCAAAAAGAACCAGGTACAAGGGACCATCGGTTACCTGCTCAGTGCTCCTCACCACAGGCCCTGTCAGTGTCCCGAGCTGGTTAATGCTCCCGAAAACCAAAGCCCAGGGAGGAACAAAACGCCACGCGTCCGGCCTGCCTCCCTCAGCGACAACACGGGACAGAGCCGGTGCCCACACCACGCACCTCAGAAAGCAAAAATCCTGAAAATCCCCGAGCAGCCCTCGGGGGGAACACGGCCAGGGCCGGGCAGCCCCCCAGCCGCCGTGCTGTGCCCGGGGGCCCCTCGCTGCGCCCCAGCCTCCGGCCCTGAGCGGCCCCAGTGCTGCTCCCGACAGAGCCGTCCCCGATCCCTCCCTGTCACCCCATCCCCGTCCCTCCCCACCCAGGCTCCAGCCCCCCAGACCTGTCCCCGACTCCTTCCCAAACACCGCTCCCCCGCAGCGCGCTCCCCTCTTGGGCCGCCGCCCCCCTCGTGTCCCCACCGCCCCCCTTCTGCCCGGCCACCCCCCTTCTGCCCCTGTCACCCCCCTCCCGTCCCCGTCACCCCCCTCCCGTCCCCTGTCCCTCCCCCCTCCCTTGTCACCCCATCCTGCCCCCGCCATTCCCCGGCTGTCCCTGTCCCCCCCTCCCCAACCCCCCCGTCCCCGTCCCCCCCCGCCCACCTCTCCCCTCTTGTCCCCATCCCCCCCGTCCCCGTCCCCCTCTCGCCGTCCCCCCTCCCCCCCGCCCCGGCGCGGCTCTCACCGTGCCCCCCTCCAGGCGCGGCGGCCCGGGCCAGCTCCCCCGAGCCCTCCGCGGCTCCGCGGGGTGCGCTGGGAAGGAGAGTCCCGCCGGGCGCCGCCGCCATGGCGCTCAGGGCGCCGCGGACTACAACTCCCGGCATGCCCCGCGGCGCGCCCGTCACGTGAGGGAGAGCCGGGGGCTGAGGCGAGGCTGACTGCGCTACGGGGAAGCGAGAGGGACGAAATTGCGGGGGGGCGGGGGGGGGAAGGCGTTGCTCGGGGGGGGGGTCCCTCGCCCCTCACCTCCCTGTCCCTGTCGCCACGGCGAGGCCACGCGTGAGTTGCGGCCGCCAGATGTGGGCAGAAGCACCTGGAGCACCTCTCCGTCCAGAGCATCGCCACCCAGTCCCCCATTAAACACCCACTGCCCCCGAGGTGGCTGCGCCCTGCCGCAGTGCCTCTTGCCCGTGCAGGCCACACGCGCACAGCAGAAACGTTTTATTTTCACGTAAACAGAGGGACAGGCGTGGTGTCCCAGGTGGCTGCGTTGTGCCCAGGACACGGCAGCACCAGCGCTGCTTTGGAGGCACCCGCAGCCTCCGAGCACGGCACAGCGGAGACCTCAGTGTGCACAAATCCTGCTGGGAGCTCAGCCCCTCCGAGCATTCAAGGATCAGGCCCTGTTGGGTAGCCCAGTCCACACAGTTTCAGACTCTGAAATCCAAAGGGTTTTGCTTGTCACTCATGCTGACAGAGACCAGAAGCTCCGTGGAAGTTAATCATATAACTTAAGTAGCCTAATTTTTTAGTTAGATTGACTGGGCTGACTAATGGTGAATGCCACATTTTATTTCCCGGATTAGTTACAATGTGTATAGGTGATAGCTGGATTCAGGAACCAGGGCTGTGCAGTCACTCAGGAGACTGCTATTTATAACATCTATCATTAAATGCTGATTTCACTTCTGAATAAGTCAGCTAAATCGGCACGAGCACCAACCAATGCGCTTGCCCAGGGCCCAGTGCTTGCATGACTTACCTCCTTCTGCAGAATTTAAGCTTCAGCAAAACAGGGTAGTGAGGATTTAGCAGACAAATTACTCCAAAATCTTTGTGATAATGCAGCCTGAGAGCGGTGTACTGGGAAGCCCTCACCCAGCCTCACTAATACCTGGATTTATAACATTCTGGGCTTATATACTTTAATGTGGGTCTATAGCTCCTTAACTCTTCATTTACACTGCATTAGTCTTATTAACATAAGTACCGATCAGTCTCCAAGGTACCAGTGCTATGTAAATGCTGTTAATTTGGCAGTATATAAAACCCACTCTACTTCAAAAATATTTACACCCCTTGAGGCTGTGGTTTCTGTAAACAGAGAGCTCCAACCCCAGGCTACATGATTCAGACTCATCCCTCTAGTACTTAGCTAAGCAAATGCTGAGGCCTTCACATCTCTTATCTGCAGTTAGGCAAAGTTTCCCTAAAATACAGGTCTTGGGGTTCACTGCTCGTGTTTGGCCCCTGCTCCAGGCAGGCTGCCAAGCATTGCTTAGGGTTGCTCCCCAGAGGGCACGGGCAATGCCACTGACTGCAGTATTTGCCAGGTGGACAAATATTTTCTGGGAGGGAAGGATCAGACCTCCTATCACCCCATCTATCTGCAAGGATCGCAAAAATGTAGGGATTATTTTAGCTATAAACCAGTAGAGGTCACTCCGCCCCAGTAAATCCAGTGCTACCGGAGATAATGGGCCACCAGCAAGAGGGACAAGACTGCTTACTGGGAGAAGGCTTGATGGGACACAGCGTGGCAGAGCCCAGGGATGGGCTTGTGATTCTTCTGGAAGAATTAAAAACAAACAAACCAACCAAAAAACCCAGCTATTTAAAGATGAAAACCAAATAAAGGTGTTAGTGCAGAGCTGCTCGGAAGGGCTGTGGGCTTTACACCCGCACAGCTGCCAGAGCTGCAGCTGCTCTGCACGCTGCCCCAGGCGCAGCGGTTCTCTACGGTGCCAGGTGACCCATCTCTGCAACCTCCCTCTCCAAACTGCATGCTTCCTTCCCCGCGTCCCCACGAGCCGTGCCCCATTTCTCGCTGTTCCCGGCTCTCCGTAGCAGCCAGGTTTTACTGTGCAATATATAACTGTGGGTGAGAACAGTGAAGGAGGACACATGCTGCCTCCTGGGAGCAGCAGGGCGGTATTGGCTGAGGAGCGAGTGAGGAGAGATCCTTGTTCATTATTTCGCTCTGCTCCACAGCTCCCTGAGCTCCACCGCGGCTGCCTGGGGACACAACGGCTCTGGGCCTGCAAAGGGAGTGAGCAGTGAGCTCACTGCCAGGGGAGAATTTCGAGGGAAGCTAAGGGGGAAAAGGGTGGAAGTTTTGCATACAATACCTCTGATCCACTGCATCCTGATGGAGAAGCATCCTTGCACCTAGGTCCTTGCATCCTTGCTGTATTCAAGGCAGGTGTCTTCCTTTCTTTCCTCTTAGGGTGGGTACCATTTCAAAACAAATCCATGTCCTGCCTGTCTTGAAAGTTGTCTCCAGTACTGCAGGGTGAGATTACTGTACTCAGCTTCGTGTTACCTGGACAGGTTTCCCACGCCAAGCCCTCTTCCCAAGCTCTGTTCCCACTTTGAGTGCACAGGATGGAGGATGCTCAGCGGCATGGGAAACGCTCGTGAGGGCTCCGAACCCGGCGCACACCACAGGAGACAAATCCAAATGTTTCCCTGGCTCACTTTAGTGCATGCCTGATTTGAAGTGAATAAATAACACCTGCAAACCTCTACTGTTTAGCCTTATTTCCAAACAGTGTGCTCAATCATGGTGTCTGTTACAGCTTGGTCCTGAGCCAGCTGAACAATTAAAGGCTAGTCCATGACTTTGAGGGGTTTGCTTCCAACCTCAGCATTTGCTAAAATTTACAATCACACTATTTCCAACATTATTATTTTTACCTTGTAAAACAGACTTTATTTTTCTTCCTGTAAATTTTGTGCAATATACATGTATATACCTATAGAATACACCTCAATAAAAAGTTTTTCTTCCATACATTATATTACTTTTTATTTAATGTCATGAAAAAATCAGACAAAGCTTTTGTCCTTAAATAAACATTTCTCCCTCCCTTGCCCTCCCTTCCTAGCTGACTGGTCCGAAAGAGGAAGTTTTATTTAGTTATTTTCTTTTCTTTAAAAAAATAGAAATTACAATCTTACAAGACAGACATTCAATGAGAACAGAAGCATGTTCCTAAATCTAAAAAGTAAAACATTTCCATAAAACCTGTTGGTATCTACAGGTAGGTATGTGTGGAGGGTGTTAAATGGAAAAAAATAATTTTCCATTTCTTCCTTTCATTCATATAGATAAAAAATAACATAAAGCCGACTGAAACTTTATATATTTTCTCTTTTGCACCAACATTCACAAGAATATATATTATATATACTTTATCCATTTTTATACACAGTGTGAGGGTTCTGGAGGTGGAAATGCACACTCAGCTAAATTGCCATAGCAAACGAACAAACACAAAATTAATCTTCATCTGGAAAAGAGCAATCCCTCGCAGCTGAGGTCACCCTGCTAAAGGGAACCATTTCTCAGGTCTTTTTGAAAATAAAGCGGCAAAATGTCTGGCTGCTGGTGGGATGGAAACATTTCTCCGAGATGCTGAGGACCGAGCACTGAGCGAGTCTGGGGTCTCAGGGCTCCAACACAGCCTCTCCACTTGTCACATGCCACACCGGTGCACGGGAGCACGCAAATCTCCCTTTTCCAGGCATTTCTACCCAGGCTTTTTTGTTCTCCCTTCCCCTTAAAGCTCAATTCCTCGCGATGCCAAGCTGCTGTCTGTTGGTGGCACAGAGGGGAGCACGAGGGACCTCAGCACAGTGACCACAGCCCTGTTTATCTGGGCAAACACAGAGGAGGGAGCTGAAAGCAGGGGCTGCAGCCAGCACAAGTGCCGCAGGGGCTTCGGTGTGCTGCTACCATCCCTTTCGATGCATACCGCCCGCCCCAGGGCACCGGCCCAGATCCCTGGGCACTTGTTCGGGCTCTCGGATGGTGGCACAATGGGCACCAGGGCCCAAAAGCCCCTCCTCGTGAAACAACAGTTGATCCTCTCCCAAGGAATAATTTAATCGATGAAGGGGCTCATTTGAAGAGAACATAAAAGTGCAGGTTCCCGCAGTTTGGCAGGTTGAGTTACTAGTGTTTAATACTTCCAGGCTTCCCTAGATTCCCACGTCGGCTTTTATTGCTCAGAATCCCAAATCTCTCCCATTAGACAGATGCTATAAGCAGGAAAAACGCAGCTCATGGCGAGGGCTCAGTCTTTTCCTGATTTAAGGTGCTTTCTTGGTTTCTTTGCCGATGAAATGAGAACGGTGACATTGACCAGTCGTGCATGTGAGCTGACGAATACCAAGGACGTGAAGAAGGGTGTGTGCTTTTTTTCCCAAACATTTCAAAACATCCGCAGCTATTTCCTCTGAGAAAGGGATCGCTTGCCCTCTGTTTCTGCAGGAGGGCAGAGACCCCTCTGCAAAGCACATTCATTTTCTCGAGTGCTTTTCCCTAAGGCCTGCCTTCCCCGGAGAGAGGAGCCAGGAAGCGAACAGTGCTGTCGGAAATGATTTTTCAAAAAGGCACAACCCTCTAGATGAAAAAGGCAATACTGACTTCTCACTTCTGTCAAGCTTGAGGATCTGAGAGGGCAGGAAACAAGCACGGCAAATCCCCACCCCTGCTAACACCGCGCTGCAGAACAGCGCATTGGCACTCGGCACTGCATGGGGCCGCTGGGACGCTCGGCAGCCTTCACCGGAGACGTGGGGTCTTCCGACATCGGGGAGAGAAACGAGGCTGATGAACTCCAATGTGCTCCGAAAATCAGCTCAGATGGTGGTTAACAAAACCAGAGAGTTGTGTGTGGTGGACGGCGGCTGCCGGGGAATAGCACAATCCCAAGTTTGTCTTGGCCTTACACTGAAGCAGAAATCCCTTCGCCTTCCTGGCGAGTCTTCCCTGATCGAGTTTGGTCCATGTTCTTCCCTAGGAGGTCTTTTAACTAAAAGCGTGGATATCCCCTACATCACTAAGAAAGCTGCTCGTTTGGTTTAAGGTGTGCAGTTACAGAAATGAAGGTCTTCGGCTCACGCTCGGTGATGATCCAAACTGCCAGAGGATGTGGTTGGATGCATGAGAAATCAATAGGAAGCGAGAAGGAGCTTGGGATTTTAGCCCTTTGTCAGCAGAAAACAGGGCTGCCTTGTAGCAGGTTTTTCCCTTGTTGCTTTTGGCATTCGCTGCAGGAGGAGCAGGAACAGGGACTGAAAAAACCATGCACAGAGCCTGGCCAGAGAGCCCCCTGAGTGACCCTGCCAGCATCACACCACAAAACCGTCCCTTCTTTGCCTTTTGGGCCTCCCAAGCTCGGAGCAGCACAGCTTCCCAGGAAAGAAATAAGGACCTTTTGCTTCCCTCTGTCCCCAAAGACAGATTTTACCCCGAAAAAGCCCTCAGGTTCTGCTAAGCAGAGAATAAACAGTTCTGGAGAGCTCCTAAGGGGAAATCCCTGGGTGCAGCTTGACTTGTGGCAGAGGCAGCGCTCCCTGTGGACTGGCTCTGGGCTGGGAGGAGGAGGAAAGGCCACAGAACCTCCTCTGGGTGCTGAGTCACGGGGAATTTGGAAAGGTCTCAATAAGAAAACTGACAGCCAGGACCTGAAAGAGCCACCGCTCACAGCATCGTGCAGGGACCGGCATGTGGCTGCCTCTGGGGTGCAGCAGCCAGGAGCCGAGATTCGGCCACAATCACAAGGGCAAAGCCTCTCTTGGGTGCTCCAGAAAATCTGCTCCGAAAAGCCATCTGGACTGGGGAGGGGGCAGCTCAGCCACGCAGCCCCAGCCTTTGGGCAAACACCTCGATGGAGGGCACGGAGACCCTGCAAAGCTTCTCCCCCACTGCACTGGGCCTCCTTTCCCTCCAAGCAGCCTGGTCTGCAGCGAAATCCTGTGCTGAACGCCCCCACCTATGGCTGGGTCTTTCTGGGCTGAGCTCCTGAGGCTGCACTCATGCGAGAAGGACTAAAGCCAAGCCTCTGCCTGCGCCCTCTCCTTGGGTCTATCTGGGAGCCAGCTGCTGCCCCCAGCTGCCTGGCTCGCCCCTGTCCCGATGAGTCTGCCTTGCCCCTTCTTCATCCCATGCCTTGTGTTTGGGTTAAAAAAAAAAAAAGAAAATTAAAAAAATAATTTAAAAAATAATTATCAGTGACAGAGTGCAGCCAGAGTGCACCACAGGGAGGAGTCGGTGCCTTACCACTAACAGGAGCATCTCCCGAGCGGAGATTTCACATTCATTTCATTAGTATGGCAAAGTCAGTTTGCTTTTCCTTCAAGGTGCTTTACATTCAAGAGCTATTGCAATCCACAGCAAGGAAACGGGGCTGGGGAGATACCCCGCCCCCCCCAGGTTGTCTTGGGTTTGATTACTTGACTTAAACAAACTGCCCCAAACCTCTGAAGTTCAGTTCGTCCACAGATCTGGGGAGCGAGGAGGCGGCTGGTGGCTCCCAGCCTTAGCTCTCCCGCGGGTCGCTGTACTGAAGCTCCGAGTTGAAAACCTCCTTATAGAGGGGCGGGAAGTTCATGGCCGTCTCCGGGTGCAGGAGACGGAAAAATTCCAGCTTGTCCAAGTGCAGGTTGCAAATGGTCTTCATCAAGGGCAGCTTGGAAACCATCTGCATGGAAAGAAGGAGCCGGTGAATGTGGGGTTCCCAGCCAGCACCCCGCATGCTGCTGCTCCCCCTCCCTTGGGGCCGTGCGTTATCCCCATGGAAAGCGGCCGCTCGCCAGCCCCAGCGGGGCTCCCCGCTCTGTCAGCACCGCTACCTTTGAGAGCTTGTCCTCAGCGGAGTGTTTCTTCTGGATCTCGTGCTGCAGGGCCACGTAGATCTTGTCCTGGAGCTTCTGCACCTTCTTGGACTCCGTCAGCCAGGGGCGATCTGTGGGACACGGCTGGGTCAGTGCCATGAGCCGGTCCCCACCCCGCACAGTGCCAGCACCTCTTGCTCTTTCCACCGCCTTTCCTGCTCCTCGGGGTGGCTTTGGGGACGGTGGGACAACCCCGCAGCCCCTCCCCATGCCCCCCGCAGCACAGGCGGTGCAGCTCCACCACCCACTGAGGAGACCTGGCCCTGCAGATGCCTTTTTAGGTGTCTTTTTTTCCCCAATCATTGTATTTAATCATGTTTAGATGCCTTTTTTTCCCCCTAATCATCCACCGAGGAAGCAGCGCTAGGATTTAAGGGTCAGCTCTCCCCAGCTCTGGCATGAAACCCCTAGCGGGTCCCAGCTGCGGCGTCCCCCCCACGTCCCCACGCACCCGGGGAGAGCAGGACGGCGGCCGTGAAGAGGGCGAGCTCCTCGTCTGACAGCTGCAGGCGGCACAGGGTCCTCCCCAGCTCGAAGACGGCGCTGATGAGGTCGTCACAGCCTAAGGGGTGCAGAGGGGAACGTCACGGCTGTGCGCGGCCCCCAACCTCTCAGCCCACCTTTCAGAAATCTTTTGGAGAGGAGACGGTCCCCGGGCGGAGGATCGTCAACATCACTGGGCTTTGGGCTGGGATGGAAAGTGGGTACCGGCCACAGTGGGCACCAGAAGCTAATGCGGGGGGGTTCATCCCCTCCTCTCCCCACGGCATCTCGCTTCGCTCCTGAACCCTGCTGGGATTTGTCCCAGTTTCACGTGGTGGCAAGCCCCCGTCTGGGCATCAAAAGGAGAGGAAAGCCCCGAAAGAGTGGCAGCAAAGCATCTCTTACCGAGTGACTTGAACATCTGCATGCCGCCGAATTTCCCCTCGAAGAGCACTGTGTTGTTTAAGGGGTTGAACGCGCGGATCATGCGGATCAGGAGCACCTCGAGGCAACCTGACATAGGCAGAGAGACAGCAGACGAGGGAGGGGAGGGCAAGGGGGGGTTCCATCATCCCAGGACCAAATGAAAGAAAGAGAAAAGCCCCCAGCGCAAGTTTCAAGTCCGGATTGTTCATTTCCAAGAGCACAATGGTTATTCCAATAAATCCAGTTTGAGTTTGGGTTGTTGGTTTGAGTTTGGTTGTTTTTTTTTTTATTTTTTTTCCCATATTTTTTAAATTTGGTTTTCAATTGTGACCACAATATTTCACCAAAGGGAAATATTATCCAGTCATTCAGCAGCCAGAAACAGGGATTGATCAATGTCATGGTGGAGCACCAAGAGAGAAGAGGGTGAAGGCAAAATAAAAAGAAAAAAAAAATGGAAGGAAGAAATGAAGAAATGAGTTAAACTCCCATGTGTTGGGCATGGCCAGGTCTGAGCCTTGCGGTATGGCACCCTGCCAGTCCCTTGCTGGGAGAAGAATCCAATCTTCTCCTTTTCTCTCTCCCTGCTTCATTTTGTGTTTGGTACCCCTTTTCCCGGGGGAGAAACTGCTGTGCTCCTATAAAAACTAGCAGAAAGCACACACACAGAAAAGCCCAGCCATCCCATTTCTGGTTTCTGCAATGCTCTCCTCCCAAAGCTCTCGGGCTTTCCTGGAGGAGGTCACGTCTTGCAGAGGCTTCCTGGAAGCCTCTCTCCCCGGTGCCACATGCAGACCCCTCCTGGCACAGGGGTGCTGCTGACCCCCCTGAGCCGAGCCCTGGGGCAACCGGAGCAGCGGGGCCGGGGGCTCAGGCACGCTCGGGAGGAGAGAGCACGAGAGGAGAGCATCAGCCGAGAAAAGAGACAGGATCTGCCCTCGGCATGGCGGCTGCCGCTTGGGGGAGGCGCTGGGGACGGCCGGGTGTCCGGCTCTTACCGGCTTTGAGGAGGATGATTTGGTCATTCTGGCAGAGCTCCATGAAGCCGTCGATGCGCTTGGCGAACTCCACCACGTACTGGATGGCGTTGGAGATCTGCAGCGAGCACTGCTGCCACATGGCCTCGCAGCTCTGTGGGCACAGCGGGGACATCCTTTAGGGCTTGCTGCCGCCCCGTGGCTTTGGGTCTGCCACCACCCTGGACCCCAGTCCTCCCACCTCCCCACCACACGGGGCAGGGAAGGGACGCCGGGGTGCTCCCCAGCGCAGTGCCGCCCACGTGCAGCGGTGGCACTAGGACAGCCGGGACAGGACCCGCTCGCGGCGCCCACCTTGCTCTGCAAGGCGCGGACTTCCTCCGGGGAGTACAGCGTCCACACCAGGTGCTTGAGCTCCTCCGCTGTGTACTGGCAGGTCTCCAGGTGCGACTTCACCACGTTTTGGGCAATTCGGTCTGCAAAGAGGTGGCAGCGGGTGGTGAGCCGCGGGGACACCGCCAACCCTGCTGTCCCTGCGTGCTGGCACCGTTCCCTCCCAGCCTAGCCTGGGCATCCCCCGGGGGCTGCTGGGGCTGAAGGGGAAGAGGGGCTCATGCACAAGGATTTAGGACAGATTGGGTGTCCGAGGGGCAGAGGAGGGGATGCTCTGCACGACCTCAGCTGCACCGAGTTCCATCAGTGCTCAGCCTGAGGAAGGAAGCACCCGGGGCCGCTCTGGCTGGGTCTGCCTCTTGCTGCGAGCGTGCCCAGCACTGCAAAACAGGCTGGATGCATCCTGCCCATGTAGTGCTGAGCACGGTGCTGCACACGCCATGCTGAGCATCACGCCGGGGCTGCACGCTCCGTGCGTGCCCGGCGCCGTGCCGGGGCTGGGCAAACACTCACCGATCTCAAGGACGGAGATGTCGGTGGCCAGCTGGCCACCCTCCAGCGCGCCGTGCGCGAAGAGCGCCGGCTCCAGCATCAGCTCGTAGAGGGACTCCTGCTTGATGAGCGTGGCCTCGGCCACATCCAGGCTGGACTGGTCGGGCGAGGGCTGCGCCGAGGCCAGGAGGTCGAGGTTGTAGTAGGTGCTGCTGCCATCGGGGGTGAGGGGGAAGTCGAAGAGGAGCCCGTCAGACAGCGTGGAGATGTCGTCCAGGTCCGAGAGGCCGCTGCTCACGCTGGTGGTGTAGACGCGGCTCAGGGGCTCAGGCTCATCCTTGGCGCCGCCGCTCTGCTCCTGGCTCTGCTGGTGCTTCTGCACCTCGGCGTAGAGGCTGTCCCGCTGCTTCTTGGACATGCGGCCAAACTTCACCGCTGATGAGGAGGAAAATTACACCACGTTAGGGTGCTCTCACCACATCAGGGCAGGACAGGTCCCAGCTCACAGTGTGGGGTTTAGAAGCCGCGGCTAGCACAGGGGCCCCGCTGGATGCATCCCCCGCCCCAAACCAACCCAGGCTCAAAGCAAACAGCAGCGGTTGGTCCCCTTAGAAAATGCTAAAGCATTTCTCGCTCCCCGTTTCCACATGCCCTCTCCTCCAGCCCCGTGGAGGAAGCAGCTCCGGCCTCGGCAGCCTCGAGCCTCCACGGGAGGAGCGGGGACAGCCCCGGGCGCGACTCACCATCGCGGGACATGCCCAGCGCCAGGCATTTCTGCAGGCGGCAGTGCTGGCAGCGGTTGCGGTTGGTGCGGTCGATCAGGCAGTTCCTCTGCCGCGAGCAGGAGTAGCTGGCATTGTTCTGCTGGCTGCGCCGAAAAAAACCCTGCGAGGGACAGGAACAGGTTGGGAAGGCGCCCAGCGGGACGGCAGCGCCCGCCCGGCCCGTGCCGTGCTCACCTTGCAGCCTTCGCAGGTGATAACGCCGTAGTGGATCCCCGAGGACTTGTCCCCGCAGATCTTGCACGGGATCACCTCGATTTGGGCTGCGGCGGAGGAAAGTGGGGGGAAAAACCACAGGGTTAATGACGGCGGCTGCTGAACCAAGGAGACCGCCCACCCCTGCGATGCCCACAGCTCTGTGGCTGCTGGGGAAACTGAGGCACGGCCGTGCCACCCGAGGGCCGGACCCAACAACAGGTTGCCCCTTCCCGGATGAGCCTGCAGTGATGCTCACATCTTGGACAGAACCCCAGGAAGGCGCACCCAGGGCATGGGTACTCCCATGGGGTCCCCCATCCTCTCCAACAACAGGAGATGGGCAGAAAATCCTCTTCTGGCTTTTCTAGCACAGTGTACTTGTACACCAGCCTTCCCTGAACCCAGTTTTGGGACCATTCCCCTTATTTCTTGCCCGATGTGTGCATGCTGGGGGGGGCAGGGAGCACCCCCATCCCTGTAGCCACAGGCACCCCCTGCCGGGGGTCCAACCCAAGCAGAGGACCTGGCCCCCCACCCAGGCCACCCCCGGCAGCTCGAGGACCAATATAGCAATCGCTGGCTCAAGGTCCCGGCCCCTTCCCCCCGTAAATCCGCTTCTCTCCCTGCTTCTGCTTCGCTGGCACTGAGCTGCTAATAGGCTTCGTCCTCCTCATTTTCCAGCTGCCCCAGATCCAGGCTGGCGCTGCCCCCCCCAGCGCTCCTACGTGCCTCCCGGCATCGCTGCACCCTCTAATCCCCGCTCCGGCCCCCGCGCCCCCGAGGGTGCTGTGCAGCCGCCGCCGCGCCAAAATAAACCCCGCGGCCAGATTATGGGTATTTAAAATCTCCTGGGCCTGTGCAAATCCCCGGTGTGGGTAATTCCCTTCTGCCTCTCTCCAACCCTCCGAGCCACAATTTCTCCTCGAGGGCTGTGTTTTGGGGCTGGCTCCCGACAGCCACTTGGTTCCAGCCCGCAGGAGGCCACGTTTTGGTGCTGGGCTGCACGTGGCTGGTTACGTCCCCGCGGCGCCGCCTGACTTTGTGCCCGCTGGGTTTGTGCTGGGGTTTCGGGAGCGCCGCTCGCCTGCTGATGCGGCCACCGCTGGGCTGGAGGCTGGGATGAGGCACAGCGGGGTCTCACCCCCACGTCCGCGCAGGATCGGGTCCCCACACTCCTCCTGCGTGGCATCGGGCTCGTCCCCACGCTGCGCCATGCCTCCACGGGTGACAGCCCCGGTGCTGGTGCTCCTGCCTGCTGCCTCCTTCACCCAGTGACCCGGAGGCCGGCGATGTCCCAGTTTCTCTCAGTGGTTTGGGTGAGGCTGGGCTTGGTCAGCGCAGCCTTCGCACTAGAGCGGGGCAGCTGGGCTGATGCTGACCCCGTCCGTTAATGTTGAGTGCTCTGCTCAGGTCCTGCCCCAAAGGCACAGGGTGATTTTAGGGCTCTTCCCAAAAGTGATGATGTGCAGGCAGGTGCGGTGTGGGGCATCCAGTCCCAGCCCCCTCAACCTCTGCACTGCCGTTGTAACCCCTGAGACACTATTGTACCCCATGGTGTCACCCCCTCTGACTGAAGCTCCGGGATGGTGACACGCAGCCACCACTGCCATGCAGGTGGCCTCCAGTGACCGAGACAACCCTAAATTTCCCTTCTTCTGCTGCAACCTGTGCCCAACAAACCACCACCGCCTCCACTCCTGCAACGCCGCGATGTGCAAACCACAGCGACCCCGTCCCACCCCGACACCCCGGGAGCGTCACGGGAGGCAGAGGTGGTGCCACCACCACCGGGACGGGGGGGACGGACAGAGGTGGTGCCACCCCCAACAGGAAGCGGCGTTCGTTATGCAAGGTTAATTGCAGCCGCCGGGAGCGCCCGGGTGATACATCCTTCGTCTCGCCTCGCCCTCACGCCCGCAGCCGATACCCGGCCCCCAGCGATTTCGGCACCGTGTGCCTGCTGGGACAACCGGGCTCAGGGTGACCCTGGAGCCCGTGGGGCAGAGCCCGAGGTGCCTGCAGCCGCTGGGTGCTGCTCAAGGAGCCCCAGGTGCCAGCCCCAGCATCTCCCTGCTGGCAGAAATGCTCTCCTGGGATGGTGTTGGCTAAACCCTGGCCCCGAGCCCTGTCTGCACACCAAAACTGAAAAATGCAGCCTCCGAGAATGGCAGCCCCGGTGTTTGTGGGATGAGCCAGAGGAGACGACGCGCTCCGGGCTCTCCCCAGGCCAAGCGTCACCTCCTGACCCCAAATTTTCCAAATGGTCCTAAAGGAGAAACCGCCAGTGATTATGGCCGTGACGAGCCTTTTCAGGCTCTAATTGGGAATACGGCATCCTGCTAATTACACCCGTGTGCTCACAGCAAGCACCTGACCCTCTAATGGGACGTTAGGCCCAAATAACTGACGTGGAGATGCAGCCGTAACTCCGGCGTGATGGCAATTAAATCCGAGAACAGCTTTTAATTGCTGTTCTGTTTGCAACCCCTGGCTGAATCACCACAACCCGCCCCCCCTCGTGCCTCAGTTTCCCCATCGAGGGCCACGCCAGCTCCTCCTCCCCAGCCCTGGCACCAAGCATGCCCCGGCCAGGCTGGGCTAGGGAGGGATTTATTCGGGTGGGGGCAAGCAAAATTCCCCCCCAGGCAGCGGGGTGCGTGGGCTAAAAGCTAAAAGGGGGCCAAAAAGCAAAAAAGGGTTAAAAAGAAAATTTCCCAGCTGGCAATTAAAATGTCCCAGCCGCGGTATTTGCTCTCCTCCCACTGTAAATATTTCTTGCCCAACTCCAGGCCCGCTGCCACCGGCCGTCCCTTATGTAAGTGCCACCATCCGGCCATCGGGCTTGGCCACGCGGTGGCAATTGGCCCCACGTCCATCTCTCAAGCCCACGCTGCTGGAGTCCTCCTGTCCCACTGACACACTTTCTGCTCCCGTACCGCGCTTGTGTAACGGCGCCGGCCGCGGCCATTAACCCTTCCTGCGGGCTGGGGACGGCGGCAGCACCGGGGCGGCACCGAGGTGGACACTTTGTGCCCACGGGGGGCTGTGACCCGCTGCCACTTCACACGGGGACTTTGGGGGTGACGCCGTGAGCCACCCGCAGTGGCACCCGTTTGCCACCCAAGCGGCACCGAGCTGCAGCACCCCGTGGGTGCCACCTCCCCGTCCCCGCAGCGGCCGCCGTGCACGGTCTCCATGGCCCAGGCCCCGCGTCACCCGCGTCCCCTCCCGGGCAGGCGGCTCCCGCGGTTTCGGCAGAGCCGGAGCCGCCCTCCCCGGGGCAGGATTCGGCTTCCACCCCGCACCACCCGCCCTTGCCTCCGCCCTGGGGCGGGCATCGCGCCCCAAAGCCAGGCGGGCCCCACGGCGCGTGTGGCCGGAGCCGGCCGCGGGTGGCCCCATCCCTCCCCTTCCCTATATTTTCTCCCCGCCGGGGTGGGGGCACCACAAGAAGTTCAGCACCGCACCGAGACCTGGAGGCTTTTTGCAGCTGCCCCCCCCTCAAGTCAGATCAACGGGGATGGTTGTGGCCGGGGGGCGAGGGCTCCTGGGGGGTACTGGAGGGGTCTTTGCAACCCCCCCAAGAGGAGCCTGAAGATGCCCTGGTACCCAGGGTGAGCCCAGCGCATCCTTCAACCCACAGCATGGGCCAGGATACAGCCGCCCTCCCCAAATGGTCCAAACGAAGCAATGGCAACAAACCCACCGCCAGGGCATGGGTTCCCTTGGTGGCTGGGGAGTGGCTCCAGGCATTTTGGGGGTGGCTCTGCCCCTGCCCCAGATCCCCAGATCCCCTTGTTTTCCAGCACCGTGTGTGGGGCACGCGGCCTCCGCAGCGCTGGGCTCATTACCCAGCGAACCTGCTGGGAAAGTAGGTCTGTGCCCCATACCGCTGCCACGATCGATGCGATGCGCCGGCCGGGGCACCTCCGGGCAGGGGAAGCGAGCGGTAATTAGCAGCTCCCCCCATCCCCACCGTAAGCACGGGGATGCAGTGGCTCCTTCCCTCCATGGGGACACGGGGGACCCCTGGACCAACGCGGGCCCCAGTTTGTCCTCCAACCCCAGCGCCGCCCCCAGGGCCAAGCTCTGGATGCTGCTGAGCTGCCCTGGATAATTAGCCTTGATTGCATCAGGTGAAGGCGGCCTTGGGCAGGAGTGTCGGAAAAAATAAATGCAGGGAATTATCACCTGTTCAGATCTGCTGGCTGCTTTGTTTGTAAACAAAGCTGCGGCACCCGTCACCTTCAGCATCCCGGCAAAAGGAAATGAAATAAATTATTTCGGCCATCGGCATCCCTATGCTGTGGTTGACCCCAAATGGGCTGGGGTGGTTCAGAGCGCCCGCCCGGCACGGCCCCATCGCGCTGAGCAAAGCATGGGCTCCGGGCCGTGGGGTCACCGCCACCGTCACCGCGCGGCCGACCGATCCGGCTCAATAAGGAAAACTCAAGTTACGCAACCCTGGCGCTGCGCCGGCTGCGAGGCTGGAGGTGGGAACGGGTTTCTTAACCGATTAGCAGAGATTTCGTGGAAACTTTCGGCGGCAGGAGGTCCTGGGAGGGGGCAAAGCAGGGTTCGGAGGCGCTCCTCCGCCTTCGGGGCGACCCCGGTGCCTTCGCCGCGGCTGCACAGCCGGCGGGCTCGCCGACACCGGCACGGTGCCGGCCCCGCTGCAAGCCCAGCCCTGCAGGCGCAGCACTTTGCTCCTTGGCTGGTGCAGGCGGTGGCATTGCTGTGTCTGAGCAGGACCCACATCTGAGCGGGACCCACGCCGCCACCGCCCCGGGTGGGGGAAGCCAGGCTGGGGCAGGGGAGCCCCCCCTATAGCCCCGCAGCTAAATCGAGGGGGATTTATCTCCGTGGGGCTAAATAAAGGCGGAGAGAGCTGGCGCATCCAATAAACAGGGCAAGATTTAGACCTTAGCAGCTCTTTAAATAGCTGCTGCTGAGTCCAAAGTTAAACCCGGCGGGGAGGTGGGGATGCCGTGGGGTTAACCCGCTGCCACCCGCCGCCGCAGGGATGAGCAGCTTGGTCCCTGCGCTTCCTCCCCCCTGCAGGCACCGCTGCTGCTGCTCCCTGGGGTTACTGGGGACTCGCCCACCCCAGTGCCAGGGTCCCAGGTGCCTCCATCCCCGCCACCTCTCCGTCTTGCTTCAACGCCCAAGGGCCACTTTGGTGTCTGGCCAGCTTCTGGGGACAAAACCTTTGGGATGAAGCACTCGCTGGTGCCACACAGCCACGGGGCATGGCCCCATCCCAGGGATTTATCCCCGCAGCATCATGAACACGAACCCATCGGGGTCCTTCTCCTGCACCTTGCAGGGGCATCCAGCGCCCGAGGATTCCAAAACCCATCCTGCAGGGTGATGAGCTGCCAGCAGCCAACTTCCCCACCCGCCTTATTTTCGGATGGAGGGCAGGATGATTCCGCCTGGCGCGGACGCAGCCGTCGCATGGGAGGCCATCGGGTGCCGCCGTCCTTGCCCACGCCAGCGCGCGCACACTGCCCGAGCGGGCAGAGAGGCTCCTCCTCCGCCCTCGCTGATTTTCCAATGACAGATCTAGGTCACTAGGACAAGTTGGAGAGGCTGCCGAGCCACCGCACGCTCCGAGCCATGCCGCTTGCAAAACAAGCGAGCGGGAGAGCTGGAAACCCTATAGGATTATACAAGGCAAAGCCTCCGGCGCAGCCGCGGCGCGGGAAGGGCCGAGGCGAGGAGCTGCCGTAAGCCCCGGGGAAAGGGGCAGAGCGGTGGCTTCGGGGAAGGAAATGGAGATTGAATCAAGGCAGCGTCGCCATGCGGCATGCGGGCTTTGGCGAGAGGCAGGGACCCCGTGCCCAACAGGGATGCGGGAAAAACGCCTGATGGGGGAAACACTGACTTCATGGGGTTGGCCCTTAATTAGGGCCAACACGCAGTAATTGGGGGGGAAAAGGAAAAAAAGGAAAAGTTCACCTAGCTGCTAATTAAGCCTGGTGCTGGCTGTGCAAGTGCTACGTAAGAGCCCGGCACTGTTATCAATTACCCGGGTGCTGATGCTTCTCTCCATGCTAATAAAGGTGAAATCCCGGGATGTGGTGGGGCAGGAAGGGGACGCGGGGGGCTCGCCCCGTCCTCGCCAGCCCCACGCACTCCATTACACAAGAGCGCAGAGGGAGGAAAACCAATTTGAGGAGCTCGAAGACACACGTCCCCGCGGACACAAAGACAAATCCACGCATGGCGCAACTTCAGACAAGTCCCAGTGGTGGTGGAAAAACGGGAAAATTTAAAAAAAAATCTTATCCAAGTGTGTCGTGGCACAGCCACGCTCCCATCAGGTCCGGCCACCACTGCGTCACCGTCACCTCCCCAGGCACCGACTCCATCCCGCCGGAGCCTTCCTCCCTCCATCCTCCTCCTCCCGGCTTTGCAAAGGAAAGGGCGAGAGGAGGAATTGTGCGGGACGGCGGATGCAGGGGGGGTGAAAGCCGCTGCCGGGACGAGGGCACCCAGAGAGGGCTGCGGGGAGCCGGGGGGGGCGCCGGACTAACCCGAGCCCCGGCGGGAACAACATCTTGCCGGGGAGATTAAGGGGCTTTAGGGCGAGGAAAAGCTTAAGCGCGGGGCTGAGCCGGCGTCGGGAAACGAAGCGAAATAAACAAAGATTTTACCGCCCGCGAGGAGAGGAGCTGGGGAGCAGCGGGAGCGGCCCCGGAGGGTCCCGGGTGCCCTCACCCCGGTGCCCCCCGTGCCCCCCGACGTCTCCCCGCATCCCCGACGGGGCAAACGCCGGCGGCCCCCCGCGTCCCGCTGCGCTCCGGCGGGGTTGACGCGGGGCGCCCCGGTCCCCTCCCTCCCGGGGCCAACTTTTGCCGCTGTCCCGGGTCCCCCCCTCGCCGCCGCCGCCCCCTCCCAGCCCCGGGCTCACCTCGCATCGTGGCCGGCAGCGCTCAGGGGCGCGCCGGGGGGCGCATGGGGCGGCGAGGGGTCCCGGGCCGGGGCCGGCGGCTGCGGAGCGCGGCGGCACCGGGAGGCACCGGGAGGCACCGGGAGGCACAGGAGGCTCTGGCACCTGCCCCTCCGCGGCGCCGCTGACCCACTTCTGCCCGAGCATGTGGCCGTTCACATGACGAGCCCGCGCGGCACCGCCCCCCCCAATCGGTTTCACTTCAAGCCCCACCTCCTGCCCTTCCTCCTCCTCCTCCTCCTCCTCCTTCTCCTCTTTCGGCCCTCCGCCGTGCGCTCGGCGCTGCACGTCGGGTGCTGCGCGCTGGGCACTGCGCGCTGGGCATTGCACGCAGGGTGCTGCGCACTGGGGGCTGCACGGTGGGCGATGCACATCGGGTGCTGTGCGCTGGGTGCTGCAGGCCGGGCATTGCACACCGGGTGCTGCACGTTGGTTCGTGCACATCGGGTGCTTGCCGCACGTGGGGTGCTGCATGTTGGGTGCTGCGCGCCGGGTGCTCGGTGCTGCCCGCCCATGGGAGGGCCATGCCTGGCCCGGCTCGCCCAGGCACGAGGATGTCTGCGTGTCCCGCTGAGTCACTGCACCGCGGCCCTTTGCGCCATTCCCTGCCCGGCCCCGTATGGCACAGGGACGCACACCTCCAGGCGGGCTCCCCGAAGCAGGTTCTGGCATAAGGTGCTGCTGCTGCTGCATCCCTTTGTGGGTGATGTAGAAGGCATGGGCACCTCAGTGTCCCTGCGCCGCTGTGCTGCAGATGCCATGGTCCAAGAGGACGTCCTGGCTGGGAGAGCTGAGAAGTCTTTGGGGGCAGTGAGCTATTCACACCGTGCATCCTCCTCCTTCCTGCTTCAGTGCGTGCCAAGGACTTTGGCGTCAGGGTTGTGCCCAGGACCACGAGGTGCTCCAAGGTGCTGCTGTACTAAGTGCAAAGAGATGACTGCTCTGGGCCAGGTGGTTGTGGTGCAGCGTCAGAGGTGTTGGCATGGGGCTTGCAGAGTGACTCTTGTTCCAGGTGACCGGAGTCCCCAGGGTGCCACATCCCAGGGCTGGAGGCGATCGGTCCATGCCACAGCCAGAGCAGGGCTCAGGGTGTAAGGGACAGGGTGCTCAGCAGAGCCCAGGGACACCCGGGTCCTGGGGATGGCAGCACTGTCCTGGGGAACCGCTGTATGCAGAGATGGCACCCACCATGGCAAGGGCACGGAGGTGACATCTGCCGTGGGCGTGGAGGTGACATCAGCCAGGAGCACAGATGCAGCCACCACTGTGGCCACACGCGTGGCATCGCTGCACCCTCCTAGGCCACCCCTGGCACTTGTCCCCTGCACCGGTGAGGGCAGGTGGCAGAGGGGGCACTTTGGAGAGGGGCTGCGGCCGGGAGGGGGATGCAAGCAGCAGGGCGGGGGCTGAGCTGCCGCTGCGCTCCAGTGCAGCTGCCTGATGTGATCGTGCTGATGGCGATTGGGAGTGGGTTCACTGCTCTCGCCGCTCCGATTCACTCCTTCCTCCCGGCTCCGTCCCTCCTCCCCGCCGTGCTCCGCATGGCTGGGCACGCGGACGGGACGCAGGGTGACGGGCGGCCTCGGCGCTCGCAGCCTCCGCTTCCAGCCGGGCTCTGCGATCACCCCCCCGCACATCCCAGCCCGGCCACCGTCTCCTCCGTGCCGGCACAAGGCTGCCGCTGTCCCTGGAGGTCAAAGGTTCTGCCCAAAGGAGGTCACCGCCATTAGCCCCATTTCACAGATGGGGAAACTGAGACTCAGAGCAATGCCCAGGGCACGTGGGTCTGGCCCTGGCATGCTCGCCCCTCTTGGCAGGCGCGCGCCACTCGCCGAGATTGCCGCTGTTGTGACAGTCGCCACCAAACCTTGCCGGAGCAGGAGCAAAAATATTCCCCAGGTGCCCGGCACAACCCAAAACTATGAGGTTGCATAAGTGCGCACCACGCCTCGCAGTGAGCAACACCAGACCCACGCACGCCGCCTGCACCTCGCGCCCCACCGCTCCTTAACCCTTCGTGCACGGCGCTGACCTCTGGGCCGGGTGGGCGCTGGTGGTGGCAGACGTTGTGCCGTGCCCCTCCTGGCCGGGCGGAGGGATGCTGCTCCCCTGGGGTGTGCGTGGAGCTGCACCGGGATGGGACCCATTTTATCCTGACCGGGGCCCTCGATGGTGCAGGACAGGGGTCCTACGGGTGCCCTGTGCGCTCGGCTGGATTGAATTCCCAAGATGACTGAGTCCTGGTCTTGGCAAAGCCTTGTCTGGTGATTTTACTCCCAATGGAATACTACGCCCTCCCCTCGCTCCAGCGCTGTTTTGCACCTGGTGTCACTGGAGGGCACTGAACCTCCAAAAACCTTTCCCCTCCATGCAGTCGGGCCTGGTGCAATGCCAAGCCCTGTTCGTGGGCGGCTCGAGCAGCCCATGCATGCGGAGATGGTGACTGCAGCATCCCGAAGCGGCAGCTGCCCGCACAGCTCCGCCACCAGGATCTGCCCCTTCCACCCTGGCTGGCCTGAAGGTGAGCAGGAATTTGGGATTACACCACCCCTCCTTAATCACTGTTTGCTCTCGCTTGCGCCGCACCCAGCGAGGGGCGAACCCCTCCGCCCGCCCGCGAGCATCGCCCCTCCTGCACCCGCAGCCCCTCGCCCCGGCCTCGGGGAGCAGCCCCACGCTCACAGCCCCGCGGTGGGGCACCCTGAGCTCGCCCGGCCCCGGCATGGTGCTGGCCACCATCAGCACCGCCGGGTCTCTTCTCCTCCCCGTGACTCAGTTTCAAGCCCCATAGACGGCCAGATCCTGCACGGTGCTGGGCACGTGTCCCCGCCGGAGCGTTGTGAGTCACCGCCCTGCAGCATTCGTTATGCAAAGGCTGGCGGGGTCCATGGGTGGGGTGGGGGACGCTTGGGTGCCGTGGGGTGGGCAGCGCTTTGTCCCCCCCCAGGGGCCCCTTTGCACTGCGATCTGAGCCTGGGGTTGTCTCCTAGACCCAGCCACCACAGCCAGGCCAAGTGGGCCAGGCAAAGGGGAAAACTGAGGCAGCAGCGAGGTCCCTGCCGCATCCCCAGAGGGCGACGTCCCTGTCCCCATCCCTGTGCCCGTCCCTATCCCCATCCCTGTGCCCACCCGGGGCCGGGGCTCTGCAGGGGGGCAGTGGGGCCGGGTGTAACCGGAGCCCCCCGGCTGGCCTGACCCGCTCACGTAACGCCCGCCGCTTATGCAATACCCACACCGGCGTGGCTATAAGGGACATCCAACACCGGAGCAATTACCTGGCCCTTAATCAGCAGCGACGCAGTATAACGAGGCTAATTAGATGGCAGAGCCACCAGTGGGCCAGGGAAGGGGCGCCCGGCTTCACCCTGCACCCTAAGGGGGGCCCTGAGCAATTAGTGCCCGCTGAGCCTTCGTTAGGGGCTCACCCCGCCGCTCGGCCAGGCCACATCCCCGCGCGTCCCCGTGCCGGGGACACGGCAGCGCGTGGCCGAGGCTTGGGATGCTGCAGCCCCTCCTGATCCTGGTCCCTGTCCCCATCCCCATCCCCGCGGCACAGCGGTGCCCAAAGTAGGTTAGTGGGCCGAGGTGCCGGGAGAGCGCTGCGGCGCCGCTTTGTTTTCACTCCGGAGGAGCTGGCGCTGGCTCCCGGCAGCCCTCGCCGCCGCCGATGTTATCGCCTCCGGTCCTCCCGGCCTGGTCTCCCTGGGTGATGTTTCCCGCGCAGGGGCATCGCTCGGAGCATCGGAGCATCGCTCCCGGTGGGATGCTGCGCCCAGCCCGCAGAGCCCCGATGCAGCTCGTGGCAGGAGTGACGCTGCTCCCCGCTCCTCCTGCCAGCCCCGGAGGGGGCACAGGGTCTGGGCCCCCCCCCCCTGGGCTCTCGCCCCCCGGCTCGGGCAGCGCAGCCCCCGCCCGGCACCGCCGAATCTCCAGCGTCGTAATTAGGAGATAAACAGGAAAGAGAAAAGGGGCAGATTGCATATTCCGCCCTGATCCTCCCGAGACAGATAAAAGAGGAGAGGGGGGGATGCGAGGGGGCTTTTTTCCCACTTGTTTCTGCTGAATCAAACATTTCTCCTCTCGCTTAGAAGATTTCCCTGCTCCCCCCAGCCCCCTCCTGCTCTCACAGTTAATGAGGTTTTGCTGTAAAAGTCTCCGTGCCTCCGTCTTGGCCTTGAGTTAATCTCCAGATACCTTCAAAGCAGTTTTGTTCCTGCTCCCCCCCCCACCTCCATCTTTTTGAACTTCCCAGCACCAGCCACAAAATTTGCAGGTTTCACGTGATGCTGCGGGGAGCGAGCAGGGACCTGGGGACCTGGGGACCTGGGGACCTGGCACCGCAGGAGGCACACACGGGGACATGGTCCCTGCACCGGGGACAGGCAGCGAGGGGACGTGGGATGTTCCCCAAGGCGGACAGCCTGCATTTGGGGGAATTTCCGTACTGGCCCTAAAGTGGCAAATTTTTGGCCAAGAGCTCCCTCCTGGCTGCCTGAGCTGCGTCTGGGAACAGGCTGGTTCAGGGGGAAGAGGCTCTGGAGCTGCAGCAGGTGAAACAGAGGAGGAAAATAAATAAATAAATAAATAAAATAAAGGGAAAATCCAGGGATGGGAGGAAAAGGGGCTGGAGGGGCTGGGGGTGGCCGGGCACGGACACTGCCTGCAGCATCGGCCGCCTTCGGGCTTTCTCCTCCCCACAGCAGAGCCGCCTGCTATGTTGGTACCCGCGTGTCCCGCACCAGAGCCGATCGGGAGGCTTTAGCGTGAGTTAATCCCAGCAATCCCTTAATTCCAGGGACCAAAATAGGAAAGATCAGTAGGTCAGTGGGAAAAGCTCCTGGCCAAAGTTAACGCGTTAATGCGGAGAGAGGGAGAACGAAAAAGCTGGGCAAAAGGAGGAAAGCGTGGGCTCGTTCCATTTTCAGCCCCCTCCACCTTCTTTTCCCTGCCAGGGGCTGGGGGTGTAGCTGGGGGCCCTGCTTCATGGTTTTGGGGTGATTTTGGGGATGCTGAGCACCAACCAGCCAGGGAGTGCCAGCAGCTCCCGGTTTGCAATGTTCCCCCCCTCCCCAGGCAGTCCCAGCAGCAGTTTGGGGAGGGAAGGGACGTTTTTACCTTCTTGTACCAAACAGCTCCAGTGCTCGCATCCCCTTTGCTGCGGTTTAAATCCCGGCCTCCAGAGGCGAAAGGTTGCGTATTAGCACACTGCACTGCTGAGCGCCTCTAATTAGGGCTTGGCAGCCTCCGTCCTCAGCCCCGTAAGCACCTTTTTGGCTGCCGCTCTGGAAAAAGCCGTGCCCGGGGACTTAGCTCTAAATATCGCCGGAGCCCAGGTGAGCCACCCGCTGCCTCCAGCAAATGGGCTCAGCCCCAGCCCCAGGCGAGCCCCCGGCCCCGGTCCCAGCCCAGGTGGGGACAGGGGCTGATTCCAGTCCCCCTGCTTGGGATGAGCCTGGGGCCGTCCCCGCTCCCTGCCCACATCCCCCGACTGCTTCCCGTTTTCTGGGTGCATTTCGGCAATAATATTGCTGCGGGAGCAGTTTCCTTAAATCCATCTCCGTTACTGCAAGCAGCTTACCACGAGAAACTCTTTTCCTCTCTGTTCTTTTAATACGATCCCGGCTTAGCAAAGCCCAGGGCTTAGCCACTGCCCCTGAAGTGCAAGTGAGGAGAGGAGAATTAAATAATATGAAAGCACAAAACAAAGGGCTGAGCTTTGAGCAGCTCGTCTTGCGGGGCAGGGGCTGCCGGGGGGGGGCAGCCTGGCCGGTGACCGCTGGGGCTGCCCACGGGGGGGATGCTCAGCGGGGGGATCGGGGCACGGCCCCTCACTCGGCCCCCCAGGGAGGGCTCTGTTTTGTGGGTCAGTGGGTCAGGGATGCTGGGGTGCTTCCAGATGTTGCTTCTTCTGCTAGGGAGTGGGGGAAGAGCCGTGTGGGCTCCTAGTCGCCCTAAAGATTCCCCAGACAGGCAGGGCCCATTGGCACAGCCCTGCCGAGGAGCCCAGCTGGGGAAGCATTCCCACCTGCGTGGGTTAAAACTTCCCATCGCGAAGCAGTTCACTGAGGGCTTCTACCGGTTTTGAAATATTGCAATTTCCCAGAGTTTTCCCATCTCAGTCTTTACCTGAACCAGTGAGCGGCTCTGGGGAACGCAGCGCCCTTCGCAGAGGCAGCCTCGCACCCAGAAATGAGCCTCAAACCCCTCCGGCCCTGCTGGGACCCGGTGCTGGGCACCGGACGGAGGGATGTGGGCACTGGGGTGGCCGCGGGGACTCCTGGCTGTGGTGCAGAGCCCGATCCCCACGCCTTGCCAAAGGGCTCAGGGTTTTTGCCCCACAATTGTCCCTGCTCATCCGTTCGGTCCCGGCTGGCTGGGCTCGCCTTGGACTCCGCTCCCGGCACAGCGCGGGTTGCTGGGGAGACCGGCTGGTTTATTTACCGTCAGGGCTGCGATAAGGAGTGTGAACGGGGAGGCGAAGCACATGGTGTCCAATGTGCCTGACCCACTTTCTGCCACCCGGGCACTGCTATTGGGTTGCAGCGGCGAGCGGCACGCCGAACCGCGGACAGAGATGCGGAGAGGGCCCTCAGGGCCACCAGGGCTTGGGGTTTCCTTTCCTGTGAACCCCGTTTTTGTTCAGGCTGGAAGGAAGAGAGGAAAACCAGCCTTGGTCTCTGTGGGGACACTGCAAGTCGGTGTGCTGGGGACGGATGGGTGCAGCAGAAGGATAGGTGCTGGGGCAGGACGGGTGCTGCAGAAGGATGGGTTCTGGGGACGTGGATGGGTGCCAGGAAAGGATGGATGCTGCAGAAGGACGGATGCTGTAGAAGGATGGGAGGCAGCAGCAACCAAACCCAGGAGCGAAATGGGGAACAAAAGCTCGCCCAAGCCCCACACCCTTGCAGCTGGCCGTGGGGGACGAGAGGAGCGGGAGGTCCCCGGTGTGGCGCATCCCCGCCGGCGCTGGCACAGTGGCCCAGATCTGCCATTCCGCATGGCTGCCCCGGCCTCTCCCCGCACCGGCTGCGGCAAGCAGGGCGCTCGTGCGGCGCCTCGCCCGCCGCCCGCTAATCTGACATGACTCTTCCATTAGAGACGAGATGCCAGCAAAGAGCTTTTCGGTGTAGGAATTAACTCCTTCTCCCACCCCGCACTGCAGGGCGAGCATCCTCTCCGTCCCCGTCCCTCGGCTCTGCCCTCGCAGGTGCGTCCCCATCCTCCTCCTCCGAGGACATGGGATGAGGGCGGACACCGGGTGCTGGCCTGCACCATCAAGCCCTAAACACGGGATGGGGACGCAGGGGACTGCAGTGCCAAAGGGGTGCCCCCGGCGAGCCGATGTCACCCAAAATAGGGAGCACGGCGGGGGCTCAGGGTGAGCAGCCCGGCCCGGGGTTCGTGCTGGGTGCTGCTCCCTGAGCGGGGGGCTCCAGGATGCGGCGGGGATCGATCGGCCGCGGACATGCCCGCAATGTCACGGGTGTCACAGCCCGGAGGTGTCAGCCTCTCACATCCAATGTGACGCTGTGCCGGGGGGATGGAGGTGGCAGGGTTGTGGCAGCAGCTGGGTCCACAGCCTGTGGGGTGGATGTGCGGTGCAGGATTCGCTCTCTGGGAGCAAGAATGCCCCCCTCAGCCCCTGCCCCCAAGGTGTCCGTCGTGCCCCTGGAGGTAACAGCAGCCTTCGGGCCCCAGCAGCTCTGCAGCGTGCTCGGGGCTCAGGGGCTGTCCCTGTGTGGGGATTGGGATCCCACCCGTGCTCCATCCTCCCGTGACAGCTAGAGCCCCGTGTCCTCGCTGCCCCCCGTGGCTGTGGGGTTTGGGGACCTCGGGCGACCTGCGCGATGCGGTTGGCAGCAGGTATCGGGTGACACGGGCTGGGAGCTCCCAGGCTCCCAGAGGCGATGGAGATCTGACCTGGATCCCAGCCACCGCCCCGGCTTCACCTGTGGTCACCTCCCGGGCCACCTCGTGTCCCCGTGTGGGGTCGGGGCCAGCTGCACCCACCAGTGTTGGGACGGGGAGGTTGTGAAAGATTCTTTGGGGAGGGCGAAGCGTGTCTGGGCTGCACCCCCCGGGTGTGGGTGCCAGGCACCCTCCTGCCACCCAAGGGAGGTGACAAGTGCCAGCGTGGGACACAGCCCTGCCACGGCTGTGCAGGGGTGCGGCAGGCCCTTGGTGTCCCCTGTGGAGGAACCCCCCCGGCATCCCAACGCGGAGCCACCCATGAAATATTCAGGCCATTTAGTGTGATTTCTGTGTCGGCGTTGAAAGCTCCATGAATATTTCAGGCTGCATTAAAGTTTCATGGCTGCCGTGCTTTGGCGCAGCCCCATGGACACCACTACCGCGGGAAGCCCCTCTGCCAGGATGCTCCAAACTCCGGCGACCCATTACCCCCAGTTTTATCCCCAAAATAGGCAGTGGTGATGCAGTGAGGGCTGTGGCTCCCTGTAACGCTCCGGGAGCAGCCTTGCTCCTCCACAGCCCCTAGCAATGCCCACCCTGGGCACAAGAAGCTGCTCGCAGCTCCCTGAGCGTCTTGTTGGGTCTCGTTCTCCATGTCACAAGTTTTCCAGGTCAGCCCCCACCAGAAGAGACCGTTCCCTGCTCCTCCACCGGCCCTCGTAATGCTGCTCTTCCCGTGTTTATATAACGGCGACGTCTCCTGTGGACTGGGGAGAGAATTGGCCGGGGAGAAATAATGAGGATAATTCGAGTCATTTGGGAAGATGAGGTTTGCGAGGTGCCCAGCATCTTCCACCTTTTACATGTTGTCTCTAATCATCCGCAATCTCGGATGGCCATTGATGGAGCTCGTTGCTGTGGCGACGGATGAATAGCCCTGGGATTGTAACATGCCAAAAAAGTGCCGTCCTTCCATCAAAACAACAACAACAACAAAAATATCATTCTGTTCAGGAAATTAAGCAGTTTGCAACCAAATAGCAGAGTCTGAAAGGGCTCCCGCGTCTGCTCTTTCCTCCCAGCTCCTGCTGCTGCGCTGGGTTTGTCAGGAACATGCCCGGCACCCCGGCGAGTCCTTTGTACGCACCGGACAAGGAGAAGGTGGTAATTGCAAGGGGGTTTCTAACCCACTGAGCCTATTAAAAGGATCTTTACGCCCCCCGCACCTTTCTTCTTCCCCAGATGTGTGTCATGCTGGCAGGGAGCGCGGGACGTTGTGGTGAGGGGCTAGCACAGCTCTGGGTCAATGTGTTAGCCGTGCGAGATCAGAGCCCGGGCAGCGGGGCTGCGGAGGAGGTGGTGGCAGTGTCTGGGGCGAGTGGCGAAGGTTTGAGTCCTGCTCCTTGCTTTGGGAAGCAGCAGTGCCAGAAAGGAACACGCAGCATCCCCAGTAGGTCTCCAAGCACACACCGTATGGATTCTCCTGTGCAGTATGTAGTGCTGCATCAGTCTCTTGCATGCTTTTTGAGCCAGGGTCTGGTCCCCGCGGCCACCTCCGGTGCTCCCAAACACTGCCTGCCACCAACAAGATGAGAGCAACATAATTCAGAACTGTGTTACCCTCACGACCATCCTGCAAGGGGATGAGAAACCAAAGCTCTGCAGAGCAAGCATTCAGCTGACAGCCTGGGAGAGCCCCAGCTGCGGGCAGCGGGGAGGAGGAGGGAGAAAGCTGCATGGAGCAGCCCGGGGATGAGAAAGGGGCACGGTCCCATGGCCCTGGCTCCTCTCGGGGCAGAGCTTTGCCACCGTCCCCAGAGCCCCACGCCCTCCCTGGGCTCAGCAGGAGCCAGATGGAGGCACATCCTGGCAGCACCGAAAGCCAAGGCAGCGAGCAGGCTGGGGAGATTAACTCTGCTGGGAAAACAAGCTCAGCAGATGCTGCCGAGCAGAGGATGCGTGCGCAGTGTGTGTGTGTGTGTGTGTGTGTGTGTGCACATGCGTGTGCTACGAGCACGTACATGTGCAGACGTAAGTGCTTGCGTGCGTGCTTATGTGTGCTGTGCAGCCGAGCTTCTGGCCCCAGAGAGGCAGGCTGGGTATTGGAAATTTGTCCTCGTCCTTTAATTGTGCTGCTTTGACACCAGTGGTAATTGGCTAGAAATCGATACTGTTTTGCTCCTTGATTCTGCCACCCCGTCTCTCCCAGCCCTCCCCTCCCTGGACGCCTTGCTCCCTTAGGTGGAGTGACATTTCTGTGCTCTGCGCAGTCATTAGGTAACCCCGAGACTGGCCTTGGAGGGGGCTGATGCCGCCCGAGAGCGGGCAGAGACGGCAGCAGTGCCAGGCAGGGGGTGATGCTCCAGCAGCCTGTCCCCGAGCTGTTGGTGTCACCGCGGTGACCACAGCGGGACAGGGAACGAGGGGAGAGCGGGGCAGGGAGGGGACAGGCCCTGGCTGGGTCAACCAGGAGCCCCCTGCGGCCCTGAATATGAAAATAGCATCGTGAGGAAAAACGTAACAGCTCCGTTCACTGTGCCCCTTGCTCTCTGCCCTTGTCCCGCTGTCTAGGTGCCCCTACACCCTCCTTGGGGCCCCTGCTCCCAGCCCAGGCTGGAAGCAGGGTGCTGGGGGGGCTGGTTGAGAGCCGGAGGGGAGATGGAGGGGGTGCGAGGGTGAGGGCCGCGGCGGTGCCACCTTCCGCGGGGGCCTGGTGCCACCTGGTGGCCAGCACCCCTTGGCCGTGGCCTCCGCCTCTACCCAGGCCTCTTCCCCGGGTCCCCCAGCAGCTGTAGGGGGGCTCGGGCTGCTGCCCCGGGTGTCCCCCACCCTAATCTGTCCCAGGAAGAGGGTGGCTGCTAGGGCTGCTGCTCGCCCCAGCAGCTTCCAGCAGCCCCAGCAGCTCCTAGAGGGACCCGGTGCAGCCTCTTGCTCTCATATCGGTGCCTGGGGCTGCTCAGCCCCTAAAAATAATAATAATAATAATAAATAAATAATAATAATAATAATAAAAAAGATTTTAAAATACCCAAAGATGCAGGAAACAGCCCTTTAAGGTGTCCCGGGTGCCCAGAGCCCCATGAGCATCCCCAGGGCAAAGCCTGGCTTCAGTTAACTGAAGAAATGCAGTAGCACTGCGCCAGTGCCCTGGTTAGGGATAACCCACAAACATTTTTGTAGCCCCTGGGACAGGGAAGACAACCAGCCCCTTGGGCAGCAGCTGAGCTTAATGGTGGTTTCTCAGGGGTTTTGCTCCCCACTGCTTGCCCCAAACCCCTGCCAGGCACTTTTTCCAAGTCCAGTCACTTGCAGGAGGCACCCACAAAGTCACAAACACAAGAGCATGGCTAGGGAGGAGGTTGCACTTTGGGTACCACCTCGCAGATGGACCAGCCTTGTAGTGAGATGTTGTGACAATACCCAAGCATAGTTTAGAAAATAATAATTAAAAAAAAGTTCAGAGAAGAGTGGCAGGGATGATCTGCAGCCTGCACAGCCTGCCTTCCAGCTGGAAACCTCCAGAACTCCGCTCTGCAGAGCTCATTAAGGAACTGTTCGACCACCGTTGCCCAGTGCCTGCAGAGGGAAGAGCTCTCTCACTCCACTTTTTCACCCTGCTGATGAAGCAGAACAAAACTTGGGAGGTGGCGGCTGGCAAACTCAGAGGGGTTGATTGCAGCCGCTGCTGGGGCTGGCAGGTCCATGGCCTGTGCCTCCTTGTGCAATGGAAGCGTGGCTCTGCAACATCATGCTGGGCCTCAGAGCACCCCGACATCCCTTTCTGTCTGTGAAGCAGCAGCAACACAGCCTGTTTGGGACCCAATGATCTCTTTATTAACTTTGTGTTAACAACGTAAACATGCAGCGGGCAGCCCACTCCTAGCTCTCCCCCTACAGCTGGGGCACCATCAGCTATGCCCTGGCCCCTATAGTTTTAGGGCACAGAGGTACCAGTCCCTTCTCCTATAGCCTGTGTCCAACTGCATCATAGAATCACAGAATCATTAGGGCTGGAAAAGACCTCCAAGATCACCTGGTCCAACCATCACCCTGCTACCAGCCCCTACAGCAGGGGTTCCCAGATCCCCTCCCCTATAGATTTGGCCGTGCCACAGCCCTTATAGCCAGAGCAAGGGGGTGGCGATGGGGTGTCCCCAGGGCCCTTCCCTATAGCGGGCACACCCACGCCCAGCACGATTGTGCCCGGAGCTCCCCAAACCGATGGCCGGGGGTCCCCAAACTGATAACCGGGGGTCCCCAGCCCGGTGCCCGCGGGTCCCGAAACCGACGGCCGAGGGTCCGCAGCCCTCCCCAACCCGGCGCCCGGGGGCCCCCAGCCCTCCCCTCCGGCCCCCTCTCTCCGTCCCGTCCCGTCCCGCCCGGTCGGGCCCTCCCCGGGGGAGGGCGCTCGGAGGCCGCGGTCCCTCCGCCGCGCCCGCCATGTTTCCCGTTCGCCCG
>CM021792.1:4627489-4637625 GCA_011076525.1 Nettapus auritus | reverse complement strand
CTGCGCCGCGGGCTGGCTCATGGAGCAGCAAAAGGGGAAGAGGTCAGATCTCCCCTCAGGTTCTGTATTTCAGTGGGTTTTGCAGGAAGGCTACGTGCTGCTTGGTGCTTGTGACCATCTGCGGGCTGCCCGTGGATGGTTAGGTAAGGCCTGCTGAGGGATAGCTAAACTTGTCAAATGTAGCAGCAATCCTCTATTTCTGTTTCTAGGGTCATTCAAAATTAGAATCAACTTATGAAAATCATTCTGTGAGTGGTGGTGGTTGCCACCTGGTTGCAGTCATGGGGATTCAGCCTTTCAGGTTTGCTCTGTGCTAACCGCAGCCTTTGTACAGCCTGGCCAGGGGAGCTAAGTGCAGAGGAGGCTCCTGCGGCTGCTTGTGCTGAAGGAGAGGTTGGTCTGGATTGAGGAACTCCAGGTCTGGTAACGGGAACACTGCTCCTAGCTCTGCAGAGGAAACCCCAGTTGCAAAGCTGAGATTCCTATCGCAGAGCTGAGGACAAGGAGGAACAAACCAGAGCTGATTCACTTCCTTCCCACAGGAGCGATCCTGGGGGTTATGATTTCGTGATCCTGTCACCTTACTCCCTTTGCAGAGCAAGTTTTGTGGGTGCATGAAAGAAAGTGGCAGAGTTAGTTGTGAAGCCATGGATGCTTTGTGTGTCTGCCATGCTGGGAGAAGGAGGCACGCTGCTGGGAACTCCCCAGAGCAACGCCTCGTGTTTGCTAGGGCACCTCCAAGCGAGAGCCACTGTGATCATCCATGTCTATCGTCCTGTGTCAAGGCTGGACAGGCCACGGCCACGTTGTTCACACAAAGGGACCAGGCCGGGGAAGCTGGCTCTGTGCTGCTTCCTGAGGAAACACGGATGAAGGAAGGGGGAAATCCTTGCTGCAGAGCTCCGTCACAGCTGAAAGAACTCGTCCTGCCACTCGGGGCTGGGTGCTGCGCTCCTTTTTGTCTGGTGTAAATCTGAAGTGCTGGTGCACTGGCTGGGGCTACCCTGGAAGCAGGATGTTGCCTGCAGAATAGCTCATAATTCCAGCTGCTGATGGTGTTTTATGTCTTGTATCTCTTTGTTCCATCTGAATTTGTGTGTTTTCTGTTTTGTTTTTGTTGCCGGGAGTTCCTGCTTACTGTTTAAAGGGTGCAGTGCAGTCTGGCCGTGTAAACGTTGTGCCACGTGTGGCTGGAAAGGGTCAGCTCCTGGATATGTAGGCGACAGTGTGGGAGCCACAGAGTAAGATTCGTTTTGAAAGTAGGATCGCTGTTTCTATTGTTCCTCTTAGGGAGGTGTTCCAGAACCACACCTTATTGATGGAAAGAAGCCTTATTCTTATTTCCAGCCTAAATATAGAAACCTCTGGTTCTCCTTATCCACCAGGAAAGTCAGGAAACGCTTTAATAGGTCAGAACTGGGAGTCAGTAGGTTCCTTTTGAATCACTTGCATCATCTTCCTGAGAAATAAAAAACTAAAACTGTCTGGTAGTGAAAATGAATGCTGCTGAGCGCAGACTGTAACTAATTAACCTGGATGCTGGCCGTTTGACCTGTATTTGTCGCTCCGGTGTTTGCAGGAGTCATTAGTCATGCTGCGATGGCACTTGCTGCATTTGAGAGCGGATCGTTCAGGTTTATGTGCATATCTTACAGAGAGTTTAGCGAGCTCTGTGGTGTGGAGGGACTCCTGTTGACTTTTCAGGCTTTGTGGCAGCTGAGTTGTGTATTCTGTCTCTGCTTACAGGCCCTCTGTATCTTTAGCTCAAGGGGCTCGGGTTGCATTGTTGTGTGCATGCAGGAACCAGACTCTTGGGATCCTTTGTGCTCCTTCCTGATCAGCTGCAGTGTACAATGAAGTAGCTCTTTGACCGTAACAGCTGTCTCATTTTTATTCCTGTTTTTAGCTTGGTGTCTTGAGGGAGAAAGAATGGCTCAAGAGACGAATCAAACCCAGGTGCCTCTGCTGTGTACCACTGGCTGCGGATTTTACGGCAGCCCCCGAACCAATGGGATGTGCTCCATTTGCTATAAGGAATTTCTGCAGAGGCAACAGAGCAGTGACCGG
Source organism: Nettapus auritus (assembly GCA_011076525.1). Classification (NCBI taxonomy): domain Eukaryota; kingdom Metazoa; phylum Chordata; class Aves; order Anseriformes; family Anatidae; genus Nettapus; species Nettapus auritus. Next base: position 4,635,558 of record CM021792.1, on the reverse strand, counting down.
ATAAGCCCATCAGGTAGAGAATTTTTGTCCAAGAAATCTATCTTAAATATGTGCCTGGATGCAAACTGGGTTAGAGCATGATGCTGGTATTGGCCACCAGCAGATTTCCCCCCTGAAAACTCTGTTCCCTGTAAGAGGGTGGGTTATTTTCTTCCCAGTCCCAGCTGTTTGTGAAACCCCGTCTCAGTCAGCACCTTCCAGTAAACTGTAAAACTTCACTTGCTCTAGCAGTGGCCCAGATTTATAGCTGTAACCTTCTCCCCGAGCTCTGTGGCGACTGTGACAGATCCCCCCAAACAAACAGAATTTTATTTGGGAGATTTTGGCCTTTTGAGTTTGCACAATTTTCTCAACGAGCTTGATGGGCAAAACCAATGAAATAAAAGCTTTGTTTCTTGCAGCTAAGCACAGCTGACAGATCAGCGAGTTGGGAGGAAGCTAGGCACACGGAAGGGGTGCTCTTAGCATCAGCAGCAGGGTTTTCTCTTGCTGAGAGTCTGTGCAGATGCCCCCTGTACTGACTTCACAACACCAGTGAGAAACGCTTTGGAGATCTGCTCTAGTTCTGTTCCTGAGCGTAAGAATGGCGTTGCTTGAATTACCCACTCAAAAGGTGTATCAGCTCTTGCTGACAAAGGATTAATCACAAAGGGTTTTTCTAAATACCCTGGTTTAGATCCTTGAATGACATAAAACAACACGTTTCTATTCAAGCCAGGTCTTTTCAGCAGAAGGGGATTTGGTTCTTACACTTAAGAGAAGCTGCAAAGTAGCACTGGATTGGAGGGATGTTGGTACTACAGCTCTTTTATTTATACTGGTAGGAGAATTCTTCTCTGATGTGGCATTTGCTTTGCAGTGCTGAAGGAAAAGAAGGGAAATCAAAGAGTGCCGGAGGTGTCTTGGCTGGCAGAAGTCAGATTGTACCAGATGTTTAAAAGAAACACAGTAGTGGAAGGTACACAGCACGTGAGTGCTGTGAATAAACACTCATCCCTCAAAAAGGAGCTAACAGATCCCGAGGAGCTGAGCAGATCTCCATAAATGAGGTCTTCAGCTCTCAGGAAGATGAGCAGCTCGTTTCAGAAGGTTGCTCTGATCCTGATTAAGGAGCCGCTCCTGATCTAGTGTAAGAATAGCTGCACCGGGTCATGGCGAGGTCTGTTTGGCCTGATGTTCTGTCCCCACAGAGACCTACACACAAATTTGGAGGGGAGAGTGTAAGAACAGGGGAGCTGGGAGTGATCCCAAGCTGGCTGCGCCCTGCCAGCTCCCGGTAGGAGGTTTAACCCTGCTGGAAATGCTCCATCCTGCTTTCTCCTAGCACCTGAGGAACTTGCTAACATTTCTAAAGCTTTTCTGAGATTGTGATCTTGTTTCTTAGCAGCCAGTGGTCCCAACAGCAGCCCCATGGCACCAGACTCGATTGCAGGGCAGCGTGCAGAAGGAGACTCCACGCCTGAGGATGTGAAAGCCAGGTAGGGGTGTAGTCTGGGGGGTTCTCTGCAGCCGTGCTACAAACCGGCCCTGGGGCACAAGGGGTAGGCTCTCAGCCTTTGCATGGCCAAGGAAATCTGTAAAACAGGCTGGATCAAACACAGTTCCCTGTGACCCTGGTTTAAATGGAGGACTGAGATGTTCCTGACGATGATTACTGGCTCAGAATCAGGTACCAGAGGTCGGTAGTAAATTAACACCCTGTAGTAAACTGGTTCTCCTGCAGCCTGGTTCTCCTACAGCCAGTGCACCGTGTCCGTCACTAGCTACGTTAAACTGCTCAGTTTCAACTCAGTCCTAAGTGAAAGCACCTGGTGATGATCCAGTCTGGAAGCTGCGAGAGCGGAATTAGGGACCTTGGTCACATTTAATAGGAAGGAAGACGCTGCTACTGCTTTCTTGAGCTCTCCCATTACATTACGCTCATGATTCATAACTCTGTTTCCCTGGCCTTGGCCTTGTTTGTTGGGCTGCTACCTTGGCTTTGAGATATAGTTGGGTAGAAAAGGAAACAGATTATCACACATTTGTGCCTATAAAGAACTTTGATCCCAAGTCTCAAGGGCATTTGGCCTACTGTACTCCTGAGCTCCCTCCAAGTATAAAGGAACTAAGTTTATGAGCTGAAGATCTCTCCCACCCAACTGTTCATCAAGGAAAATATTTGTGTTTTCTCCATGGTTTGTTTGTTGCAAATGCTCCCAGTGCTCAGACTCCTGTGACCCATCAGATGACAGCCATGAGCATATCCAGAGAAGAAAACAGCAGCGAGACGGAAGGGTTCATCAAGACCGAAGAAGGCACATCAGCATCTTCCTCATCAGGTAGACTGATTGCTTTGGCCTTGCGCAAGTCAAGATGACACCAATCTAGCAAGTCACTTTCAGCAGCGAGCACAACGCTGGCCAGTGCGCCCAGGGGACAGTTGTTAGCCACTGGCAGTGAAGGTAACAGCGAGAGAAAGCACTGCCCCCGAGGGCAGGCCAATAGAGATTGCTTCGTGGGCTGAGCACTGAGCGTCTGCCAGCCCTCAGCTCGCTGGCAGGAGGCTAATCTGCCGTGATGCCTATCTTAGTGAATTCTTAGTGAATGGCAGGAAGCCCAGAGCGTCCCACAGCCTGCTGCGTGGCTGTCGTCAGCTGCACGCTGCAGGTCTGTGCCAGCTCTCGAGGGAGGAACAGAGATGGATCCAGTGTAGTGCTGGGAGAGGAGCTGAGACCCTGGAGCAGTGTTTGTGACGGTGGCCAAGGGCAGCTGGTGGCTCAGGCGTCGTCCTGTGTGATCGGAGGCATCCCTGCTCCTCAGAGGGATGTAGCGCTGTCTGTTTGCAGAGAGGATACGGTGAAGCGGTAGAGCAGTGTGGGTGTCACTGGCCAGCAGGACACGTCCTCTGGTTGATCTGTTACAAGGCAAGACTTGACGCTGCAGCAGAGCTGTGACCAAGTGACATTGCATTGGAGGCACCCACCTTGAGCTAAAACTGACGGTTTGCTTGTGTACAAAGCTAAAAAAAAAAACAACACGGGGTTGTTGGTTGTTTAAAAAAAGAGCAGCAAAGGCTCCAGTCACTGTGCGTGATTGTGCATTTTTTGTTTGGTAATCCCTTGCTTGCAAGCCCAGGAGACAGTTTACAACAGGCAGGTGAGAGACTGTTCGGTCAAAGAGAGACTTGAAAGAGCCTCCCCCTCTCATCTGGTTGTGGGGTTACTAGAAAGTTGTTCAGGGTCAGACCCACAAAGCTGTCTGTGCCTCTGTTGGTCTCCTTAGCCTGGTTTTCAGCGCCGTGTGCGCTGCAGGTGTGTATCTTCTAGCAGCTGGAGCTCCTCCCTCCTGTTGACTCCAGCCTGCTTAGGTGCTGTAGGAAATCCTGCTAAGCATCAGTGACCTTTAACAATCTGGCTTTCAGAGCTCAGTTTTCCTTTCGGTAGATTAGAGACAGTGATGAGTATCTGTGCAAAGCACTCTGAGACCTACATACGAGGAACACTTACATAAGAGTCAACAAAAATAATTACCAGTACTTACAAGGGGTTAATTTTTTTTTTAAAACAAAGATTAACTCCGGGCTCAGATGTGCACTTGTATTACTGTACATCGGCTAAGCTGACTGTCTGTGTGCATTCTTAACCTACAGCAAGCACCAGGTAATTCTGCTTAGTGTTACCTTTTCTCAGCATGAACCAGACAGCGTCACGTTACCTTATGGGTGCCTTCGCTAAACCTTAATGTCTTGGTGGTGTTGCTGAGTCTTGGAGTTAGGGAACTGAAACGGAACATGAAGCTGCATGAGGCACACAGGTCTCTGTCTGGAAGAAGACAAACCTCAGTTCGATGTCTGCAGGCTGTTAACTGTCGGGGCCAGAGTGTGCAGGTGGAGGTGTTTGTTTGGCACAGACCCAGAATCAAGCGGCTACAGGAATAAAAGGAACGTGTTGCTTAGCTCATCAGGACAGGTAACAAAACCCTGGTCTTTGTTTCAGGTACTCTCCTCGAAACATCCCAGAACACAGCCGAGAGCAAGACAGCTTCAGAAAAACCGAAACAGAAAAAGAATCGCTGCTTCACATGCCGGAAGAAGATAGGGCTGACTGGTAAGACCCTGACTGCGAGGAAACCTGCCTGCAGCCTCCGCAGCCGGGTTTCGTGGCCCTGCAAACGGATCACTTCGTGCTGTGATGCTGCCTGAGTTCAGGGGGCTGGCGTGGGTCAGTGCTTGGAGGTACCCCTCCAAAAAGTGTTTCACATCTGCAAGACGTGGTGCCATAGGGGAGGTAGGAAGAGGACTCTGATCTGCAAACAGAGCTGTCCCTGGCAGTAGCGTGGGGAATCTGACGCTCGTCACGGTTTCCCTGCCAGCCTTTGAATTCTGGGTTGCAGAACTGGATGGAGCAGTGTCTGCGGGGTTATTTCTGCTGCTTGGCAAAAGCTGTTTGCAGAAGCAAAGGCAGCGCTCGCTGTCGATCTAATTCTGCTCCTAGTCAAAGCAGCAGTAAAACCTTGGTAATACTGATAGGAAGGAGTTAGACTCAGACTGAAAACCCCACTCCAGGACTCGTCCTATTTGTGTGAGTTGCTTGACTTGTACCGCTAGCTTTCTGAGAGCAGGGTGGTGCTCAGCATTGAGCCTGTAAAGCCAAATAGTGAGAGGTGCTGCAGTGGTGTCCAGTGGCTGGTATCAGTTGTAGAATCACTGGGAAAACTGGCCCCAGAAAGGAAATTCGTGAAGCAGTTAACTTGCCTGCAATTTGTTAATAAAAACATCATTTCCCTTGGCATTTAGTTTTCCCTGGCAGAAGTTAACCCTAGCGCCATGCAGGTCACGCTGTTCTAGCAGAGCTCTCTCCCCTTCAGCCTCCTTGGTGCGTTCGGCAGTCAGCAGCCGCACTTGCACTTCTGCTTTCATTGATGTAAGCTGCTTTGGCAGAGTCTGGCCCAGAAGGTTTGTCCAGCACCTGGCACTTCAGAGCCTGGAGATCCGAGGGCACTGGCAGGGACTGCAGGGAAGGCAGTGTTTGGTCTTAGATGTAAAAAAAGTGGGTTCTGTAGTTTTAATGCCCCCTAAACCCTTTCCTTCCTTTTGAGAAGCTGTTGTTGAAGCAACTGCATCCTTAAGCTGCGGAGTGTGGCACAGTAACGTTATTTTGTGGCTGTGCCCAGCCTTCAGATCTGCAGGGAGGCTAGATTTCCTGGACGGGTGTTTCCTTAAGAGCTTCAGACTCAGAAGTCACCTCTCCTGTAAGAATCAACTTGCAGGGAACTCCTGAGAATTTGAGGCATAAAGGGTAAAATGAGTTTTCTCAAGCAGGTGTAAAGTGGCACCTCGCAGCCTTGTGTTTGGGATCTGTACCCCCTGTGGTTGCTACAAGGGAAAGCGTGGTTCACTGCCAGCGCAGTGGGAGCTGATCTGTGCTGCAGCAAATCCCTTCTCTTCTCCGTGCCTCAGTTTCCCCGTGTGCTGTGGTAACGGCTGCACTTCTGGACAGCGCTGTGTCTACGTGAAGTGACTAAATTGCCAACTTTTAAGGCCTGGAGAGCTTGAACGCGATGCTGATGAGGTCAGGGTTTTGCTGCTCGCCACCTCACTGCTGGGCCAGGCCAGGTGCTGCCGCCGTGGTGCTCTGGAGGGCTCGACTGCAGCTCGGGCTCCCTGCTCGTGGCCTGGGTTGGAAATCTGGCTCCATGCAGCCCCAGCGTATCCCTTGTCCCTGGAGAAGGAGGAGAGCAGCTGCTTGGGGAGCTTTTCCCCCCGCTGTGACAGCTGGCCCTGCCCGGAGCACGTGTGTGCTCACAGCAGCCCTGAGAGTGCCTCAGCCAGAGGAGACCAAAACTGCAGCCCAAGATCGTGCCCCACCCCAGCTCCCTTTCGCCCAGCGAGGACCCAGACCCCCCCTCACTGGCTCGGCCTCCTCTTTCTGCATTAGTGGAGCTTCACGGTGTAGCAGGAGAGGGTCAGACGCTGCTGGATGGTGGCTGACGTGGTTTTGTCTCTGCTCTTCTTCCCCGCAGGCTTTGACTGCCGCTGCGGAAACCTGTTCTGTGCCATTCACCGGTACTCGGACATGCACGCCTGCCCCTATGACTACAAGGCAGAAGCCGCTGAGAAGATCCGGAAGGAGAACCCCGTCGTCGTAGCTGAGAAGATCCAGAAGCTGTGAACGGGGCTGAGCGGCCTGAACTACAGCCTGGTGGCCTGGTGCTCCCCCCGTCCTCCCAGCCTCCCTCCTCCTCCCAGCCCCACCAGTGGACATGGGGATCCAGCAGCACACGCAAACCAGCACCTGGACAGGGTGGCTCCTTGCACCTCCTTGGCAGAAGCATGGTGTTCCTCCTCTCCCTGCAGTCCTACGGGGCTCAGCCGATCCAATTCTGCCCAGCTCCCACGGGGATAACGGCCCTCACACGTCCACGTGCCTCCTTGGCACTCGTCTTCTGCCGGGGCAGCGCACGGGCGCGGGCAGCAGTGCTCAACCTGTCCCTCCAGCCTGCAGCTCCAGGCCCTGCAAACTGCCTGGGACTCGTGGCTGGAGCCCCTGAGCTGCCCCCGGACTTCCCTCCCTCTGCCCCACCGTCTCCTCTTGCAGGACGCAGAAGGGGAAGCTGAGGGTTCCCAGCCGCAGTCCCACCCCTGCGCGCCGAGCGGTGTTTGGTCTCGGACGCAGAAAAGCGGATTCTGTAGTTTTAATGCCTCCTGAACCCCTCCCTTCCCTTTGAGAAGCTGTTGTTGAAGCAACTGCATCCTTAAGCTGCAGAGTGTGGCACAGTAAAGTTATTTTGTGGCTTGCCGTGACACAGACACCCTCCAGCCACAGGTCAGGACCTGGAAGCAAGCACTGCTCCACGTGGGGAAGGGCATGCAGAGGGCTCTGGGGCAGGCACAAAGTCACAGGGAGGGCTCTGGGGTGCCCAGAAGTCCACAGAGAGGCTGCGGGGCTTTCCAGAAAGCACGGAGAGAGCCCTGGGGAACATAGAAGGGCACCCAGGGGGCTCTGGGGAGCTCAGAGCCACACGTGGCAGCATCTGGGGAACACCAAAACCCACACAGGGGGTTCTGGGGGGGGCTGGGAAGGGGCAGGGGTGACACCAGGGCTCCACTTCTGGGGAAAGCGGGGCCGGGACTGCCGGCTTCTGGCTGTCTCATCAGCACTGACATCCCAACGGGTCCCGGGGAGCAACAGCAGCCTCTGCCCCGCTTCAGCTGGCCTTTGCCAACGTTTCCCTCGGGTTTTACTTCTGGGAGGTGTCACCCAGGGCGCGTGAGCAGCGGCACGTTTTAGTGCTGGGACGTGCCGGGGCTGCCAGCGCGGCTCCGAGTCCCGGGGTTCGGTGTCGTGCTGGTTGGGAACGAGCCCTGGCTCTGAGCGAGCCCCGCAGGAATCCTGCCTCGTTTGTAAGCGCCGTGTGGAGGTTTCAGAAGGGCCTGCCAGCGGGAAGCACAGCTTGGCTCCCCTGCCTGCACCAAGCACCGGGAATCACCACCACCCCTCGGGTCACATTTGCACCAAGTTTGGGAGCCCCTGGGGAGGGAACGCGGCTGTGGAGGGGACAGGGAAGGCCCCGGGCCACAGGGCAGACACCAGCTTCATCCCAGCTCCCTTTTTTTCTTTCCTTCCTTGTAGGAATTACGAGCCTGGATATGTGAATACAAATTCGGCCTCATTTGGGTGCTGCGCGAGGTTCTCTGTGGGCAGGGTGTTCCACTCGGAGGCGGCTCGGGGTTCTTTGGGGCAGTGGGGGCACCGGGCCTCGATTTCCCTGCCTCCAGCAGCAAGTGGGCTGCGGTGCAAGCAACAGCCCTGGCAGAAGCAGCGGGGTTGTGCAGGGCCTCGCGCTGTGGGGCTTGGAGATGGGGTCCTTGGCGATGCTGCAGCCTGGGGACAAGACCACATGCCGCGAGGGAACCCCCAGGGTTTGTTTCCTGGCCCCAAGACCACCCCTGGCCTACCTGGTGCCCAGGAAGGGCAGGACCCCTCGCTGCATGGTCTGCGGGGCGCAGCCCCATCGTGCCAGGGCCTCCCTACTGCAGCCCGCAAGGGACAGGGCAGTGCAACATCCGGGGGGGCTGCAACTGCTGC
>CM021792.1:4529928-4627089 GCA_011076525.1 Nettapus auritus | reverse complement strand
CCCCCCCCGGGCTGCAGCCGCCCCCTCCACCCTTTCCTCCTCTTTCCCAGCCCTTCGGAAGCAGATGGAGCGAATTCCTCGGGGTGTGGGCTGCTTTGACATTCCTCAGCCGCAAGCCTGTGCCCAAACTTGCAGAAAATAGTTGCTTTTTTTTTTTTTCTTTTCCCCTCCTTTCCCTGTTTTATTCAGGAGTTTTGCCCTCCAGCCACACGCGCGTGCCAGCACCCCGGGGGGGGCACCCAGGGGCCGCGTCCCTTGTGGCACCCGGCGTGGGGCTGCCGCGATCCCTCCGTCCTCGCCTCCCCGGCGTGGGCTGGCGCGAGGATGCCGCAGATCCCTGCGGGGGTTGCGGTGTGCCGTGGGGGGTGCTCAGAAAGTACCGGGGGGGTGGCTTTGGGTGCGGGGGGCTCAGCACCGCCGCGGGGCGGGAAGGTGTTACACGTGCGAGGGGCTCGTGGGGGCCGGGTGTGGTTGTGGCCGCGGGTTGCGCTTGTGACAAGCGCCGCGATGTGCGTGTGAGCACGCCGCGAGCCCCTCACCGCTGTCTGTGTCCCTCCTGCAGGCTGTCGGCGGACAGACGGATGGCGGCCGCCCCCCCCAGACCCACGGCCCTCCAAGGACTGCCGGCCACCCCGCGCCGCTGGCAGCTGTGACGAGGACGGGGCCTCTGCCGGCCACCAGCCTCTGTCCGGCTCGGATCCTCCCTCGCTGCCCGCGCTCGGCTTCTAAGCCGCCGTCATGAACGGGCTGTCGATCAGCCAGCTCTGCTGCCTCTTCTGCTGCCCCCCGTGCCCCAGCCGCATCGCCGCCAAGCTGGCTTTCCTGCCCCCGGAGCCCACCTACGCCGTGGTCCCCGAGCCGGAGCCCGTCGGCAGCACCAGCACCGGCTCCCTGCGAGGCGGCGCCGCGGGGCGGTGGAAGCTGCACTTGAAGGACCGGGCGGATTTCCAGTACTCCCAGCGGGAGCTGGACAACATCGAGGTGTTTGTCACCAAGAGCAGCCGAGGGAACCGCATCGGCTGCATGTACGTCCGCTGCGTGCCGGGCGCCAGGTGAGTGGCGGCGGATGTGCCGGCCTGGTGCTGCCGTCGGGCTGCAGCGGCACTGGAGGGCTCGGGGCCGTCCTGCTCAGGCAGCAACCTCCCTGCCCCATCCTGACCCGGCGCCTTGCCGAAGGAGCTGGCGGTGCCGTGGGGCTTTGGAGGCGTCCGGCAGCGCGGGTGAGCTCAGCTCTCGGAACCTGTTTGGCTTGTGGCTGAACTGGGAATGGCACCGAGCAGGTCGAGGGAGTGAGTCGAGGCGCAGCCGAAGGCCATGGGGACCTCGGCGTCCCTGGCGTTCCCTGGGCCTCCCGAGAGGTGTCCTTCTGATGTCACGGCGGTGACACAACGCGCTGGGTGCGTGCCCAGCCTCGGCGTGAGGATTGCACTGAGCGCAGGGCGTCAGCGTGAGCCCTCGCAGGCGGCATTTGCACGTTCGGTCTAATTTGTTGGGCATGTTTGATTTTGCAAGGAGAAGAGCAATAGGGGTGAAAGCCAGGAGGGATTTAGGCACGACCTGCCCCACGTCGCCCTGCACGTCCATGAGCTGGAAGAGCTTGATGTGCAGTTGCCCCATCGGGGAGGGAGGATGTGACCGTGCTCGTGATGCCCCCAGCCACGCGCAGCGACCTTTTCTGATGGCCTGGGGTCAGCCCCCAAACCCTCGTGGAGCTGCCGAGGGGCTGGGGGTCTCCCCGCAGGCAGCGGAGCCGAACGCCTTGGGCAGAGCCTCCAGGAATTCACGGCAGCTTCCTGGGACCTGTTCGGACAGCTGGCGGGGGGCAGCGCGGGCGTGGGGTGGAGATGGAGACCCCCCGGCCAGGCCGGGTGCCGGCGGGGCGCGTGGCAGCGGCACCACGGGGCGGGTTCAGGTGGGGAGGCCGCCTCGCGGGGCTGTGTGCTCCAGCCCCATCATCTCGCAGGTCCCCAGAGGGAGGAAACCGGCGGCGGGATTGCTCTGCCTGCACATCCGTCCTGCGGCCGCGGGCTTTGGCGCCGTCCCCCCAGCCTGCCTGCGGAAGTGGCGCTCGGTGCGGGCCGTGGGGCTGCAGGGAAGGGGCCGGGAGCCGGGGCCGGCTTTGTCCCCGCATCGGGGCCGCTCCTCCAGCACCCGGTGGCTCAGGCCGAGCAGCGCTCCTGGTTCCCGGGGCTCCCCGAGCCCTCTGTTGCCATGGTTTAGCTCTGCCGGATTTCAAGCGTTTATTTTTAACTTCCATCCCTGGGTGGAGGGGTTGGGTTCCCTGGGGAGCCCTGGCTGCTGGCGTGGCGGTGCCGAGGTGTGCCGGCCCCCAGCGTGAGGCCTCTAAGTCCAAGTGCTAACGGCCCGGTCTGGAGGGTGCAAAGCCAAACGGGAGCTCATTGTTGCTCAATTATCCAAAAGCAGAAGAGAGACCTCGGGTCCTGCCCTCGCTCTCCTCTCCTCCGTGCCATCGTGCTGTTTGTCCCCCCGCTCCTGCCCTGGTGAGGTCCCCGGCCGTCGGGCGTTGCTCAGAGGAGCCAAACCGGGGTGGCTGGGCTGGGATGTGGGGGTCTGCCCTGGCTGCAAGGGCTCGGCGAGGAGTCTCCCCCCCAGCAGGAGAGAGCCAGGCTTCCATCAGCACGCTATTAGTGTTAATTTTTATGATTAACATTGTTTTTCCCCTTATGGTGGAAATTTTTTGCGTCCTGTCACTCCCACAATTCACTTCTCTCCCAAGGTCTGGTATCTTGCCAGGCTCAGGAGAGGAAAAAAAGCTGCTGTCAGAATCCTTACTTTAAATCCCCATTGGGCAAATGGCCCCGAATCCTCAGCTTTCCACCGAAAATAGACTCAAAAACTCCAAGCAAAGCATCCTGCCCACGGGCTGCCTGTTTCCGCTGGTCGCGAGCCCCAGGCGGTGAGGGAGGTCGGGGGCATCTCAGGGCTGGGGCCGGGGCTGTCGCAGGGACCTCCTCGTGGCCCTCTGGGCGCCGGGGTTTGGCTTTCGTTCTCCGAAAGGGACGTCCCGGGCACCCAGCAGCGTCCCCCGTTAACCCTCCGTGCCCGTCTCGCCCCGGCGCTGCAGGTACACGGTGCTCTTCTCGCACGGCAACGCCGTGGACCTGGGCCAGATGAGCAGCTTCTACATCGGGCTGGGCACCCGCATCAACTGCAACATCTTCTCCTACGACTACTCGGGCTACGGCGCCAGCACGGGCAAGCCCTCGGAGAGGAACCTCTACTCCGACATCGACGCCGCGTGGCAGGCGCTGCGGACGCGGTGAGCGGGGCCGGGGAGGGCGGGGTGGAGCGGGCTGGTGGCGGGAGGCAGCGCGGGGTGCTGGGTTTAGCACCGTGCTTGCGCCGTGGCTCCGGGCTGCCCGGTGCGCGTGGGCGGCGTGCGATCGCTGTCTGCCGCCGCCGCCATGCGGTGACGAGCGCTGAGGTGTCCCTGGTGGGGGTGCGTGCAGCTGCCGAGGCCGCCAGGAAAACCCTGGGCCAGAGCTCTGGAAAACAGGAAATCTCCCCGAGAGGGGCCCGGGCTGCTCGGAACGGGAAGGGGGGGACCGGAAAACCTGCGGGCGGGGGGACCTGGAGCTGTGGGGATGCTGCGGGGTCTGGCCTCGCTCGGGGTGGCCGCTTCGAGGCTCGCGGGGACGCGGTGCTCCCCACGGCTGGTACAAGCTGTGCTCCGTCTTGTATGCACCTGGTGGAGCTGGGCCTGGCTCGCAGCTTGCCCGAGGTCTGGCTGCTGCCCTGGGGGCTGCGACCCCCCTGCTGCCGGCGAGGCTGAGCCCTGACACCCCCTCAGCTCACCCGGCTGCTCGGCACAGGCAGCTCCCGGGCCTGCTGGGGACAGCCCCCGCGCCTCCCAGACGCGATTATCCCGGGGTTGGCGCTCCAGCTGGGGAAGCTGCGTGCGGCTCTTAATTAGCGCTAATTGCTACAGCGTTAGCAGGCAGCTGCTTTGGGCGCAGCCCGGAGGAGTTGGGGCTGTCCCCGCTGCCTTCCCTCGTTTGCCACCCTGCGTGTGCTGTGGCCAGAGCAGGCGTCGCCTGGCGACGTGACTCCGCTGCCCGACGCGTGGGCGCTGACCTGCGCTCTCCCCTCCCAGGTACGGGATCAGCCCGGAGAACATCATTTTGTACGGACAGAGCATCGGCACGGTGCCCACAGTTGATCTGGCTTCCCGCTACGAGTGCGCTGCCATCGTGCTCCACTCCCCGCTCACCTCCGGCATGAGAGTCGCCTTCCCCGAGACCAAGAAGACCTACTGGTTCGACGCCTTCCCCAAGTAAGTGGCGCGAGGAGGAGGGACTGGGGCTCGGTGTCACCTCTGGAGGGGCAGTGCCTGGACCAGCTCCGTCCTCGACACCAGCCCTGGCCACAAAGAGGGGTTATGGGGAAATGGGGGGGGGGGGGGCGTTTCCTCTGATAGCCTTAAACGTGCCCATCAGGATCCTCCTGCCTTGCATTTAGGTCCCTCGGGGGATCTTTAACCCTTTCTGCAGTTGCTGTGCCGTGTCCCACCCCACATCCCCTGGCGGCATCACCTCCCAGCCACCCTGTCCCAGTGTCTTTGCCTGTCAGCACTGGGGCCGTCCCCCCAGCTCCTCATTGCACATCACAAGTCCCTGGGGGTCTCTGGGACCTGTCTCTCCCTCTCAAGGGCAGTATTTGGACTCCTTCCCTCCTCTGAGGAGGCCTGAGGGACGGTCCCTGAGCTGGAAGCTGTGGCTGGGAGCCACCAGCCCACGCTCCGCATCCCAATGGCCTTGCTTGGCCTTTGTATCCTGGGCCTCAGGGGCCGGGCTGAGAACAGCCGAGCTTCCCCGCCCCGCAGTGCAGCACGGCTGGTCCCAGTGCAGGATCACACTGTCCTGGAGCGGTTTTCCTCGGCCCTGCCTGGGTCCCGTGGGGCTGTTGTCACTGCTGTCTGGTCCTCATCTGTCACACTGGTGGGGAGTTTGCCCGGAGCTCAGCGTTAGCAGCAGCTCCGCATCCCTGCGCTCTGCTGTGATCAGAGAGCATCTCCTGGTGCCTTTCCCTGAGGGGCTGTTTCGGGGGGCAGAAGGAACAGGGGTGCCTCGATCCTTGCGCTTACCCCCTCTCTCATCTCTTCCCCCCCGCCTTCTTGACAGCATCGAGAAGATCTCCAAAATCACCTCTCCCGTCCTCATCATCCACGGCACGGAGGACGAAGTCATCGACTTCTCCCATGGCCTGGCACTCTTTGAACGCTGCCCCAAGGCCGTGGAGCCGCTGTGGGTGGATGGGGCCGGGCACAATGACATTGAACTGTACAGCCAGTACCTCGAGCGCCTTCGGAAATTCATCTCCCAGGAGCTGGCCAGCCAACGCAACTAGCTGCGGGGCGGGGAGCGGGGCGGGCTGGGGGTTTCTGCGTGCACGTCCGTTCTCCCAGCGCCCCCCCGGTCCCTTCTGCTGGAGGTACAGTGAGTTTGTCCAGCCTCAGCCTCGGGAGACGGCTTGAGCAGACGGCGCGTTTCCTGCGGGACGCGGGCACGGCTCTCCTCCCTCCCTGCGTCAGCCCCGGCGCTGCTGGCACCACCAGCCGGGCTGGCGAGAGACGGCAGCTCGCTCCTTCCCCCCTCCCCGGACAGACGAGAGCCCACCCTCCTGATGGCGAATCCTCGGCTTCGGACACGTCCTTGTCCCCTCTCCTAAACCAACAAAATCTCCGATTTGCTCCTGGCTGCTCTGCTGCTCTGACTATAGCAATAAGGCGAGTTGGAGAGGGGCTGGGCCGGGGGCGGCAGCAGGGCAGGAGCCTGTCCCCCCCCAGCGTCGCTGCGTGATGTGTGCCCCGCTGCAGGACGGAGGAGGTGGCAGCTCCTGCTCCCGAGGGAGCTTCTGGGACTGGCGCTGGTGATGGCAGCAGGGTGCCCGGTGCTCGGCTCTGGCTGGACAGAGCTGCCTCCCCAGGGGAGGTTGGGGATGCATGGAGGGGTGCCCTCTGCCTCACGCCCCCTCAGCCCTGGCCCCGCTGCCTTCTCGGAGCGCTCCCTGCGTTCAGGTCTCCCCCTCTGACACTTCTCCCCTGCCCCTTGCTCTCAGTTCCCTCGGGGAGCGGGGTGAGGAAACCGGGTGACAAATAAAGAGCTGAGGTTTAACATTTTACCTGCGTGCAGCCTTCTGGGGGAGCCTGGGGCTGCGCCCCCTGCCCCAGCCCCACGGTTCCAGCCCCTCTCCTTCTCTCAGCAGCCGCTGCCTCTCCCGGGTTGTGCCTGGACGTGTCCCCGTGGTGGGGGGCTGTTGTGGACCCCCTCCTGGGACCACCCTCAGGTCTGTGAGGGAGACTGGGGGCAAATCTTGTTTGGGATCTGCTCCCAGCTGTGCTGCTGACTGCACAGGGACCCCTCCCATGCCAGGTACAGCGAGGGGCTGCGGGCGCTGGCCATGGGGATGGGTGCGTGGGATGTCCCCCTCCTGCCTGGGGATGGGGCAAAACAGCCCCAGAACACAAGGACAGCTCAGGTTTGTGCTTTTGGGCTGCGAGCCTGCTCCGAGATCACCCTGGGATGAGCTGCTGGAAGTGGCTGAGGGTGTTCCCACACACCCCTCGTCCCTGGCTCAAAGCACAAAGCGCTGCTCCGGCTCTTCTGCTGCCAGCAGGGACCCGTGGGCCTCCTGGGCGCCATTTCCCCACTGTGTCCTCGTCACCCTCCTGTCCCCTTCTCCTGTCGCTCATGTGAGGAGCGATAATCTCCTTAAGCTGCACTCAGAGGGGCCTCGTGGTGGGGCCTTGCTGTGGCCCCACACTGGGAGCACTCAAATGCCCCTGTTAGGGGTGGGTGGCACAGGGGTCCCTGCTCCCCACGCACCCCTCAGCTGCCCCCAGCACCCCTGTGGCCTCCGAAGCCACGTCCCCTCTGCCGTGCCATGGAGCTGGGGGGGCCCTTCTTTGGCAGTGGGACTCTGCAGGCACTAGAGGAGGACCTGGGGGGCAGCTTCGGGTTGTCTTCCCCCTTCTCCAGGGGATTTTGGCAGCTGGGATGCCCGGGCTCTCCCTGAGCATCCCCCAGCCTTCCCTTCACCTCGCCGCGCGGCTGCGACAGCCTCGGGCTCACACATGTGCTGGAAGCTGCTGCGGTCGCCCAGCCCCGCTGCCCCCAGCCCCCAGCAGTGCCGCCAGCCCCGACCCCGATTAGCGGGGCTGGAGCAGCCAGCAGCGCCCTAATCCCGGCACAGAGACGTTTTGTTCGCACCGACTGTATTTTTATCCTCTTACTGCTGCCTGTTTCCTGTTGAGCTGCGGATGCTTTGGAGCGGCTCTGCATCGCTGGCGGGACGGCTCGGGGCTGGCGGTGGGATCCGGGGGGACACGAGGGCAGCTTGAGGTTGTAATTACTGCGTCTCAGTTAAGAAACAGGCCAAAAGGCAGAGAAGTTCAGCTCAATCCATAAAGTTTAGACCCAGCGGGGGCTCCCCCGTGGTTTGAGACTGGGGCTTTCTGGGGCCGGGACCCTCTGCTGGTCCTGGTCAAGAGGGCTTGGACTTAGGCCCAAGGAGGGAGCTGCAGAGGGCAGAAGGAACAGGGGTGCAGGAGGGAGCTGCAGAGACCCCAGAAAGCCTGAGCCAGACCCACCTCAGGGGTCCTGGGCCTGGTGTCCCCCACCACTGGGGCCACACTGGGCTGGGAACCACTGGGATGTCTCTTCTGTCCCTGCTGCTGGTGCCGCAGTTTGGGAACACCGGGAGGGGAGGGAAATGGGCTGGGTGGGACGGGGTCTGGTGCCCAGGGGGTGCTGCTGGGGGACCCAGCCAAAACCTGCAGGGCGTGGAGGAGGCAAAGGGCAGAGTCAGGCCTCCAAGTGCCCAGGTTCCCTCCCGCAACCTCAGCACAGAAGAGGGGACAGGGCAGGGGTCCCCTTGGGCCACCTGGAAGCCACCAGCCTGGAAGCAAACACAGCTCCTGCTCCTGCTGCAGTCACCGGCACACAGCTGGGCCGGGGAGTGTACGTCTGTACGTGTGTCTGTACGTGTGTGTGTCTGTACACGTGTGTACATCTGTGTCTGTACTTGTGTGTGCATCCATACGTGTGCAGTGGCTGTGGGAGGAGATGCCCCGGACACCTCGGAGCTCCCCGGGGGACGAGGACGGCCCCGCTGGGGCGTCCCTGGCAGAGGCGCGATGCCGGTGCCGATGGGGCTGCGGCCCAGGCTGGGCACGGAGGACCTGGGGCTTGCTGAGAGGCTGGCCAAGAGGGGTTTAAGTCTTTTGGGGCATAAAAGAGCCTTTTGACGGCTGGGGCCTGTGTGCCACAGTCATGAGACCCCGCTCACAGCCCGAGCTCAGTCATGGGATCCAGGAAACTGAATTCAAGCGTCTTAAGGAGCTTTTTTCCAAGCTCTGCTCTGGTTTTTCACGTGCTTGTCATATGAACAAAGACGGTATAAAAGGGCAGCGAGGAAGGGTCCCATCTGCGCTGGGGCTGGGGACTGAGGAGGACATCGGAGGAGGGAAGCCGAGATGAGGGGCTCTGCACGGTGCTGGCTAAGATGGAGGGAAGGGGAAAGGGAAGGACGAGGAGAGGAGAGGACGCCATGCTCTGGCAGCAGCACTCGGCTCTGCCCCACCAGGTGAGTGAGGCAGCAAACTGGGGGCTGGTGGGGACAGCAGGGGATGGGGATGGCGGTGGCTCTGGGGGAGCAGGGCCCACCTGCCCCCGGGCAGCAACGCTGCTGCGAGCATCCTGGAGCAGAGACCGGCCCTGGGGAGAGACGACGGCGGCGGTGGCAGCATCGTGCCCTGGGCAGGAGGGAGCTCGGGGTGCAGCCGGGGCACCCCCACCCCACGCTGCAGGGGGTGGTGGGGTCCTGGGGGTCCCCGGGGTCTGCCTGCGGTGGGTTGGTCCTGGCAAGTGCCTGGGCCCGGCCTATGCAGATGTGCACCCATGGGGGGTACCCACGCAGCTCGGCACGCTCACGCGTGTGAACTTTGTGTGCCTGCAGATGTGTGCACATGCATCCGCGTGTGCACAGGCAGGTGAGCACACCTGCACGCACACCCACGGGGGCACACGTACACACACGTGCACACACATACAGTCCCCATGCTGCCTTTTTCAATGGCACACTCCTCACCCCCTCAGTTTGCACACCCATTCGTGCACACTGACAGACACCCCCGGCACACAGCGCTGCCCATGTGTGCACCCCCGTGCCCGCTTTCCGCACCCCAAACCGCCCCCCAGGCAGAAGCAGCCCCGGGGCTGTTGGCTGGCACCGGCCATGGGCTGGTTGCCGCTTCCCATGGCTGCGGGTTTGGGGACCCATCGGCTCCCGCAGGCCCTGGCCAGCTTTCCTCTCCTCCCAGCTCACTTCTCTCCTCCCTCTGCAGGAGCACGTCCTGTCCCCGGAGGATTGCGGGGCCTGCGGCCCCTCGCCCCCTGTGAGCTTCCCTTTGTCATCCTATGCCTGAGCGATGCCTGGAGGCTGGGACGGTGAAGGGAGGCCCACGGGCTGCCACAGCCCTGCCGCGACGACGCCTGGACACGGTGCATGCGGGACCAGGAGCTGGCGGGGCTGGGAGCACCCTGGGGGTTGGAGCATCTCCTGTAGGGCTGGGGGCATCCTTGGGGGGCTGGAGCACCCCTGGGGTGGGGGGGATGTGCGTGGGGGGCGCCAGGATGGGGGCAATGGGACAGGCATCACCCCATGCACCAAAGAGCCGGGCCCTGCGAAGAGATGACCCTGCAGGAGGAAGTTTTAGCAGCTCTGAGAAATCGCCTTTTTTCTTCTTCTTTTTTTTTTTTTTTTTAATTATTATTTTTTTAAAACTTTATAAACTCTTTGGTGGCACATTTAACTGCGTGTCAGGGCCTGTGCTGGGACAACAGGAAATTTTCCATGTGGATGTGGAGAAAAGGTGATAAACTTGCTGTGCGGAGCAGAAACTCCCCTGGGAGTTACATTTTTATGGTGACACACAATAACATGCAACAAATGGAGATTTGCAACACGAGAAGCATTCAGTGACCAAAATATGAAGATTTCTGTTTGATTTTATTATTATTATTATTTTTTCCCCTGAAAAACTTGATAAAATTCACTCTTCTTCTGAAAATGAGATTATTTTGGGTGGGAAATAGGGGAGAAATGGGGGACCAAGTGCCTGCTGGGGCCCCAGAGACCCTCTCCTTGTGGGAAGTGTTTTGGGTGCTGGCATCTATGGTCCAGCCCCAGGCTGCAGGACTGAGTGTGGCACAGGGCTGGGACTGGGTTCTGGGGGGCCCAGCCCCGGTGGCCTGGGGGGGTTGGTCCCAAGGCCCCACTGGCAGGGCTGACCCCGTGCCGTCCCCACAAAGGGGCAGCCCAGGCTTTGTGACGGGATGGAAACCTGGGACTGAGTTTCTGAGCCCAAACTGGAAGGTGTAGCTCTGGCACCCAGGTTCCCTCTCCCCATCCCAGTGGGTGCTGAAGCATTTGTGGGCACCCCGTGCACCCCCTGTCTTTTCCCTGGAGGTGGGGTGGCTGTGGAGGCTGCCCGGTGCCTTGGCCTCCACTGCAAATCCCCTGGGCCAAGCCAGGGAGATAGAAAAGGGGGGATTTGGGGGGATTTGGCAGCTTTTTCCTCTGCAGGGCATGTCTTACAGGGCTCGGGGCTCGCAGCTTTGCAGTACACTGTTTTTTAAAAGAGAGTTTGAATGGGATGGGGAAAATGCAAGCAGCAACCTTCATTGAGAAACAGGGTGGTGAAAAGGTGTGAAACCCCTTCACGTGTCATTTTTAAGCCAGCACTTCTAATTTTGCAGCAAGGCTTTCAGTTTAAAAGCTGGCACGCACATAGGTCTGTCTGTCCCAGCCCTGTTCCGGATTTAAATTACATCAGGGTATTTTGTGAGGAGGTGGGAGCATCGGGGGGGGGGGGAAGATGGGGTCAGTCTTGGGAATGCAGTATTTGATCTGGGGGTCCCTCAGCAGCGTTGGAAGAACTCATCTGGGGTGCTGAACCCCCCCAAATGTTCTTGCCCCCCCTCACCCTCTGCCCTGAAGGCAAGTGCCCGGTTCCCTGTATCTGGTCCGACTGAAGCATCAGCGTGCTCAGAGGAGCTGAGCCAGCACCATCATGTACACACGTGAGGGAAGAGAGTCTGAATCGATTTGGGGTAGTTTTTCTACATGGGATCCTGCAGGTCTGGGCAGAAATGGCTTACCTTCTAGTATTTTATATTATTTTGTCAGCTTCTGAGTTGAGTAAACTTGGGGCAAGAATTATATGGCAGGGAAACAACTTTATTCAGTGTGTCTGCATATGCAATGTTTCTATATACAGTTTCTCTATTAGAGCTGATGTTATATAAAATAAATTTATTTCTCATAAAAAAAAATGCTGTCTTTTTTGGGGGGGAAAGAACAACTTTTTTTTAGTGCTCGTGGGAGGCAGAGAGCTGGCTGGCAGGAGTGTGCGTGGGGATGCTCGGTGTGAGCAGTGCCTCGTAAAGCACTCTGTGTTGGTGGCATGTTTCTGCCTGAGGAAAGCTGCTATCCCCTGGTGTTTCCACCCTTCTGGTTTAAAAAATATGTATGTGCAGTTGTGTTTATCTGAAGTGGTGCTGAGAGGAGCCCTCAGCCCACATGTGCTTCTGTGACTTTCCCTAATGGGTGCCGCTTGCTCCAGCAGTGGGGGATGGGGATTACCAGAGAGGATTCCTTGCTCCCCAAAATAACCAGGTCTGGGGGGCAGAAATCATTCTCTAAATGAAACATCTGTGTTAAACTTTTGGAAAATCTCAATCCTGCATTTTTGGACTATAACTGAAGAGTCTGAAAGGGAACAAAGTATGCACGTGTGCTTCTTTCTGCTGGGAGGAGCTTTAGTGATGCTTTTCATTGATCATTCAGGTTTTCCAAAGCCCTGGAAGTGCTGGGGCATTGGTCTCTTGCTCAGCTCTCCCTGTGCTTTGGCCAGTTCCTCCCTCACCTTCAGCAGCTGGGTTTGCTCTGCTGGGATACTGGCGCAGGGGGTGAGGGGGATGACATACAGGAAGGATCATTGAAAATAAAGGATTTTTGTTTGTTTAAGATGGTTATGAACCATGGATTCTGTCGTCCTTCTTTTGCCCATCCCTGGGGCAACGAATTCCTTCTCCCACCAGCTGTGTGCCTTTCTCTAAGTCATCCAGCTGGCTCCCTGCACCTCCCCAGTACTTCCCACCCTGCCTTCTATCTTCACTTTCCTGTGGGATGAGGCTTTCCTGTATCATCCTTTGCTCTGAACTGTGGCTCCTGCCTGCATGTGGTGGGATTTCTCCTGGAAGGGCTTTGTTTCTTGCTGTTGTCCCAACCCGGCCTCCTTTGCTGGGGATGCACCGGTCCCAGGGTGGGCTGAGGGCAGGCTCCCTCCTCCGAAACCTCAAGGCTGAGGCCGTTTTGGGGGCTGCCAGGAGCTGTGGGTGCCCCTCACCTCAGCCGACCCCTCAGGGCCAGCCCCGAGTCCCTGCTCTGGTGCTCACAAATCACCGCTGCGGCGTGCCTCAGCTTCCCCGCTGAACACAGGCGTGACAAGCGCTCGTAGGGAGGAGGAGGAGGCTCGAGCCTGCACAGAATCATCGCAACAGCGTCCTCAGTGGGGGGATCACAGAGCGCAGCTCCTGGGACCCCAAAGGACCCCCCCAAAAATCAGGCCGTGCGTCTGGAAGCGGTGCCCAAACGCTTCTGGAGCTCCAGCAGCTCGGTGCGGTGCCCGCTGCCCTGGGCAGCCCGTTCAGCGTGCGACCACCGCTGGGTGCAGAACCTTTCCCTCACACCCAGCCTGACCCTCCCTTGCCCCAGCTCCGTGCCGTTCCCTCGGCTCTCATCGCTGTCCCCAGAGCCCCTCTCCCCTCGCGACGACGCCGCAGCCCTCCACGAGGCCTCCCTGGAGCCGCACAACCCCGGGCTCTCAGCCGGGAGCTGCCCCCAGCCCTCCCGCCCCCTCCCCGCCCCAGGCGGCCCGGCCGCCATTTTCCCCCCGCCCCCTCCCGCCGCGGCCCCGCCCGCCATTTCCCCTCCCGCTCAGGCGCGCCGCGGACAGCCCGGTGCTGGCAGCGGCGTCGCGGGGGGGGCCTCGCGGGCCGGGCCGCGGCGCTCCCAAGATGGCGGCGGGCCCGGGGCGCTGAGGCGGGAGCGCGGTGCCCGGTGCCGCCCGGCGCCGCCATGCTGCGCTCCAGCGGCTACTTCCGCGGCATCGACTGCCCCTTCCTCGGCTCCGGGGGGTCGGGGCCGGTCGGGGGTCCCCCGTGCCGCCGGCCCTACTGCCATTTCCGACACCCCCCGGTGGCGGCGCGCTGCGGAGCCCCCGGTGCGGCCGCCGCGCCCGGCCACGGCGCAGGTACGGCCCCGGCCGCGGCCTCCGGCCCCTCCCCGCCTCCCTGCTCCCGGCCCGAGGCCTCCCCGGGCAGAGGAGATGCCCCAAGGCCTCGCTGGGGCCGCTCGGTGTGCGGAGAGAGAGAGGCGGGCGGGCTCCGGGAGGGGCTGGAGCCGGCAGCGGCTGGAGGGGGGACGGGGAGGGAGGGGAAGGGACGGGACGGGAGGGGAGGGGAAGGGAAGGGAGGGGAAGGGACAGGGGTTGGCGTGCTGGGGCGGCGAGGTGCTGCAGGCTGCCCGCACGAGGTGTGGGTGCTCCCTGCGGGTCCTGTGAGAGGCGGCTGAAGGAGCCGGGGCCGCTCGGTCTGCAGGAGGCTCGGGGGAGGCCTCGCCGCTCTCTGCAGCTGCCTGAAAGCTGCGGGGAGCTGGGGTCGGCCTGGGACGGGCCCAGGGCACGGCCTCGGGTTGTGCCGGGGGAGGTTCGGGTGGGAAATGAGGAGCCGTTTGTGCCAGAGGGCAGCCAGGGAGGGGGGGGCGTCACCGTCCCTGGGGGTGTTTGAGGAGAGGCTGACGCGGTGCCTGGGGACACGGTGAGTGGTGACGGTGGGAGGGGGTGGTTGGACCAGGGGATCGTGGAGGGCTTTTCCAACCGTAATTCTGTGATCCTTGGGGAGGGTGAGCTTTGATCTCAGTGTGTATGGGAGGGTGCAAAAGGATGGAGCCGGTCTCTGCAGCTTGTGCCCAGCGACAGGGCGAGAGGCAACGGGCACAAAGCAAAGCACGGGAGGTTCCAGCTGGTTATGAGGGGACGCTTCTTTACCATGAGGGTGACAGCACTGGGACAGGCTGCCCAGGGAGGCTGTGGTGGAGTCTCCTCTGGAGATATCCCAAACCTGCCTGGGTGCCATCCTGCGTGACGTGCTCTGGGTGCTGCTGCCCAGCAGCGGGGACGGATCCTCAGAGCCCCCCCTCCAGCCTTGGCCATGCTGGGATTCCGAGCACCCCGCTCTGGTGAAGGCTGTGATCTCCGAGCATCCCTTCCACCCCAAACCATCCCGTGGTCACCGGCAGGATCCCGCAGGCACCACCCGACCCCGGGGCGGTGGGGAGCCCTTCCTGCAGTAACTGATTGCCCGAGGACAGCCTCCTGCTGGCGCCAGGCCGCCGGAGGACGGCTCTGTTCTCATCCCTTTCCCTGTTCCCCCAGGCAGCTGAGCTCGCGAGGCGTCGGGGCGGCCTCCGGTGCTGTCCCCGGGCCTGGAGGTGATGGTCCTGCCGGTGGGGCTGCGGGAAGCCCCAGCAGGACTGCAGCGAGGCGTGGAGCACCACCGGCTCTCAAAAAGAAGCCTGGCTACGGAAAAGATAGCTATTGTTCCGCTCGCTTCTTCCAGCAACCCTCATTTTACTTAGTCATTATTTGCTGATCTGCTTGTTCTACTGGCAGAGAAAAGCCTTCGCTCTTCCCCCAGAAGGTTGCTGCTCGCTGTCTTGTTAAAGCCGCGTTATTCCGGTAGGCCGTGCGTGCTCGTGCGTGTGGTCTAACGACCTCAGGCCAAAGTCGTCAAAATAAAGCACAGCTTATCACTTTTTTAAGAAAAAATGTGCTTGCTTTTCGTTGGCTTATTCATAAACTTGAAAAATTAATACTTCTTTGTGTCCCCAGATGGCCAGGTCATCTTCCCGTGACAGTTGTCTAATTTAAAATAAATAAGCGTATTCAAGACCGTCACAGTCAGACACGTACACTGTTATAAAAACAATTCCTGCCTCTTCAGTGCTCTACTGAATGTGAAAAGCTCTGCAGGGCCCTTTAGGTGTGCTTAATGTTTTAGTCACCTTTCAGTGCCTTTAAATATCTGCAGAATGTCAGTTTTGGGTCAAGGTTTGCCTGTTTTGGGCTCCCCCCTGAAACAGCTGCTGCTGTACTAAATGAGCCTGGTGCTGGTTTTGCTTTTTGATTAGCTTCAAGTTTTTGCTTACGAAATGGGGAAGCAAAGGTTGGTGTCCAGCAAAACCTCTCGGGGCACCTGGAAAGTTTGTGCAGCTCCTCGTGGTGGCTGAAAGCCTTCACGTGAGAGCCGAGCGTGAGCGGCGGTCGCTGGAAGAAGTGATCCCGGTCCCGCTCCCGCTGGGCCTGGCTCGGGTGTGTTGGCGACCCAGGAGAAGTCCGTGTTTTAGGGAGGGAGAGAGGTTTGTTGGTTGTGTTACGGCTCCTGGAGAAGCTTCGGCTTTTTGAAAAATAAAAGCTGTGGCGTGGGTTTAGTTCTCTCAGGTCAAGTGTCTGCCGCTCGCCAAGGCAGCCGGCTCCCGAGGCTCGGCTGCAGCCACTGCCTCTCGGCGCCTGCTCTGCCTCCTCCCCAGCCCCGTGGCATCTCGGTGCGGCTCTGCACGTTCTGCCTCCGCCTAGGGTTGGGCTGGAGTGGCTTTCTGGTGTTAATTCAGATTGAGAAACGGAAAATAAGCGAGGAACCCGCTGCCGAGCGCTGAGCTTTGGAAGGGCGCTGTGTGAGCTGCCAGGCCTCTAGGAGCAGGGGATGCTCCTGCTGTTATTTCTAAGCAGTGCCGAGGCTTGGCTTCGGCTGATGGCTTCAGAGTGCTCCTGCCCTTCCTGCCGAAGCCACCTCGCCCGGCAGGCTGCGTTGAGGACTTACACTAGAGGGTGCAGTGGTGTAGCTGCAAGCAGGCAACCATCTTCTGCACAGCAGCCTTGGTCCAGCACGCGTTGCTCCCGGTCAGCCGAGCTGCCTGCCTGGTTTGAAAGCAGCCTTAGAAGAGGCATTTTTGACCTATTTAATGGCAGTGCTTAACACGTAAGCTTTAAAAACTTTTCTTTTTTTGCCAAACAGGTGGTTCCTGCACCGGGAGCTCCAGCGTAGGTCTGTGTTTTCTGGGATAGAGCCTGGGAAAAATAAAAGAGAACATCTAAAGAACCGGCCTGCGAAGCGTATCGATTCGAGGCTGGCGTTCACTTTGATGTTTGAGAATCACCTTAGGACTGGCAACAACCCCAAAACTCCTAGTGGGTCTTCTGTGGCTTTGAAGTACCCGGTGAAAACTGGGGAGGGGAGGAGGCCGGGGACACGTGCCGGGTGGAGCGGAGAGGAGTTAGCGGGGCGCAGCGCTGCCCACACCTCCTGGTCCCTGAGGAGCGTGGTGTGGGCACTGGGTGATCCTTAGTTCTGCGTCTGGCCGGGGCTTTGAGCTGTGCGAGTGCTTCGTCTGAAGCCTGTTGCAGCGTCGTGCGGTGTCCGTGCGGCCACCCGAGGCTGTGGGAGTGCAGTGCCGGCTGAAAGCCGAGGCCGGTGCTGAGCGACAGCCTCACCGCTGGGAACCTGGGGGTTGCCAATTCCAGTCCTGACTCGGCTGAAGTGCTTTTTCCATCTACCGAATGACTGAAACCCACCTGCTTCAGAGCAGGATGAAAAGCTTAGTGAATGCGTGCGAAGTGCCTTGAAAGCGCGCTGCCTAAGTAGGAGGGAAGAACTGCCTTCGGTCCTAAAAGCGTCTCTTCAAGAGCTGTGGAGGAGAAAAATAGGTCTCTCTTTAAAGTCCCGGTCCTGAGTATGCCGAAAGACATGTAAGAAGCACAACACATCTCTTCACAAACATCCGAAGGAAACCCAGCTCTGGTTCGGTGGCTTTGGGAGTAGCTTCAGGAGATCCTCAAGAGGCGGATGCGTTCTGGGCGCAGAGCGCCACGCAGCAGCCAGGTGCGGAGGTCCCCGTTCCTCTGTGCCCTGATCCCGCGGTGGAGGAGCTTTCAGCACCCTGCCTTGAAGCACTCGAGGCTGGAGCGGCGCGTGGTGACGAGCACGGGGCAGTCCTCCCCTACGGCCCAAAGCTTTCTGTGCCGATTTGCTGGCCGGACGGGCAAAGCTCTGCAGGTCAGCTCTGGATGGCACCTTTGAGAGGTGTCTGGGCAGGTTCCTGTGGCACCGTCCAACAGAGCTTTTCCCCTCCAGGTGACGTGTGAGGTGATGTGTGCCGCCCAGCCCCAAGCGAGGAGCTGTAACCGTGCCGTGTGCCTCCTGTCGGGTGCTCAGAAGCCCTTGGGCTCGGCTCCTGGGTTCTGGTGGTCCTGCCGCCAGCAGCAAGGGCCCGGCGAGACACTTTGTCCCTCCCCTCAGCCAAAAAATACAACTGCGCGGGGTGGCCGTGACTTGTACGCGTAACGCTGTGCAAAATGATGCTTGAGAAAGCCTGAAGTGGCTCTTCAGGCTTTAAAACCTGACTGTAACCGTCCTCAGCCCTCGCGTCGCTGCAGGACCGGGGCCGTAGAGGAGTCTCCGGGCGTCAGGAGCCTCGCTGAGCGCCCTGCGGGGCTGCGGGATGAACCCAGCGCTGCCGGGTGGGAGCAGCCCTGTGCTCCGCGACTCCCCTGTGCCACGTCTTGTGCCGTGCGGCTTGGTTGAAGGATGCCAAGTCCGCAACGTTTCCCTTCCTGTGGTTCCCGTGTGAGATCAGCTTCTGGTAGGAAAGCGCTTTTGTCGGTGCCTTCGCGAGAAGGGAAATGGAAAGAGCAGAAATGGGGAAAGCTGCCGACGGCGGTGGGTGTTTCTGCACCCAGAGCCGAGGTCGTGTGGTTCGGGGCCTGCTCCCCTCACGGGTCGTGCGGGGCCCTCGCCAAGGCTGCGTTTTTTCCTGGGTTGCGTTTAGGACAGTAATTACCAAAACGTCGCTGCTGGGCGTTTTCTAACGGCGAGTTTTGAAATGAAGAAGAGAAAACCCACTTGATGGCGAGGTCAGGCCGGGTCCTCTCATGTAAATCAGAGTAACGACCGTCCAGCAGGGAGATCTCAGGTCGTTTAACTGAACGGGGCAGGCTGACTGGGCGGCCTCAGACCTGTGGGGTTGTGGGGCAGAGCGCCACTGGCTTGGTGGGACAGACACAGGGGGCAGAGCCGCTCGGCAGCATCCCCTTGGCCGGGAGCTGTGCTCGGCTCTTCCCCGGCATGGAAAGCGGCAGTGGGGAGCTGGGGGCTGGGAGCTGCCCTCCGCAGCACCAGGAGGGTGGTGAACGCCAGGGGGGCCTCACAAAGCCAGAAGGATGGCGCGGGATAAAGGTGCGGGGGCCTCCCGGAGGCACTGGGGTTTGCGAGCTCCTTGGGCTCCCCTCTGCGTGCTGACGGGAAATCCTCAAGGATTCTCTCCAGCGTGAGAGATCTTCCTTGACATTTAAGCACTTCCTCTGATGTCGTTCCTCGAGTCAAACGCTGCCTTAGCGCCGGAGGAGCGGAAAGCCGAATTCAGAATCCAGGATCTCCCAGCCGTGGGAGCCCCGCGGTGGGCGAAGCGGCTGGGACGTGCCGGTGCCCGGAGCCCCTCCCTGCCCCGCGGCTCCTTCCCCACCGGCAGCACGAGGCTGGCGTCGGGCTCGGGGCTCCCCGTGGGGCTGCTCAGCGCTACCCCAGGCCGGCAGCTTGGGAAAGCACCCTGCTCGCCACCTCGCGTTGCCTACACGGAGTAAAAACCTACTGGTACGGTAGGAGGGGGGGGAAAGGAGCTGCCAAGAAGTCCCCAGGGTGACAGTCATGGTACGAGGAAAGAAAGAAAGAGTCAAAAAGCCCCTGCAGAAACTCGAGGAGAAACCAATCTGACCTGGGAGTAACTGAGGGTGAAGGCGGGACTTTGGGGTGGGCAGTCCTGCCCTAATTATCTGTGCAGCCCAGAAAGTGCAGTGTCAGCACATGGTCGGCGTGGCGTGCCGTGAGCCTGTGCCGGAGCTGTGCCAAGCAGATATTCAAAGCCTCGAGTGCAGCATGAACAAGTATCTGCAGTACTTGCTAACCGCGGGGAGCTCAGGTAATTCTTTGAAGTTCTGGGCATCCTGGGAGGTGAACTGGGGTTTTGCGTGGGCTGCAGGAATGTGAAGCACCTGAGGAGAGGCAGCTCCAGAGAGGCTTCCCCAGTTAGCCATTCATTTAACAGGAGACCTCGGGCTCGTGCCCGTGTTTAAAATCTACAGACCGTGCCAAAACTCGGCCCTGCTCCGGCAGGTTGACTCGCACGAGGATTTTAGTTCCACGGTGAGAGCTGGCCCTTGTGTTGAGAGAGGATTCGTGCCGACAACCGGGGAGCGTTGGCTAAAAGAGCCGGGGAGCCGCAGGTGGCTGCGTCGGAAAGGAGCCGCAGAGCTTTAATTTGGGCGTTTGAGGTAACTAAAGCTGGACGGGTTTTAAAACCAGTTTGTATTTCGGTGTTAGCTCTTTGTAGGTCACAGCTGAAGCTCTTAAATGTTGTACAGCCTCAAAGTTTCTTCCTTTAGTTTTTAACTTTGTTTTTCAAAGCGTCCAGTGGTGACTGCGTTGAAATACTGTGTTTTTTTTCCTTAAATGGGAGTTCTTCCCTTGAAATAGTTAAAGAAGTAAGACAGGTGCTGAGAAGATAACTTATCTTGAGCAAGTCAGAGAAAGGCTGGAAAATGGAGGGAGTGGAGGGGCAGGGGTAGAACTGCTGCTGGGCACCGGGGTACTTGGAGGGATTTCTTTTCTTAATTCTTTGAAAAGGAGAGTTGCTCTGCTGTTGGGACTGTGAAGTAGATCCTTACTTTTACCTTGTGCTTGTACAGGAGAGGTGGAAATGTTTTCTGGTCCTTCTCTTTCTTGGAAGCAGAAAAAGTCTGTTGTTTTTTGCTTTTCCAAGTAGAATTTCAACTTTTCTTGCATATTGAGAACTACCTTTAAAACGAGAAGGGGGACGGAAAGTTCTCCCAAGAATCTAAACGCTGACCGCCCAGCTTGGTGTCCCTCGGTCTGAAAGCAGCGAGACGCCTTCGAGCCCGCGTGGTGCCTGGGGAACAGCCGCGATGGTTGGGGTGCCGGCCTCGGCTTGCTGCCGCCCCCGGTAGACACCGCTTACTTCTTGACCCCTTCCGAGGCTAGGGGAGAACCGTGCTGCCTCGCTGCCGCTTCCCCTTCGGAAATCGCTGCGTTTAGCACCGACAGCGACGTGCCTCCGGTGCTCTTTGCCTGTTGTAGCAGCCGAGCGGACGGGACCGTAAATCGCTGCGGCAATAGAGGAGCGTGAGCGATGGCTTCTGCGCCGGCCAGCCCTGTTCTGCCTTCTGCGTCCTGGCGTTAGCTGGCGTCACCGGGGGAGGCAGTGGAGGTCGCAGGCTCCCTCTGGGACCAGTGAGGCTGTGAGGAGGGTGCAGCATCCCACGAGGTAGGCTTGAGGACCTTCCAGGTGCCTCTTCTGCTGCACCGGCGGCAAACCTCTGCACAGTCGCGTTTCCTTGAATGAAAGCAGGAGCCGTGCTGTGCCTCCTGTGCGCTCGGCAGCGTGCCGCTGCTTTGCCGGGGCGATCGTCCGCGGCCGCTCTCGCCCCCTGGCACGAGCCACCCGTCCTGACGCTGGTCGCGGGACCTCCGGCCAGCTCGGCGCGCCGAGACGGCCCCTCGGAGGCTGGCACCATCTGGTGAAACCATCCCCGGGCTTTGTCACAAGCCGGTTTAAAAATACTGCAGCGTGATGGATGACTGTTCAACCTTTTTTCGGCCTTGCTAATATAAGACTTTCTTTTCTCGTGTTTGCTTCCTTTTTTTCTACCGAAGAAATGATCGCTTGGGTTCGTTGCGTGCTTTGAAGCATCCGATCCCTCGCGCGGAGTAACAAGCGCAGGGAGCGGGGCGCACGGGGAGAGGCTTGGTTAGACTGGTATGAAGTTACCTGCGTTTTCATTATTTAGTGTTAATTAAAGCTGGCATTCAGAGAGAAGGCACGAGGAATCATTAGGACCGTGGTTACGCTGGAAGTGGAATAAGCAGTTCTTGTAGTTCCTCTCACCTGCCCTCCTGGCCCACTTACTCTGAATTCTTGTTGAGATGTGCTGTTTTAAATCTCAGCGTTAATTATTTCCAAGCAGTTGGATATTGTTCATTGTTGAAAACTTGCTGTGGGTACTTGCAAATGAGGGCTGCGCCAAAAGCCGCCGTTTCTTCCACACCGCTTAATGGCAAAGAGCAGCAAAAGCTCAGCCTGCTGGTAGAGCTCTTCCGAGACGTTTTGTTCTCCTGAAGCTGTCTTCTCCGCGAGGCTGGAGATGAAAAGCTTGAAATAATTTTCCAACGGTGATAATTTTTCCGTAATCGCAAAGGTTGGCCGTTTGCTAAGTACTGGCACGGTAAACACAGGCAAGCTGTTAAGCTAACAACGCTGTTCTGACAACATTGAAATAAAAAAACCAAGGTGTTTTATTTTTATTCTATTTTTTTTTTCCGAAGACGTCTCCCAGCAGTTTGCACCTTCCCCACCTCCTGCTGAATGCGCCTTTTGTCGCCAGCTCCCAGTGGCTCAGGGAAACGGGCGCCGGGCGGCGTTCGCTGCCTGGCCGGTGCCTTTGCAGTTTGTCGGCTTCGAGGTCGGGATCGCCGGCAGCGTGAGCCGTTCTAACCGGCGTCTCCGTTTGGTTCAGCAGCAGCTGCTCAGCGGCTCCGGCTGCTGCTGTGTCCGCAGGGAAGGCGTTGTCGGCCGCGGCCCACGTGCGTGCCGAGCTTCGCTCCGCTTCCAAAACCTGCAGGCTTGCGGTGGCTGGCACCCGTCACGCTTTCGGGCTCTCGTGTATTTAAAGCATCTGAAATATGCGCTCTGCAGGGGTGCTCGGTTTAAAAATAAAAAAGGACATCTTTTTCAGCAGAATGATTCACCGTAAAGTAAGTTTTCCCGTCAGACCTTGTGCTGGGCGCCTCCCGGTGTCCCCGTAATGCCGGCCGTTGGTTGCTGCCTTCGCCGGCGGCAAGACCCAGAAGGGCCGGGGCGCAGCAAGGAGCCGCTGGCCTGGAGGAGTCTGCGAGAACCCCCTCAGAACGGAGGCCTCGTTTCCTAGCACCAAAATGGCCGTGACTGGGAACACAAGCGACCTCGGGTTTTTAGAAGGATCTTTTTTTATGCTTCTGCGTATTCTTCGTCAAACCAGCTGATTTTAATGTGATTCGTTTCGGTGTCTTCTAAAGCCATCCTCTGGTTTAAATAAATTGTTCCCCGAGGTGCCGTGTAAATTCTTACTAACGTGGTTTTTCTAGCGTTGATGTTAACTTCACCCTTCTGCCTCTCGGAGGGACTATTCCGTATTTCTGAGGCATGTTAATTTATTAAAATAGTTTGCATTTTAGTGTCCCGATGACAGCTCAGTGCCCAGTCCTACAGGTTGTTGTCATCTCAGGGCTCGTTATCTCGTGACTCTCGGTTCTGCATCCTCCCCAGGAGTCATTTTGCGAAGCGCCTCTCACTCATTTCGCTGTAGCAGAAGCACCGCGGGCATCGCGTGCATCGGAACAGCAAGAACAGCAGACTTCAATTTTTAGTAATTTTCCTTTTCGTGACCGTGCGGATCTCCGTATGAGTGTTCGGAATGGAAAGCAAGAAATCCAAAAGCTGGTGAAAGCTGAGAGCCGTGCTAAGGGCTGCGTGTGCGGGGGTGCGGCACGAGGCTCAGCCCTCCCCGCAGCCCCTTCCTTTCCCCGGGGGTGTAATTAAGCATCTGGAAAGGTGGCCTGATTTCAGACAGCGTTTCTAATCCCTCTGACTTCGGGGACCTGCCTGGATGTCTGTGTGGCTTTCTGTGCACACCGAAGTTCCAGCTGCGTGCGTTTCCACCGCATTATCTGCAAACGCGTCGCGGCCAAAGCTGGCGGTCCCGATTAGTGCTGTGGGGCCCCGTGCACAAGTGGCTTTCATGGGAAAGGGAGCCTTTGATCAGCGCTGGGGTAATCCATCAGGCCTACACGCCCACAAAAGACCCTTTCATGACGGCACCTCAAAGCCCGCTGGCGTTCTCGGTTTGTAATGTGTTTTAACACCTGGCTGTTCCACTGAGAGAGAGGTGTGGGTTTTGTACCCTAGGTGAAGGACAGAATCAGCCGGTTTGTTTGGAAATCCCGATGTAGGGACGTATCCCGGTGTGTGTGGGGGTACATCAGGAAAGCGACTGCAGCGAACCTGCAGCTCGCTGTGGTTGGCGTAGCTCCTGGCAGGGCTGCAGCTGTGCTGGCCGAGTTTGTTCTCATTTACGTACCGGGCTGGGCACGCTTTCCTCTCAGGGCACCAGAGTCAGAGTGTCTTCGACTTCCTCCGCGTTCTGATACATTTAAAGCAGATTTTCCTTTTCTGACAAAACGCTGCTCATAGAGTAGTCTCCTTTTTTCTTTTTTTTGGTGAGCAAATCTTTAGATGCAGACCGCGTTCTCACCTTTGTTTACAGGGCACCAAACAATGCCGAACAAATGACCAGGCTGTCCGTTCCTCTGACAGCTCCTCCGTTCCTCTAACGGCTCCTCCGTTCCTCTGACAGCTCTTTCGCTGAACTTCAGGTCCCCACCCTGAGCGAGGGGCTGAGGGCTGCTTCCTGCGGACGTCGCTGCGCTTGTCTTCTACCTCGGCAGAGCTGGTGGGAGAAGAAGTGGGGTCTGGGGGGCTCCCAGTTCCTTGTCAGCTACCATTTATACCTAACGACTGTGATGTTCAGTTTCTGTGTACTTGCCTTGATGACGATGCAGTTTGCATCTACTGTTTTCCTGTTTTTCTCCTGTCCGTGTTTCTCCCAGGCAGGCTGTGGGTACTGCCCCGCCTGCTGTCACCCCCCGAGGCTGCCGCCTTGTCCCCCCCTCTCCCCGCAGGCAGTGGGCGCGTTCCTGGGGTTGTGCTGGGTGCTGCAGCGCGGAGGGCAGGGAGCAGCTCCTCCTCCGCACGGCAGGTGAGGTGCTGGCTTCAGCTCCCTGCGCGACCCAGCCAGGAAGAAAGGAAGAGTGCAGTCCGTGGTGCCTGTGAGGACGTGCTTCGGGGATCCTCTTTGGGTCTTGGTTGTGAAGCGCTTGGCGGTGGGCGGTTACGCAAATGCACCGACTTGCTCCCTTTTCCCACCTTTCTGGTCCTGAGCCCAGCTCTGGCTGTCACTTGGAAGATGATCACGACGTGCTAATTGCCTAGCAAAAAAACCTTTGCAAACCCAAGGGGGTAAAAAGTGTTCTATGAAACCAGAGGCTTTATCTGAACCCAGTCTGTACTGGTGTCTTTGCTGGAGGCTAGCGCTGCCAACTGCTAGACAGGGGCTTTTTAAAATTATTATTTATTTATTTATTTATTGCCAAAGGGAGCTGAGCTGCCAAAAGAATAAATCAGGAAAAACCTCAGTCCCGTGAGAATGGCAGAAACAACTCCTGCAAACACCGTTCATTCTGGCTGTCACCAGAAATTCTCTCATCCCTCTTAGACCTGGGAGGGTTTTTTCCTCTCTTTTATCAGGCTGTTTGTTGTTCGGTTCTTTTACATCCTCGTGTTGGCCAGCCAGTTCTACTATCTTTCTAGCAAGGAACACGATGTTCTTCTGGAATACTGGCGTTCAGGCAGTGTGATAAAACAAGCATTACAAACTGTTCGAAGTCAAAACGCCGTAGTTAGCCGCCGAGAACTTGCTAAATGCAGACGTCTCCATTGCTGGGTTCCTCCGGGACTATCGGAGTCCTTCCAGGTGAAGTTCCTTCCCTGCCAGGCTTGTGGCGGGCGGATTCCAGTTGCTCTGCACGTTCACGTGAGATACTCCAGCCCTTCCTTATCCCCACGAGTTGGAAAGGTAGCTGGGAAAGTATGGGACGGAGTCGTAGGGCATAGCGAGCGTTGGTACCTGTGAACTGCCTCCATCTCCCTGTCAAGCAGAACGCTGCAGGATGAGCATTAACAGACCCTCGAGACGTAAGTCACTCGTGGATGGGTCGCTTTAGCATTTTCAGGTTAGTTCCCCAGGGTGGGCCGTTGCCGAAATCTCTGCCGTGGAGCTGGGGCTGGAAGGGCCACGCAGCACGGCTGGAGCGTGTCCTGTGCTCTGGGGCTTCGGCACTTCCTTCTGTGCTTTCTCCGTAGTCCTCGGTCAGCCACAACAGAAGGAGTTGAAGCTGCTAGCTTAGGGTGACGGCTTTCAGAGCTTCTCGCCATGGGGTGGTCTGTATTTTGTGTTTTATTGTTGATTGCAGGCAATAAACCTGTGCTATGACAGTAGGACATACTGCAGCCCAATTTTTAGCCCGTAGCAGAGAAGAAACAGATGCCTGGTGCGCACTCCAGTTCCTCTTGTGGTGTTATTATTATTTTATTTGATTTTTTGCTGTCCCAGTTTGCTGTCCTTGCTGAGCCAGCAACCTGCGAACAGAACGGGTTTCATCCTGCAGAGCCCTGGTTTGCTGAACGTGAGCAAGTTTTTCTGTTTTCCTTCTAAAACGCACTTTGCTTTCGCTATAAAGCCTCAGGTATTTCAGGTGACCGTCGGGGTTTCGTGAGACTCGTTGTGATGTAGAGCTTTTATTTGTTTCTTAGATACACACGGGGGTAAGCAGCCCCTACCGTATTCCCGAATCAAGCGGTAATTGGCAATTCCTGCGAGAGCTTCTGCTAATACCTCTCTAATACCCCTCGGTGGCTGCTTGCTGATCACCTCGTTGCTATGGAAATGCGTGCCCGGTGCCGCGCTGCTCCCAGCTGACAGCTCGGCTTTCTTGCGAGGGGTTGCGAGGTTCGGAGCCCGGTTTGTGGTGGGGTTAGCCACCCCGGGCAGAGGGCTGGGGGCTGCAGGAGGGGAGCGGGGGGCAGCGAAATCACGAGAGCGAGGGGAAAAGGAGACGGGGGAGCGGCGGCTGGCAGGGCGGAGAGGGGTGAGTGCCGTTTGCTCTCCAGGCGTCGGGGACTTGTGAAGCTTTGCGGGGAGTTTCTGACCTGCAGGGTTCTGCCACGCTTCCTTTGAAGGCAGAGTCACTCCCACTTCGATAAACAAGCTTGCGAGGGACACCAAAACCCCGAGGGGTGGGTCCTGTCTCAGCAGCTCTGCTCCTCAGCAAAAGAGAAAACAGCAGGTGCGTCGCAGGCCCGGTGCTGAGCGGGGACTGCCGCGCGGCTGTGCGCTGGTACCGCACGGCCCGCAGTCCTGGAAGCGCCTGGGCAAGGCAGGCCGCCCCAGGGCTCGGGTGGGAAGAGAAACGGGAGTGTTTGGCGTGCACGTGGCGGTGGTGGGTCTTGCCGTGGCGTTCTGGTGTCCCCTCCGCACCTGCGTTTTTTTCCTACAAAAGCAGCGCTGGATTTGTCGGTCCGCGTGAGACTCGTTTTCCTGCTGCTGCTGTGAGAAATGCTGAGCTTCGAGGAATATCGGAGGCTTTTCAGTGGGCTTTGGGCATTGGCATCGATAAATGAGAACCTAATCCCCAGTTCTCGTACTGGAATCCTCTGTCCTTTGCTCACTTCATTGAATTAAGCAGATAATTCTGCGCATACTCGGCTCCTCTTGGTCCTAATACAGTGATTATCCGTGAATGCCCCAAAGAATATTTCACTTGCAGAGCTTTTCCATGAGTAAGAACAGCACTTTGTTAACAGATCTGTAGTCCTTAAGGCCCAGGAGGTTTGGGAAACCTAGTCTAGCCACGTACCTGCCGCTGGCCGGAGAATGTCACTGGTGGCTTTCACTAACAAATACGCGTTGTGCGGTACGGAGAGCACAGCTCTCTGCATTGCCTGTCAGCACTGGGTTTTGATGAGAGTAAACCTTAGAAAAGACCTTTTCAAAATGTGCTGCAACAAAAGTTTGGCTGCCAGCAGTTTAGATAAATTGTTTTTCCCTTCTCTTTTACAGAACGGGGCTATGATCCCTACAACCCAGAACTTCCGAGGCCCTCGCTGGAGGCGGAGGACGATGCCCTGGCCGACGTTACAGACATGACACCTGGCATTCTGGAGCTGGAGCTGGTCAACAAGGCCATCGAGGCAGTCAAAAATGAAGTTGAGAGAGAACAGAAAAAGTATGAGGAGCTCTTGGAAACGACAAAGGAGCTCAGTGCTTCAGAGGCCTCCTCGCTCATTTCCAAAACACCCGTGTCAGCTGCTGTGACACAAAATGATTCATTTACCTCCTTAGAGTATAATCCAGGTAGCTACAACTTTAATAATAACCCAGACTACAATCCTACTCCTCTCGCTGCTGCTAGCCAGTCGAGTAAATATACTTTGGATACTGCGCGATCGAAAGGTAGCTCACTGGAATACGTTCCCAAGGCTGTAGCACAGACCAAAAAATACAGTAGCACTGTCACTAACAATAAATATGTGATTGATGACTCCAAGCCTTCTACAGACTTGGAATACGACCCACTTTCAAATTACTCAGCCAGGCTTCTGAGCAAAGCTACAACGAAGGAGGCAAAGGGCTCTAAAAGAGGTAGGGTCCCTAGTTACGAGGAGTCCTACTCTCCTTCACGAAAGAAGCTGTGTGAAACACCTGATGAATATGAAGTCTATGCCAGGTTCTCCTCCTCTGAAGATGAGGCTGATGCGGAATATAAGCCAACTTCTGTTAGTTCACAGTCAAAAGCCGATTCTGAAAGTGAATCAAACGATGGAATATCCAGCAAAGAGCGGAGCACCAGGCTGGATGACTTTGCTTCTCAGGACAGCAAAGAAATGGCAGCACAGTTTGGCATGGAGGATCTTTCAAGTTCACAGAAAAACCTTGCCAAAAACTTATCAGACAAGAACGCAAAAGCAGTGAAATCATGTTCTGGTAAGAATGACCAGGAAACTGAAAATAAAAACAAAGACTTGAAAGACAAAACAAAGAGGAGGAAATCAGATGTTAGTAAGGTGCCCAGCCTCAGTGAGGTTGGTAAGAAAGAGAAAAGTAAAAATATGGAAAAAGACAAAATCCTCAAGAAGGAAGAAAAATTAAAAACAAAGAACGAGGAGAAAAACTGCAAAGATAAAAGTGTCAAAGTGAAAACCGATGGGAATTTAAAGAAACCTGAAAAACAGAAGTCAGAAAAAGTGGATGGGCTTAAGAAAGACAAATCCAAGTCTGGCAGCAGTAGTTCAGGGAAAAGCAAGGGTGAGGGTGTCGTCAAAGGCTCCAGCACGGAAAAGCTGGGCAGCAGCAAGAAAGATTCCAAACCGAAAACAGCCGATGTGAAAAATGGTAAGGAAACCTCTGGTCGTAAAAACAGAGACAAAGGGACCAAGACCCCAGCACTGGAACGAAAGAAAGAGAAGGTCAGCTCTGCGGAAAAAGAGCCGAAGAAGAGCCGGAAGCAGCAGAGCCTGAGTCACGTTGACCTGTTTGGAGATGAGAGCGGGGACGATGATGACAAAGGCAAACCTATGCCATCCGCTTTGCTTGACGTGAGCTCAGATTCGGATGGTGATGACTGTGGTTCAAGCTCTCAGAGTGAAAATGAAGGGACAAAGAAAGTGAAGCGGTCTAAGTTGTCAAAGTCGTCATCTTCTTCCTCAACGTCTGATGACATTGATTATTCCGTCCTTGAGAAAGACTTGGACCTCGAGTCAGACCCGATGGAAGAGTGTCTCAGGATTTTTAATGAATCTACAGATGTGAAAACTGAAGACAAGGGGAGGCTGGGGAAGCAGGTAATGCTTGTTTGAGTTGGGTGGTTGTCTCAAATCTAGATGTGAGGGGATTCTGGTTTAGTTTAGTGGTGTTGCTTATTTCAAGTAGCTGACGAGGGCTACGGAGGGAGACTCCATGGGTTGGACGAACCTCATCCTTGTCCTGACTGAGTGCTTTGAAGAATGTGCACCTGAATTTACCTGCTGGATTGAAAGCCACTGGGAAATGTAAGGATTCAACTGCCCTTTGTGTGGAAGGCAAACTGCCCTTTACCTTTCAGGGTTGTCAGGCACTTCTGTCTCCATTTGGCCTGAGATCTGTGGCTGGCTGGAGAAGAGGCTTTGGGGAGTATTTTTGGGGTATTTCAAAGCTAGTTCACGTTTGCTGGTCTGAGTAATGCCTCCTTGTTGCGGCATGGTTTGGGGAAGGTGATGGCAGCTAGGACAAGGATGATGTGTTGGGGCAAGTCGGCGTAGGCAGCGCCAGGCACTTCAGACTCCCCAAATCGCTGCTCCTGGTTCTAAATGCGAGCTGCAGCGACTGTGTTGGGATCTCTGGGTACCTCGCAGGGGGTGTAGGTAAGAAATTAGCTTTAAAACTGCTTCAAAAGGTAGAAAGGGGCTTTGGAAGAAGGAGGTAAAAAGACAGCCGTTACCTAAAAAGGTTTCTGTCATTGTGAGGTGGTCCCCAGAGGAAGGGCTACCCTCACTTGCCGAGGTTTAAAACAGAACTGAGCAAGTAAAAAAGGCTGGAAAGCAGCTGCTGGCAGTGATCCTCGGCCAGCCTCCGGGAGACGGAAGTAGGAGCAGACAGAACTCATCCTTCATCTTCTGACATCCGAGCTCAGCCGGGCAGCGAGAGCAAAGCCTCCGTCCTGGGAGCGCGGGCAGGGCTGCGTGACTCGCTGCCGAGCCCAGGTTTGCTGGTGGGCTGACTGCTTGCACACGCAGCAGGTGTTCGTGGAGTTGGAGTGAAAAGAGCTTTAAAAAAAGAAAAGTGACAAATTTGGCTCTGTTGAGCAACAGCCCAGATGTGTTTCTAGTGTTATCCAGCTGGCACATCTGCCTGCAGCCCGGAGGTACTGGGGTGGCTGAGCCAGCTGCATCGCCCTGGAGCTCCCTTCACGGGGGCAGCTGGCAAAGGCAGGAGCCCTGCGTGCTGGGACGCGGGGCACGGAAGGACGAGAGCTTCCAAGTGACAAGGAATGGCTCAGCAGCTTCAGCTGCGTCTGTCCCGCATCCAACAGATAGTGGGGGTACTGGGACTCCAGCAGGGCTTCCAGCGAGTTCCAGTTCAGACCCCTTAAACCCAGCGAGGTTCCCTTTGGGGTGATGGATGTGGAAGAGGGGCAGGGAGACTGCAGCAGGAGCCACACGACTGCGTGGTCGAGAACCCATTTCTCCCAGTGGGTTTGTTGACTTTTATTCTCTGTGCTAACAACATCAGAAACTGTTGCTGGTTTGGGGGCTTTTGGTGGTTGGGTGGTGAAGGGGCTGTGGACAAAATTCTCCCAGCCACAACTCCGTATGTGGTGGGTGAAGGGAGCTGGGATCTGCGGCGTGGGGAGGGGAGTAGCCAGTGTGTTCAAGCTTCTTCTGTCCTGCTGACTACTAACGACCTTTTTTACACTAATACGAAGGGCCTTAGTATAAAGCAGTTCCAAGTATAACGATTTTCTTCCGAACTATTAGCATTACTCGATTTTGCTTGTTCAAAATTCAGCTGCTCCTTTTTTTCAGGTCAGGGTAATTCTCAGCTAGGAAAGAGAGCTTTATTTTTGGGTTTGTTTCTTCAAATTGCCCAGCTTAAGCGAGAGCCTTTTTAGGGCACGCCATCTATAGAGGGGAAACCATTATTCATTTAGGGCTTTCCAAATGTGAGACGACTCGAAATGGGCTGGATTCAGAAAGCACCGACCCGGGGGCTGCGGTACTCTTCGAGCAGTTATTCCGGGCATCTGGTGGCAGTGCCCAGCTGTCAGCAGCCAGCTGCATTTCCCGTTGCAAGCGGCCTTTCCACACCTGTTCCCTTGTATTCCTGCACCAAAGTTTAATTCGGTGCTCTTCTGCCCTGCTGCTTTTTGGGTCACTGGGGGTTTGGGGATTTGGTTTTGTTTCTGGAGTCATTTGTGGCTGGAGCCCCTGTGGTGTGGTCTCAGCCACGTGCAGGTCTGGGGGGAAGGTCCCTCCGAGCAGCGCGGTACTTTTCCACTTGGAAGGATAACGTCGTGAGAGGTTATTAGGGATGCGACTGAATTAACAGGCCTAGCAAGTTCCTCGAGAGCGAAGTGATTCAGTGTGAGGATGCCCTCGTGGTGACGAGCACGGCTCTGCTGAGCTGCCTGAGCTCATCCCAAAGCCGCCCTCGGCTCTGTTCCTGGTTTTGGAAGGGCTGCCGGCCTTGGCTCGGCTCAGAGCCTCCCCAGAGGCTGCATTGGAAAACTGAAAGCGAGATCGAGGGGAGAGCAGCTGGAGTTTTGAGAATAAACCTGTGAAGTGTGTTTATATAAATGAACAGCCCAGTCAAACCCAAAGAAGATGTTAAAGTTTGTTTTCTGTTTGTTCTCTCCCCCCCGGGAGTAAGCCCGAGGCGTTAGCTCAGAAGCTGCTTTAGCTGGAGAGGTGCTGTCACGTCCTCCCGGTTTCTGGCCTTTCAGACCTATTCCCCGGGCATTTGTCACCGCGGTCGCTCCATGGATATGGCCGCAGATAAACCTGCAGAGAAGGGTTCCCCTAAACACGGCGTGAGAGCAGGGCGGTTTGGTACCGGGCACGCTTTCAGGACCTGCTCTGGAAGCACGCAGTACCACGGGAAAATGAGTCAGCTCAGAAGTTCTTCCAAAAAAAAAAAAAAAAAAAAAGCCACCCCCAAAACGAAGCAGCAAAACATCCTGGATTTTAAGCATGCCGTGAGAGGTGAGCTGTGAGCAGCTGGCAGGGAAGGGCACTGCCGTCTCCGTGGCAGGTCGGGGCTGTGCTGAGCGCTGCCAGAGCCGCCTGCTGCGCAGCTCACGGCCGGCTGCCCGGCTGG
Source organism: Nettapus auritus (assembly GCA_011076525.1). NCBI lineage: Eukaryota > Metazoa > Chordata > Aves > Anseriformes > Anatidae > Nettapus > Nettapus auritus. Next base: position 4,595,378 of record CM021792.1, on the reverse strand, counting down.
GAACGCTGGTGCTGCTGCTCGGTGGCTTCACTGGCGGCTCTGGGCTTCCAAACGAGTTTTATTTCTGTAGCTCCGCAGCTGACCATGTGTTGTTTTCACCTGCCACCTGCAAGGACTTTCTGTTAGCCCGAAAGGAGGCTTTTCAGCTCTTTTTGGGAGGGATCTTCGAGTCTGTTCAGTTTTGGAAGCTTGTTGTTTTGTTTTCCAGCTGTCGAAAGAGGAAGTAAATGAAGAAAAAACAGAAGATAATTTAACTACCTTATTTCCTGGCCAAAAAAGAAGGATCTCTCATCTTGTCAAGCAAGGCAATGTAAGTGCAGCTCTCAGGAGCAAAAGTTTAGATGTCTAAAGAGAGGATTTTCTGTCCTGTTATGACACTGGAAAAGGTGTAGTCCCAGGTTCATGGAACAGCTTGGGTTGGAAGGGGCATTAAAGAGCATATAGTTTCACCCCCCCGCCGTGATGGTAGCGTACGAGCTGTTTGCACTGGAATCCTCTTACATCAGATGTCTTTCTTCCCCTTTCTGAGTTCTGAAAAACATGGTTAGGCATCTGTCACAAACAGCAGCAGAACTCTGATAAGCTCTCCTAAAAACAAGTACGAGCTGAGGAAGAGTAAGCGCACCTTGTGCTCGTTGGGGTAGTGTGGGGAGTTCATTTTTCTATAGCATAACTTTATTTAATCACGAAGATTAAATAATGAAATCTACACAAGGTCAGTCTGAGTCTGATAGTACTCCTTATCTCGTGGAACTAAAAGGTGGCTGTAAGAATCTCGTCAGATGCTGAAAACCTTTACCACGTTTATATCTGTTCAGATTCAAGGAAGATACCAACAGTATCTTGTTTGATGCTGTTCTTTTGCAATGGTGAAAATAATTTAAGTACAGAGGAGAATAAAAATACTCTGATTTTTTTTTTCTTTCTTTCTCACTGGGATTTTAATTCATGTTTTCTCTGAGGGTTTAATGTGCTTCCCTCCAGGTGCTGAGTACAGATAGTCAGTTTTATGTTCCAGCAGGATAAGAATGGAAGCTGAAGCACTGATTTGAGTTGGGAAGCCCAAATTAATTGTTCTTCCTTTCCGCTCTGCCTGAAAAAGCTTTCTTTGCTTTTAATAATTTGAAGCCCTGAGGTCAATACAATGCTGTTTATTTAACTACATATCTTCAGCCAGTCCATGTGCTTTGATAAGGACCCTTTCTTCCAAAGTGAAGAGATAAGAGACTGAAACAAATGGGTTGGAAATTCATTTACTCAAATATTTATTGCAAATAGGCGCCTTTTAGACATGTACAAATCTTTAAATACGTTTTCTTAATGTGACAACTGATCCCCAAATGCTTTCCAAAGATGTGAGCACCAGTGCAGTCATTGCATGGGCAAACAGAGCCGATGTGGTGTGCTCAGCAGCAGCTGCTGTGCACACGCACCAGGACGTGCCTGCCCTGGACTATCTCAGCCCAGCGCTGCCGCTGCCAAGTCTGTTCAGGAGGTGCTGTAGGACTTGAAGTGCTGCTTTTGTGTGCAGAGTTGAGGCTCGTGCTTTGCCACGTCCCTCCAAGTTTAATATTTGCTCAGCCTGGCTTGTGATTTATAGCTCAAAAACGGAGCGGCCCGAAGGGGAGGGAGCTGAGCCGGTGTCCCTGCCCACGGCTGGGAGGTGGGAATTACGTGATGTTTGAGGTCCCTTCCAACCCGAGCTATTCTGTGATTCTGTTCTGTGCGAGCTTGAGTTTAGTTTTCAGGGGGGGATGGTGGGTCAAAGGAATTGAAGGTGAGGCAGAAAATGAGTGTCCCGTCCTGCTAGGAAGTCTGTAATTATCATGTAATGGCTGGCTGCGCTCGGTTTGGTTTCCAGAAGCTGGTGTCAGCATCAGAGGCCAGGAATGCAGGAGGAGCCAGCTTGCCCCCGATTTGCGGTCTCAGAAGTGCCGTGTTACACGTGGGCTGAGCAAGCCCTGCTCCCCGAAGGCGTTTCGGGAGGGAAGGCCCATTCCTCAGACTTCAGAGGTTATTAAGTAGCGCGGGGAGGTTTGTACTCCTGCTGCTTCTCCTGTACTTCTGCTACTAGAAAACGTCTCTCTTTGTTGACGTAAATGTTTGGCACCTTTCCTGCAACCTGAATTTGGACATCAAAGGAAACGTGTGCGTCATGCGGTTGTGTCAGTAACGGCTGCCCGGTGAAATGCCTCCCCAAGCAGGCAGGGGCAGAGGCTGCTCAAAATTCAGAGCTCAGTTTATGAAATGGTCTCATCCCATAAATGCGCGCATGTGCAACTTGTAGCTAGCTGTAGGAACTCGAGCGTTAAAGCCCTTGGGAGGTGGGGAACTGCTGTAAGGGTAGACGACACTAATTCAGCAAGGGGAAGACAGTGAAGGAGGAGAGGGAGTGAGCTGCAAACCTCCCCCGTCATGTAGCAAGGAGGAAAGAATGGTTGGCTGCTTTTTCCTCAGTGTAAAGTAAAGAAGCACGCAGGGATGCTCAGGAGCACGGGGCCAGGCTGATTTTCTAGTGCGAGATGTGGAGCTGAGAGTGGCGACGGAGCCCAGAAGCGGGCTAGAAACAGTGGTGGAGAACAGGCACCCCGGCCATTAAACGAGCAATTCAAATGCCACCTACCAATTTAGGAAGATCCCACAGCGATGAGAGGTCTTGCCAGAGGGCAAATCATTAACGCTGCGCTTTGGTGGCTGACTCACTTGTTCTGGGAGATGGTTGGGGTCTTCTCTCAAAAACCTGTATTTGCTAACGTAGAAGGGTCAGGGAATAGAGACCTTGCTTGGGTGGATGAACGCTAAAGGCTGGGGACTGGTGGCTGTAGAAACCTTTTTGTCTGTGCAGGCAGAGGTCCCGAGCAAGCCCGTAGTCCGGCCGTACCGTCCGCCCACCGCTCAGGAGGTCTGCTACCAGAGGATCCAGCTGGCTCAGCAGCAGGCGGCACAGCTGGCTGTGGCAGTTCAAAAGGCGTCTCTTTCTTTGCCAGGAGAAAAGAGGAGGATTGCTCACGTGCCAAATGTAGCCGTTTCCGCAGCAGCCAAACAAAGTAAGCCAGCAGCAATACTTGTGATCCCTGTCCTGTCCTCCCCGCTCTTGAAAAGGCACTGCCTTCTGCTTAGATTTCTCCCAAGATACAGATGCTAAACTGTCAGAAGAGGCGTAGTACTGGCCACAATTTTAATCTTTGCTTTTGGGGACCAGTGGAAGGTCTTTCCACTGACAAGTGCCATCCTGTTCTGAAAAGCACCAGGCTAACCGTGCATCTCTTTGCTGTTTCGTCTTTGGAGTGTGTTTGCTCCTCATTTGAGCTTCCACTGAAGCTTCTGAGGAGGTGGCTGAAGCAGAGGGAAGTACTAATTCATGCTCATCAGCATCCCTTTGTGGTCGGGAGGCCTCAGCGCTGACCTGATGGGCAGGTAGTGCCTTGTAGGTGACAGCATTAACTCTTTAAACTCGACTGACTCAGTTGCCCCAAAACAACAACCAAAAAACAAGGCATGTTTCCTGGCAGAAGGTTCCTTCATCCTTGCCTGGAAGGTGGTAAAATTATCCGATTTTTATCCCTTGGGAGGTTTCCATTTGAAAATCGCAGTAAGTTCATTCTCACAACTTGATGCCTAGTGGTAGGATTTCTACTTAAAGATGTTTTCTGTTCCTTGCAGGCCTCGTGAGCGGCAAGAAGGCTGTTGCTGGCAGGAGCGTCACACCTTCCAATGACTCTGAAGCACCCACCCTTTCTCTGAAGGCTTGCACCTTAGCTGGGATGGCTTCAAAGACCACCAGCACCACCGTGCAGAAAAGGATAGCTCACGTTCCCTCCTTACAGGTGAAAGAGATGTGACACCTGCCTTTGCAGCTTCTTTTCTGGTCATTCCCCATTGAGAGTGCTATGTTTAACCATGCCGTTCTAAACTTAGCACTCTGAGAAGTGGTGATTTGATTAGGTTGATTAAATGGGTTTCTCTCTTCCTGTGGTTTTCCTCGATAGCATTGTATAAAAAATTAAACACTTGAGGGGTAGGAGCTTAGAAAGATAGAAATACTTAAGTGCTGCTCTGATCTCTTTGAATATTGATCTCTCATTTTCAGTTTGAGTCTTCTGTTGTGCTGTCTGGCTAGGTTTGTAGCTGTTTGTATCAGGGAGCTGGAGTCTCATGTTCGAATGGCGTGGCTGGATTAAAGGCCTTCCCAGCCTCTGGGGGTCAGACTCAGGAAGGCGTTTGTGAATAATGTCCCCCAGTAACATCCGTAGTTAAAATGTGGTCGTGTAAACTTCATGCTGCAGTTAATATCTGGGGGAAAAGCTCTCTTTCCCCCTTTTTTTTGATACGTGCCCAACCTTAGCATACTTTTGATAGTGATGTGTAAGCTGAAGCAGAAGAAAAATAAAAGAAAGAACTGAAAGCATAAAATACTTGCCATTGTTACAGAGGCTCTTAAGAGTGTCATGTTAGAGGCTGAGAAAATGTATGTACTCATATAATGAAAAGGACCAAACCCCTTGAACAGGTTTAAACAAGATAAAGGAATAGAAAGAGATGGATGGAAGCAGAAGACCATGAAGAAAACAAGCGCTCTTCCCGTTGAGCTGGGTCCTGTTGCTCCCTTTGAGCAGGCCCGTATCTTCCTTAGAGCTATGTTTATTACAGATTGCAGCAGATGGTTTGGTTAATGTACGTCTCTTGGGTGGGGTGAAGAAAGACTTGACAAAACAACTGGGTGCTTTGGAGATGAACGTACAGTTTATTCTCAAAAAAAAGAGGCGAAGTGTGTAATCCGGAAGATAAACCGGTGTTAAATGGGAAAACTACAGTGGTAGGCCATAGCTCATTGCAACGTGCAGTTTTTGTACACAAAGAACATGTCATGCGAGGGAAAATCCTTTCAGGAACACCATGATTGGCAGTAAAAAGGAAGACAAAAGCACTACAGAAAAGTTACAGGAATCCCATAGAAAGCGTGATGACTTAGCTGGCTGCCAGCCTGCCAGAAGTGAGCCTCTGTTCTCTTGTTTCGACTAGAGTACTGGCAAGAAAAAACATGTTTGTCATGCACTTAACTGGTGGTGTGTGTTCATGCCTTCAGCTCAAATTGTGGTGCTTGGTACTGTGCTGGTCTTGACTCTCTTAATGTAAATGTCGTCATTTTCATGGCCTGGGTTGCTTGAATATGTCAGTGTTGTGTTGTGACTAATGCCGCTGGGACTCCTGGGCTGCTGGGTGAGTTGCACAAAGAAATGTGGCTGCTTTTTGAAGTAGTTCAAATATTGAAGGGGTGGGGGAGCACAACAGCTTCAAGCAGTGTTTTTAGAACCACAGTGATGCATGTTATGTTCAGCTTTGAGCAGGTTTTGAGAAAGAAAGTCATGGTGCTGTTAGTAACATAACAGAAAACGTGAGAGTCTTGAAGCAACGTGCTTCTTGACCCCCGAATAGCCTCTTTCTCTCTCTGTCTCATCTCTAGAGCGCCACCTTACAGAGGCCTGTTATTCCCACAGAATTTGGTGCTAAAGTCCCAACAAACATTCGTCAAAGATATCTCAATCTCTTCATTGATGAGTGCTTGAAATTCTGCTCCTCCTCCCAGGAAGCGTTTGACAAGGTCTGTACCGGTGCTTGCTTCTTATGAATAAAATCTGCAGTAGAGCATAAAGTCCTCTGCGTTGGGCAAAACCTTCCAGAATTGCGGCAAACCCAGAAAACTCTCCTATCCACACGTCTCCATAGAGGAGACAGCCACTAAATAATTCCAAACTGGACAACAGAAAATAAAATTCCAGTGGAGGTTTCCTGTAGAAAACAAAAACAAAAACATCTTCCTCTTCATTAGCAGAGCGTGCATGCTGTTTTTAATGAGCCCAGAAGAGGGGCTTAGGGGGATGCACGCTATGTTCGAGGTAGACAGAAGTCCCTTTGCTCTAGTAGAGTGGCAAACACCTGCAGGAATCTGAGCATGCAGTGGATGTAAGGCGGATGTAATTGGCAAAGCTTGCTGCTTATGAGCTGTGCAGCATTTAAGGAGCCTTTTAACAGTAGGGAATGTTACAGTAGGATTTCCAAAAGCAGAGTTGAGAATCTCATGTGTCTTATTAGGACACTTTGGCATTGATGTTAATTGGTTAAACATGGGACATCACAGAATGTTTTGTAACCGAAAAAGATGCTATGAGGATGTTTTGTGGTATTTCACCTTCACAGCTCCTTAGGGACAGTGTTCCTATCGCACTCAGGGAGTGGCTGTTTACCAGTCTTCTTGTCCAGTTCGGAGCTTTGCTTTTCCCTTGTGCCGCCCCTGATGTGGGGAAAACAGCCTTTCCAAGGCAGCCCCAGAACGGCTGTGTTAGTCTGTCGGGGAAGGTTTAGCGTGAAAATGTTTCTAATGCTTAGTTCAGAACGTGTTTTGTCTCTGACTCACCTAAGCAGGCCCAAGAACCAGGATATATTTGTACCGTGCTCCAGTTTATTACTTGATCATGTGACAGAGAATTTTTTTTTTTTCTGTTTTACTTGGATTCTGTGTTTTAAGCTGCAAGTGTTTCTTTTCTCCAAAAGCAGCAGTGGAAAGAGTGGTAATGAATTGCATTGTTTGCAGGCTCTGGCAGAAGAGAAGGTAGCTTATGAACGCAGCACCAGTCGCAACATCTACCTGAACGTGGCAGTGAACACCTTAAAGAAGCTCCGAAGCCTGGTGCCCAATTCCCCGTCCAGTACGAACAGTACGTACCACGTTTGTGGTTTAATAATTGGAGCCCCGCTTGGATTAGAAGCCACGGAGAGAAACTTGTTGAAAAGACAGACCCATTTCTCAGAAGCATTATGCTGAAAGGCAAACAACTCCAGTTAGCTTTTTATAGTCTGGCAAGCTTTAATGGGCCTTCAAGAGGCAAGTCCTGCAATGCTTTGTTGGCTGTCTGAGCCTAAATGGAGATAATGCCACATGGATTTTTTTTTTTAGCACAAGTTCTTTAAAATGAAAAGCCCCGCTAATGGAGTAACTTTCACATGATGCCTTCAAAGTGATAGACTCGTCCATCACCGCAGAAATCTGTTACACACATTAAGCTTCAAGAGAGAAACGAAGAGGGTTAAGACATTTCATTATTGGCTCTCGAGAGGGTACATTAAACAATCAATTTGTGCTGTTCTTGTGAATTTTTTTTTCCTGGTCTCTTCCTTTTTCTCCCCTCTGTCTTCATTACCTTCGTGGCCATTAGTCAGAGCGGCTGAACTTGGGAGGCTGGCCTTTAGGAGAGGGCTGCCAGTTAATGATTAGTAAAAAACACCTATCTGCCATTATCTGATGTGCTGAGCATATTCTAGAGCTCTGAAGGCCTTTCTAAAGCAAGTTGAAAGATTCCGTGTGGGAGTCTGGTCTGCGGGGACCTAACAACAAAGCTGCTCGCTGGGGGTGGATGATCCCACCATGCAGCACCTGACTGGGTCGCGTTGCTTCTGTGCTCAGTCCTCTCTTTGCCTGGGGACTTGGTGTGCAGAGTAAGCAGGTAGAGCTGCCAAAGTCTCTGGGGAAACTGTAAAAATGTCCTTGTATGTCCTTAAAAAGTTGCTGTTGGCTGACAGTGCAAAAAGAAAGGTCCCTGTAGTGCTGGAATGAAATACTAGGAACAGATCACCACTGTACGTGTACCAATTTGCGGAGCAGAGCAAGAATTCAAGAAGATAAATGCAGTCCTGTTGCCTATGCGTAGTGCCCCAAACTCTAGGACTGAAGTCTCTTATTCTTCCAGGGTTACACCTGGGTACCTGATCTCTGTCCTGTTTTGCTTCTTCCCTCTTCTTGCTGCAGAGACAAGTAACAAGAAAGTGGTGTCCCATGAAGCTGTGCTGGGAGGAAAGCTTGCTGCTAAGACCAGCTTTACCCTAAACCGGTCAGGGAGCTTGAGAGCAGAGGATTTAACAGGTAAGACCCTGCTCCTACGAGGCTATAACCCGTCCATTGTAGCTGGAGGTATGACACTGGGTAGAGCAGGATCTTGCTGATGCATGAAGTGCTGTGATTTATCTGTGGATAACGTTATGAGTTATTACCCCACTGTGGTATGGTGCTGCAGACCTGCTCAGTAAACGATATACCACACCGATTAGCACCTTCCTTGCTTTCCCTGCTTTGGGCTGAGTTCACTGATGTACTCCATGTGGCTTTGATGTAGCATCAATAGCTATTCAGAACTGCCTCTTGTGTTTTGGATATTGCTGACTTTTAGGCTTTCTTCTGTCTGGATTTTACTTTAATTTTCTTGCCCTGAAGGAGTTCTTTACAACGTGCCTGTCGCATTCAAGACAAACACGCTGATATCTCCATCTGCACTGCGGGGCTCATTTTCAGATTTAGGAATGTCATAGTAAGGTCATATCACAGCCAAAGGATTGCGCCACGAGCATTATTTACGTGGGGTCAAATCGGTTATGGGTATTCAGGTTGCCAAGAGATATAGGCAAATTGCTGAGGAGATCAGAGAAGAGATGGAGATGCCACAGAGCAGAAGGAATTGACATGAAGAAAGCTTAAAAGGGCCTGTATAGCTCAGCTAAGCAACATCAAAGGGTGCACGGCAATATTGGAAGAGTTTAGCATAGCAGTGAAAGAAGAGATATTGAGCAGAGTGCAAGAAGTTGTAATTATTCTGTGGAATGAAAAAATAAAATCAACAGCAGGAAGAAGCTTCTGATAAGGAATTTCTTAGCTCACCGTGGGTGGCCTTTGAGGAGTACTCTTTGGGCTGTGTTACAAATGATCTGTTGAAGCATTTTAAACATTACTAGAGCGAGACTTCTCCCATTTTAACAAGAAGGCCCGAAGGTGGGCCCTGTGGAAGAATTCTGTTTCAGTTGCGTTTCCCAGACTTAGTAACCTAATGCTGGTTGTTGGAGGAGTTAATAATGGGCTTGTCCGCCGATGACCAGATGTGAAAAGTGCAACCCCATACCTATTTCCCTCTCGATACTGAACAAAGGCAGTGAAAGCAAGTTGAAAATAGAAGAAGTTTCTGCCAGGTGGCTTGACAAAGCAGAAAATAGTAAGAGAAACAGCACCTACTTCTGCGGTCTGGCTTCAGCATTGTCTTTGCTATGTGCAGGAGCTGCCTTGTACCGGCGACTGAAGGAATATCTCATGACCGAGGAGCAGCTAAAGGAAAATGGTTACCCAATGCCTCACCCAGAGAAGCCAGGACGTGCCGTGCTCTTCACAGCAGAGGAGAAGAAAACCACTGACTGTAAGCTCTGCTGGCTATTTCATTCAGCAGTCTTTGCTAGATACGTTAAAGGTGAAGATGCCTGTCCTGCTTGCAACTGGTCTTTTTGCATAAAGGCGTTACTGGTTTTGGCACGGTGCTCCTGTTGTGATGGGTCTCCTTGGCTGAGACCTGTGCGGGCCAGCCTGCTGTGGAGGAGAGAGCACGGCTGCAGGAGCGTGCTGCTTTTCTGAAGGATGCATTTCTTCAGTGAGCATGCCGTGAGAATGTTAGTTTTGCCACAAGGTTTATAGTTTGTGGCATGTGAGGCTCAGTGAGGTTTCTAATTGCTGCCAAAGACTGTGAGTCGGTCAGGTTGTCTCCCTCAGCAAGCTGCCTTTGGCCATCCCCCGTGAGGGCACATTTTGCAGTTGCTCACTCAGCGCAGGTTTTAGGACTTAGACGAACCCCAGGCACCAGCCAGGAGGTTGCCTGCTGCTGGCGCAGGGAAACGCGTAGAGAAGCTCCTGTTCAGCATCTGGTGATGCTCCCCTCTTCCAAGGGAAGGATTCTTTGGGGACTCTGCATACGAATTGCTGTTATGGTGTGGTAGTGACTGATCCAGAGCCAGGCTGGTTTTACAGTGGGCTGTGCTGTTCTGGTTTGGCCTGGTCACTTGCTGGCATTGGGCGAAGTAGTTTCCAACAGCCCTTTTTGCATCCCCCAGGTTTCCTCTGGACAGGGTAGGGTCCTCCTCTCCCTGCATTTTTTGGTGTCCTGTGGTAAGATTTATGCTTCTCAAATGCTGAATAGAGTAGACTGTGATGCAGTAGGGATAAAATGCGTACTTAGGGCATATTTTAAGGTTCTTTGCCACACTTCTCCGAGCATCTCTTTGAAGAGACCTTGCTAAAGTGTGTTAAGTGCTCATCCGTGTTAACACCTTGTGTCTACATTTGTCCTGTGGTTGCTGAAGCAACCTGTACGAAAGCTGTCTTGCATTAGCACTGTTAAGTACTGTATTTGTTAGAGCCCTTTTCTTCAGTTACCCAGCCAGCCCCGTTAGGGGATCCAAGACCGTGTTGCTGGTTCTTTATCTGTAGTTTTCTGCAGATATTTTTTGATCTTTGAGTTTGGTCTTGTTTGAAAGAATCTCCTGCCAGTCTGCTAATGCTGTGACTGCGGTCAGTGGATGAAAATGGATTAGGCTGGTGTTACGCCGAGCTCTCAGGGACCTGACAATGTGCTAGCAGCTCAAATGCTCACACTGGAACTCAGGGAGTTGCTAGGAGAGTGGTGTGTGACAGTCAGCTCCTTTTCTGCACCTCCCTTCTCTGAATTTTGGGCGTTACTGAGGGCACAGGGGACAGGACTGAGAAGTCCCCGACTGCCTCTTGGAGGGCCAGGCTGTGCTGTGTTCCCTGTTTTAAATGCCAGGGAACCCTTGCGGAAGAGCTGTGCCCAGGAAGAACTTGAATGTCACTTGGAAGTGACAAGTCACAGACCCCGTGGAAACCAGGCCTTGTTAGCTCCCATGTCTGAAGAATGACTTACCCTGTTTCTTAAAATAACCGTGGTAAAGTACAACATAATTTGCTGTGGATGGAGAAACAGCACAGCAAACGTGAACAATCAGAGTTGGAGCTGCACACTGAGACCAGCAGGGAGTTTTATGTTTGCCTCTGAGAAATGATTTGGAGTAAATGCTGCAACTCTGTGCAGTTTTGGACACCACAGTATAAGAAAGTTATAAAACTGTTAGCATGTGTCCAAAAGAGGGCTACAAAGATGGTGAAGGGTCTGGAGGGGATGACATGAGGAGCAGCTGAGGTCCCTTGGTTTGTTCAGCCCAGAGCAGAGCAGGCTGAGGGGAGGCCTCACGGCGGCCTGCAGCTCCCTCACGAGGGGAGCAGCGGGGCAGGCGCTGAGCTCTGCTCTCTGGGGACAGCGACAGGAGCCGAGGGAACGGCATGGAGCTGGGACGGGAGGGTCAGGCTGGGTGTGAGGGAAAAGTTCTTCAATAAGAGTTGCATCGGGCACTGGGACAGGTTCCCCAGGGCAGTAGGCATGGCCCCGAGCCTGCTGGAGCTCAAGAAGTGTTTGGACACCGCTGTCAGGCACACTCTAATTGTTGGGTGGTCCTGTGGGGACCCAGGAGCTTTGGTTCCCTTCCAACTTGGGATATTCTTATTCTATGATTAAGACTGCCATTTTCAAAGGGATTGCTTTGTCTTTATGAGAGTTTGAAAATAAATTTACCATCGCTTAACAGGAACTGTTGTTTGCCAATTTAAACAGTGTTTGGGGCTTTGAGTGAGATTGGTTTACCTGTGCTTTGGCCACGTTTAGCAGGTACAGGACTGAGAGAGGCCTGACCCTTACTTCTCTCTTCTCTTAAAGCCTCCTGCAGGATTTGTTGTCGCTGTGGCACTGAGTACATGGTGTCAGCCTCTGGAAACTGCATTCGCAAGGAAGAGTGCGTCCATCACTGGGGAAGGCTACGCAAGCAGAGAGGTATATCTCTTCAAAGAGGGCTCAGTTACATGTTAGACGTACTCTAGATCTGAAAACAGGGTCTGTGTTGAGTTGGAGTTGCTGTGAAACATTTTGTGGCTTTGGGACTTGTCACGCTCACAGATTGTGGCAGTTCCTAGGTTTGTCACTGGGTGGCAGAGCCTTGCAAAGAGCTGCTGGGGAGCAGTGGTACAGTCCCTAAAATATGAAAATGCATCTGGAGCTGAGGTGGTTCATCTTTTCGGCTTAAAAAAAGAAAGTAAAGGAAAAAACAAACCAACTTGTGCCTTTTCAAAAACCATTCTTTTAGACTTAGGAGCAGTAGATCTCTGCTGCCTGAGTGAGTTTACTGGTCTTGGTTAAACTCGTTTGCAGCAAGACAGTAGCCTAGCTGGAGCTCTGTAGTTTTCTGCCAGTGCAGCCATGATCGGTGAATCTACTGTGCTGGGTAAATAAGTCAAACTGCTTGGCTCATCTGTGTCATTGCTGGTAGGTGGCTTCTGCAGTTTGAATATGAGAGACGCGTGAATCTCCATTTTCCCGTTTGCTTGCAAATTACTGTTGCTATGTTCATTCAGGACATCTCTGCACTTGTCAGGTGAAGTTTGGGTCTCTTGTTGACAGGACTCTTCTCTCTGACTCTTAACTCTTGCTCTTTCAGTGCCAGGTGGATGGGAAACTCATTACAGCTGCTGCTCAGGAGCTGTGGGTTCACCAGGCTGCCAGGTTGCTAAAGTAAGTTATTGAGCAACACCTTTTTATTCTCAATGACATTTGTCCTCTGCTTGCAATGGTGGTGGCTGCGTGATCATCGAGCCTTTAGAAGAATGGTGGATTCCCCTGGGGGGAAGAGCAAGTACTTCTTAAATGCCTTTTGCTATGCAAAGGTAAGAAAATTTGGTGTTTGGCAGGAACAAAGAATCTCAAGTGTTTGGAGTTGAAGTGGTTTCTATTTTGCAGATGCAAATTTTTTTAACATTTTTCTAAGCAAAATGTAAGCACTTTTTTCTAAGCAAATGACAGCGGGTTAAGTTGCCCAGCAAAAACTTGGATACAGTTTTCTTTAGAGAAACACTGAAAAAGTGAGAAAAAAAAGGAAATTCCTTTTAAGAAGCAGGCTCAGGGCCTTGACAACAGTGGCCAATTTTCCCATTTGTTTTCTATTCTCAGATGCCTGTACTAAGGTAACCTTCTGCTGTAGGCCAAATCCTTTCTCAGTTTTCCATTTATTGCACGCCCTTTGTTGTATTAAGGGGAGGAACCTTCCCAAGGAACTTGTTGTAACCCATAAATATTGCTTCCTCTTGAGGAGGGTGGGGAAAGGATCACATCAGTAGAAAGCAGAATGTAAAACCTGCTCAGGAATTGAGCTTTGGCCCTTTGGTCGAGCTGAATGCTGTCTGGGATACCTTTGTACAGGTGCTTTTTCTTGTTGCCTTACGCAACAGCCTGGCACCATCAACCCTCATCGACTGAAGGGAACAATCTGTCTCTGGCCTCTGCCCAACGTCTAGGGATGCTCCTGGTCACTTGTTTCAGTGGCAGTTTTACATTTGGCAGCTGCCATGCGGAGAGAGATGGTTCAGAACCAAGTGACCTAAAAGGGTCATGTCCAGGGGAAGGGGCTCCCACAGCTGTTTATTGTAGGGCATCTTGTCTTGCTGTTTGAAAGTGCTCAGGTGATACAGAGCCAGCAGAGTTCTGGAGAGGTGTGCACCGTCATTATTCTGGCCAAAAGCTTAAACGAGGAAGTGAATTCTGGGGCAAAATTCAAGGCTTGTCAAGACAGGCAGAACTGTCGGCACATGAACCCAAAAAGCCTGTCCTGCCCAGGCTGAGGCATGGATGGGATCAGGCAGGCGGCTGCTTCTCCTCTTTCTTTTTCATTTGAAATTAGGATCTCTTTTTAATCAGTGTTCCAAAAAACATCCAGCAGGGAAGTCGGCAGAAATTGATGGGCTGTAAAAACATGACTTGTCTGCATGTTTTTACGTGGCTGTTGTAGACCATAAAACCTCACGGCCTTTTAAGAAACATACAATTTCTCTAATAGCCTCTTACTCAATGAAGCATGCTGTCAGCGCTCCAGGGCTCAGGCATCCTTTCGCATCTGCCTCCTAGTTGTTGTGCTGCTACAGATCCCTACGTTCTGGCTTTCTTGGTTTTCTCGCCCAAACGAATTCTTTGGTAAATTTAAGGTCGGAGTCCCCAGTCTGCTCAGGATGAGAATATGCAATGGGATTTGGGGATGTTTGGGCTCCTGGGAGGCGCAGCGTCTTTCAGCATTGAAGGCATTGAAAATAGCAAATATTTGTAGTAAACTATTTTAAGTAACTGGGTGCATGGCTGGTTAGAAAAGCATTGCTGTGCCTTTTCCTTCCAAACGCATTTGCGATGTGCCTGTTTGGGTCGTGCTGCAGTTAGCGCGTGTGGCAGGAGGTGGCGGGATGGAGCTGTGCACCGAGCTGCGGCTCCCCAGGAGCGGACCCGGCGAGCTGCTCTTCTTTGTGACAGCTCAGTCTGCTTGCTTCTTGCTTGGATCTGAGAAAACGGAACAACTTTTCTGCTTCCTTCTCAGCGAGGAAGAATTGGACAGTTGTAGAACATCAGCTGTTGTAGAAAAACACCTCATTTTTTTTTCCCTTCACTGCTCAGTTATGTTGCATAGCAGAGAAGGGAAAGGATCAAACTGAACGGGAGAGAATTTTTACTATTTGTTGGCCTGGTAGTCTGTCCTACCCATTTCTTTTGCAAAACAATCAGATTCATGGGCATAGATGCAGAATTGACGAGTGTGGCCTCTTGCTCCTGGGAATTGAACCACGCAGCCTTTGAGCAGTGCTGGCTCTGGATGCAGAGAGGTCAGGCTCGGTGTTGGCCCAGCCGCCTCGTTAACTTCAAATGATGCAGTTCTCTCTACTCCAGCTGATTTTATTGTTATGTGCTGCATTACCCACAGTAATGACCAGTGAAGGAAATTATGTAAATCCCTGCTTTAGTTATCCCTCAGCCTACAGGTTTCAGTTCTACAACTGCCTGGGTTTGTCCTCTCTCGCCTTCCTGTTCTGAGATGATGCCATGTACAGACTGATTCCTTGTAGGGTGGGATTTGTCAGAAGCATGACAGCAGCTGTATGCAGGCTGCTGTGATTACGCACAAATACGTTGAGATCCAGGGATAAACAAAACTTAAACAAAGGAAGCCACTGGGAACGAAGGGAGAGAGCGTGTCACCTCTGGGTGTGGTGCAGCAATTTAATTTGACCTAAAACCATGCTAGTGGGCAGCCACCACCTCTGCTTTGCCCTCTGTGTTCCTGCTTCCTTGCAGGCACAGTGATGAAGGTAAGTGGCTCAGTGCAATGATCTGGTTTAAAACACCCCAGAGAAGAAGGCTTTCAGGCTGAGTAGTACCAGGGCAGGCAGGGTGGGATCTGTGGCTGTGGAGGAGAGTGGGAGTGCCTCTTGCAACAGTGGCTTAGTCTTGCATTGGCTTAAGCCACTCATGGAAACACTCCCTGAGTTTTCCTGCTAGCTTGGGGAGCTTTTCTGCGCTGAGTCTTGTTGACTCTAGAGCTTTAGCTGGGGATGATGAGGAGAGGCTGGAAATGGTTTCCATTTATTGCCTCAAGTGCTGGTAGGCAGTAAGCTCCTGTTTGTGAACTGTATGGTATTGGAATATAGTGGCTCTTGTTTGTCTGTACACACTGACATGTTCTGCTGCTTCATTACACCAGCTTCTCGTGTCATCTGTGGGCTGTGATACGCTTGATCCTAAAGCTCAGGCAGCGATGTTTGACATTAGAATCCTGCAGCTGGGCATGTCTCAGTCACAGGCTAACCCAGGAACCAGCAGCTGGAGTGGATCCATGTCAGACCACCGAGTGAGCCTTTCTGAGTAATTCTACTCTGAATTGAAAGTTGGAAGCTACCTGAGACTGCCATCTCCTAGTCCTTAGATACGTGATTCCTTAGATATGTGATGCATTGCTACTATGTGAACTGTTAGTACAGAGCCTCTAGTTCTGATCCTGCCTTGGAATTGGGTTCATACATGGCTACTACATTGCTTTTGTGGTGAACTTCTCAGACCAACTGGTAGGCAAGTCTTATTTCTCGTTAGCATTTAGAAATGATTTAAGAATTGTTTTGTTGAAGTGGGTGCTTCTGTTGAAATGGAGTTTTGGGTTTCTTGTTCCTTCCACCAGCAAATCATTTTCCTTTTTTATTTTTCCTTTAAGCAACATGTCCATGACGGGCGGAAAGAGAGCCTGGATGGCTTTGTGAAGACTTTTGAGAAGCTGCCTACGACTGATGGTTACCCTGGAATCTACGCATTAGACTGTGAAATGGTGGGTTCCTAATCAGAGGGGCAATGCACAAGCAAAATGAGGCTTTTTGAGGAAGGCTGTGTCTGAAGGAAAACTTTTTCCTACCATCTTCTTTCCTTCCTGCTGTGGACTCTAAGCCACAGAGGTTTACATTAATAAGAGCTAATTGAAATGTAAATTTAATTAGTTGGGGCATTGTGTGCTTCATTTGGGGACCACATTTACCCTTGAAAAGCAGTAGCTAGTTGGCCTGTATTGAGCAGTGGTTGCTGGCTGGCTTTGCTGCAATGCACCAACTGCATTTTGGGATCTGCAGCGCTTTGGTGACCAGTCCTGTAGATACCGTGCTGTGGTCAGCATGCGTTTGTCGTCATGTCTGCTTTGTCGCTTGCAGTGCTACACTAAGCAAGGACTGGAGTTGACAAGAGTAACTGTGATCAACTCTGACCTGAAAGTGGTTTATGACACCTTCGTCAAACCGGACACCAAGGTGGTGGACTATAACACCAGGTAAGGACAGTCTTCCTTGGGTTAGAGCTCTGTGGTCAGCTCTGAGAACTTAGGAGGAATTTCTGGAAGAACTTGTTGAAACTCCAGTGAGCGCTGCTTCCTAACAGCTGCAACTTTTTTTGGGTCTTGAGGTGTTCCTTTGGTGAAGGAAGCCCTCCTCTCTGCTCTTGCACTGCAGATTCTCAGGTGTGACGGAAGAGGACCTGGAGAACACTAGTATCACCCTGCGGGATGTCCAAGCCGTCCTATTGAACATGTTCAGTGCAGATACCATATTGATAGGGCACAGCTTGGAAAGCGATTTATTTGCACTAAAGGTAATTCGCATGTCTTGTGTTTGCATCTCTCTCTGGTTCTTTCCCACCCCGGTGACTGTTGCGTGTCATCTGTTAATTTAGGAAGCGTTTTTGTAGGAAGAACCTGGAGGACACAGCTGGGCCTCTCTTGTCTCTGAGCCAGCGGGAAGACGGAAGAGTAGGGGAGTGGGTTGTGTGCATCACTTCTGATCTCCCCCCAGCTTTTAGTGACTGGTGCTGCCCTGGGGGACAGACCTCTCTGGGGTGACTGGGAGGGGTGAGTAGATCAGGGCTGGCTGGAAGGACTGATCTCGAATCATTCGCTGTTCACCTGTGTACATAGTCAAGTATCCTCCAGTGGTGTCGGCGTCCTTTGACTGGCCTGCAGGTATGCTCAGCCAGGATCAGGGCATGAGCAGGGCAGGCTCAGGAGTCCCCTCGGGATGTCCACAGTAACTGCAGTAGGAACAGGACAAGTCTCTGCCTCTGCACTGGAGATAACTGCCTTTCTCTTCTAATTGTAAACTGTCCTGGAGGTTCTCTGCCTTGTTTGCTGTGATTTGTGGCATTACTCTGATCAAGCGATTTTGACCTTTCAGCAGTCTTGTTTCCTGCCTGGCCTGCGTCAGCCTGCTCTGCGCATCTCTCGGCCATCTCTGCTGTCCTGGAGGGAGGGCTGCCTTCTGAACACGGGTCCCAGGGGGTTTGGCTGGGGTCACCGAGAAAGCATGCGGCTGGCAGGAGCCGAGGCTTTAGTCTGTGCTCACAAGCCAGAAGTTCCTCCAGCCGTTCTTTGCCATGCAGCCTCTTTGATGGAGAAGTTGGAGCTGCCAACTCACGGCAGTGGTTTGGAAGCAGGGGGGTTTAACGTCTGCAAAGCGCTTTACCTCTCCGTGGCACCCTTTATCCCAGCCTCTCAGAGAGTTCGTCATCATCATAAAAAAAAATAATTTACAATTTTATCAGCGCAAGATGACTGCTGGCCTCTTAGAAGCATGATTTTCTCTGAGCATCGCAGACGCTGCCAAGAGAACGAACCCGAGAGCAATATAGCAGAGCGTGACAGGCGGTGGCATGTCAAGTCGTAATGTCTGAAGGCTGTGGCAGTAAAGTCGACATCTCGCTAATGGCCACGGCAAGCTCCAAATGGTGATAGCATTTCAATTTTTATTTAAAGCTATATTATCCCGTTTCCTCAGTCTTCCTGATCTACATAAGTAATTATCATTGTGCCTGGGTGGGTGCCAAACTTGACTGCAGTCTAGGAGAGATTATCCATAATGTTGGCAGTTTTACACTCCAAAGAGCGTAGCAGGTTGTTTCTGTTAAACTGCAGCTGTTTTCAGGCATTTATGGAGCTGGGCTATGAAACTATTAATGACGAAGTTACGAATTGTCACGCAACATTAGCTGGTGCCTAGGAAGAGTTGAGGCAGATGAGGAGACTGGATTATTGGGGTCCTGCCTGAGTCACGCTGTGCTGAGCCTTACAGAGCTCTCTTTTGGTCCGGCACATAAATTTATCTCTTGGACCTCGTGTTTTGCTCCTGTCCTCATTATGTGGAACTGCTTGCATCCAGGTTCCTTTAGCTGTCACTGAGCATACATTCTTGGTCAACAGAGGATTAATCTTGTCTTAGCCTGAGAGTAAGAAATTCGTATTAAAAAAAAAAAAAACAGCTTACCATATGTTCATGGTGTCTGTCAGATGTGGGTTTTAGGTTTTCCACAGGTACCCTAAGCGCAGGGTAAGGCAGCGTGTTGACCTGTTCAGCATCCTCAGTTCCTCGTGAAGTGTGATGAGCGATGACACTTCGTACCCTAGAGGACAGAAAGCCTCTTGTCTTCCCTGCGTGCCCCGGGCAGTTGGACCTGAGCATGGGGCTGCCCAGGGCCTCCCTCCCACCCACTGTATATCTGTGTGCCCAGGAGTACAAGATGTACTTGTCCCATCACAGCCTCGCTCGGCTGTGCTGGTTACAGACTTGCTGTTGACTTTCGTTGGTGACAGACTGGAAGTTTTCAGGCGGGTGTGCACCTTGAAGATTAGGCCTTTCCTCTAGAAGCAGTGTGATACGCAGTGGATTGGGAACCAAATGGACAGCCTTCCTGCTTCGCTTCACATCTTGAGAAGCAGTTGGAAGGCTGTAACAAGCTTTGTGGGGTCAGCTGGTTCCTTGCCTTTGTTTTTCATTGCAGAAGACAACGTTGGAGGTCTGCCAGCTTCTCCAGGCCAGGGTATTAAGGATTAACCTGTCCTGAATTTGAGTTACATGAACTGAATTTCTGCTGTTTTGAACGCGCCGGGTAGGCAGGGCTCTGAGGGCACGTAGGTTGGCTGGCAGAGCCCTGGGAAGCTGTTTTGCACGCAGCCTTTAAGGGGGAGTCATCTTTGATTCAGCCAGAGCCTCCTGCAAAACTGGTTGGGTTGGAGCTCGGCAATAGCATTGCGCAGGGCCTGAAGGGCTGACCGGAAGATTGCGTTAGCGTGGTTAATCCTGAGGAGCGCCCATCCCTGCGGGAGAGGGAAAATAAACACGTGTCTTTCCTGTTCCCTCTCCAGCTTATCCATGGCACAGTGGTGGATACTGCGATTGTCTTTCCCCACCGGCTGGGTTTACCTTACAAACGAGCTCTCCGGACGCTGATGGCAGACTACCTCAAGCGCATCATCCAGGACAATGGTGAGACTGAGGCAGAGCTGAGAGTGAGGGTCTGCCATCCCGTCCCACCTGCATGCGGTTCCTTGGACCTGCCTCCCTCCCTGCTCTCCCCCGGCCCTGTCCTCTTGCTGCAGAACTTCCTGCTGCGTATTCCCTCCAGTAGCTGTGAATGGGCCAGCGTGCGGAGGCTCTGCCCGTTTGTTTGAACCCTGTCCTGAGGGCCAGCAGCACTTGCTCCTTCCCTTTCTGCCCTAAGAGGGGACCGGGGCAGTGGGGTGAGAGGGCAAGAGGTAGCTCTGTCAAGGCCATGTCGTGGTCTCTCTTCTCTCTCTGGCAAAGTAGGACTGACCTTTCTGTCTGAAGCATGGAACGTGCCCTTCAGCCTTCAACGAGTGTGCCGTAACCATAGTGCTGGGCAGCCTGAGGCCTCACTGGCCAGTAGCCTCGGGGTCTGCAGAGGAGCAGCACTTCAGCCTTTAATTAAACAAGAGTGGTGCAAGGCTGAAGTCCAGCACAAGTGTGTTTAGTGAAAACTCTTCCACTTCCAAATCCATCTGTAGTGCACAGTGATCACAGATGCTCCTGTGCCTGCTGTGGCAAAGGGCGGTGAGCGGCTGGGCCAGCCGTGTGGGGCAGGACCCGGTCTGGGGAAACCTCCCTGTGGGCTTTGTGCTGCCAGCAGCCCCGTGCAGCAGGGGAGGTAACTGCTGTCCTTGTCTTTCTGTCCCCAGTGGAAGGGCACGACTCCAGCGAGGATGCCAGAGCTTGCATGGAGCTGATGGTCTGGAAGATCAAAGAAGATGCTAAAGTGAAACGATGACTTGCGCTTTCTCTCTCTCCTGTTCCTCCTCCACCTCTTTGAAGCAGTGCAATAAATGCTCAGAGTAACACTGTCCACCTGTACGCAGCAGCATGCTACCCCAGACTCCCCGTGCACTTGCAGGTATCTCCAGGACTTAAGGACTGCTGCTGGTGCAGCTGAACGGCACCGGCTCGCTGCTTGCAGGTCCCTGTGTCCAGGTAGCGGCTCTCAGATCCTCTTTACTGTGCCCGAGGGGTACTCTGTGGTACAGCAGTTGCCTTGTAGCCATGGCAAGGTAGTTTTGAGTAGCACAACCAGAGAGAACTCCTCGTTTCTTAGGAGAAGCTTTTAGAGGTAGGTTGGATACACGCAGAAGGATCTTTCTGGTTCAGTTAAAGGTAGATCTTTTTTTTTTTTTTCAAATGTTACTTAAATTGCCTCTGTACTCCAAAGCAGTTAGCTTCCCGCAGGGTTTGGAGAGGGAGGGAGATGGAATAAAGTTTGGCAGGAAGCTGTGAAGTGAGTGGATTATGTAGCTGGTGTGTGAATGGCAAGCGAGGTGTGGAGAGAGCTGAGGACCAAGCCATCTTGAAAGAGATCCTAATGCAGACCCACCGTGGAGGAGAAGGAGCTGTGAGAGAGGGAGGCAGTTCCTGAGAGCATGTGGAGCAGCAGGTCTGAGGAACGAGCCTGGGTCAGGGCTGTGCCCAGCTGCTGTGACCCAAGTGATCGGTGAGTGCTGGCGTCCTGCTTCGGCAGGAGCTGGACGAGGGAGAAGTCCCAGGCCTCAGACCTTGCCCGGGCCTCAGGGAGGCGAGGGGCAGCGGGGCTGTGACAAGCTGGGCTCGCTGTGCCCAGGAGGGACGTGCAGCCTTCCCGGGCAGGAGCTGTGCAGAGGAGGACAGCAGTGAAAGCAGGCGCTGCATCTTTGCAGGTCAGGATGAGCCGTCCTCCCTCTCGCCCTGAGCTTCCAGAGCATCCCCCGCGAGCTCACGTGTAGGGATCAAAGTTTTGGGGGGGACGTGGGGGCAGCTAAGCCTGTACTCCATGGCCCCAGCAATCTGCAGGTACGCAGAGCTCCTCACCAGTCTGTTCCTGATAGCAGGGACTTGATGCAGGTCAGACCAAAAGCAATAGGTGAAAATACTCTTTTAAACTAGTTTACATGTTGGGAGTTTTAACGAGAGCAGAAGACCCACTTGTTGTCTGGCTGGACAAAAAGCAATTGTTGAGTGTCTGCTGTGCTTGCAGCAGCTTGGGCAGACTCCGAGGTCCTGGTGGTCTCTCTCTGCCAAGGCTTAATTGCTTTTGTGGCGGACAACAGCGCTGATTTCCCTGGTAGACGAGGTCTTTCAGCACTGACAGCAGGTGTGAGAGCAGAGATCGCCCCATCCCCTCCCAGGACAGCATCTGTTCCCAGCACACAAGTGGGATGCTTCCAGCTCGTGTTGCTGGTGATCCCTGCTCTGTTTCCACTGGTGGGCAGCGGCTTGGCATCCCAGCCTCTTCTTTGCCCAGAGCAAGGGCCGTGCAGCTCCCTGCTGCTTCCCCAGAGCTTCGCAGGCCACGTCACACCTGGCTGTCCTTGCAGCCTGCCCTTGCAAGCTGCGAGTTGCAGGGAACGATGCTGTCTCTGTCCAGGCCATGGGAGAGAAGGAGGGACAGTTCAGAGCTTCCTAACCAGGGAAGGAAGTTTTTTTTCCTGCTTTTGCCTCTTTCCCTAGTTTATCCCCCAGTTTATCTTAACCCCTAGCTGCAGCGATGGTGCCTGTCTGTAGCAGCCCACTGATTTCAAAGCCTCCAGGTTCCCCAGCTACTGGGCATGCAGGCCCAGCTCCCCTCTTCCCAAGCAGCTGCCTTCCCCAGAAGAGCCAGCACCCTTGTTCCCCACGAGGACGTGCTCTGTGTCCTGCTGGGGAGCCGTTTCCCCAGCTTCATCCCAGCGTCTGGGCTGGGGGAAGGCAGAGTGTCTCTGCAGTGCACGCGAAGGCAGGCAGGAGGGCTCGCGGTCGTTTCCCCTTTGGCTACCCACGGTTCAGCTGAGATGCCCTAAAATGAGGCTTTCAGGATGGGATGCGGTGGGGGGAGGTTGCCTCTTCCGTGACATGTTAGTGGGAAAGGAGACGTGCGCTGTTGGTGTGGGTCAGAGCAAGCGTCAGACCCGCGTGCGGTCACTGCCTCCTCGTAGCGTGCTGATGGGCAGCCCCTGAACCCCGCACCCCTGGGTGCCGTAACACTGTAAAATGGGAGGGTTGTGGTTGGTGAGAGGTTTTTGGGTTGTATATAAATATTGTAACCTGTAACTTTTTGTAATTGTTTTTAATAAAAGGGTGTTGACTAGATGCATGCTCCTGAGTCTGGCTCTGCTTTACCTGCAGCTGGGCTGGGGAGGGGAGCTGGAGCCAGCCCAGAGGTGGGGGAGCCTGGACAGGCTTCCTCGGAACATCCCCTGAACTTGATGCCACCGTCACTCCCTCCGTGTCCTCCCGACGTGGCTCTGCCGGCCTCGTAACCGGCTTTGTGGCTCTGAGCGATCCCTGCCCCTCAGCTGCTGCAGAAGTCCGGGCGCCCCTGGGGCTGCGAGGTGGTGCCCGAGGTGAGGTGGTGCCCGTGGAGCCCCAAACGGGGCAGGTCCCGGATCCCACCGCTGCCCCCGAGCTGGGGCGAGAGCCAAGGGAGCTGGCGCCTGCCCCGCTGCTCTTGCCGCCTGCCCAGGCTCCTCGGGAGAGCCCCTATCAATCTCACAAATGGGGCAGGAATTAAAGTGCCACGCGAAGGAGCTGATTCAGCACGGAGGAAGAGGTGAAGGTAAAAAGTTCAAATAAAAAAATAATAGGCTATTAGATGACCTCACTGGCAATGTGTTTTATTTAACGTGCTGGTGATGGCTTGGCGATGGCAGCGGTTACTTAGGATGCTGTCAAAGTCACGGCTCAGCTGCGTTCTCAGCCACCTCTGTGGGCCTGCGAGGTGCTGAGCTCTGGCGTCCCCTCCCCTGGTGTGATCCCGTAGGGGGGGTGGTCTCTGTCCCTCCGCGATGTCCCC
This sequence comes from Nettapus auritus, assembly GCA_011076525.1. NCBI lineage: Eukaryota > Metazoa > Chordata > Aves > Anseriformes > Anatidae > Nettapus > Nettapus auritus. The sequence continues at coordinate 4,572,027 of CM021792.1, read as the reverse complement.
CTCCTGTAGGTCACCTGCTGCTGTGGGGGGAGCTGGAAGGGGATGGATGCCTCGGTGGGACCCGTCATCCGCCCCAAGGGGAAGCCCCTGTGGTGCCCAGAGCTGCTGCTTTGGAGCCCGGGGGATGGAAGGGGCTGAGTCTCACCTCGGGGCGACTGCAAAGGTTGAGTGTGGAGCCAGGCAGGATTTTAGGGCTGCAAGAGCTCTGGTCCCAGGTGGGCACAGGTCACCCAGCCTCAGGCACGCAGATGGATGTGCAGGTGGACAGATGGACATTGGTGGTGCAGGTGCGTGTTTGATGTCTGTCTTGTTGTTCTGAACCACCTCGTTTTTCCCTGGCAGACCTTGTGCCCCAGGGGACGCTGCCAGAACTGTTCATTACCCAAAGAAACCACAGCGAGGGTCTTTCTTGCTTTTGTTTTGCTCTTCGGGGGAGCTTTGCCTCTGAAGCCAGAAGTAGGAGGTGGGGATGGTGCTGCTGGGGAAACTGAGGCACGGGAGAGCCTGGGTGGTGACAGTGCCACCCACTCAGGGCCACTCCTGAAAGTCCCTTTGCAGAGGAAGAGACCCAAACCCCAAATCCAGCCTTTGGTGCAAGGGGGAATGGGGGTGCTGCTGCCTCTTAAACAGGGCTCCAGCAGGGACCAAGTGGGGTTGCGGAGGCAGAAAGGCGGTGACAGCCCCAGTCCTGCTCCCCCGTGTCCCCTCCCCACATGCCTGGGGGGATGGCCCGGGGGGGCTTTGGGACAATGCCGCAGCCTCTCCCGCAGCTCAATAAATGGATTTTCCTGCTTTCCCTGGGAGCTCTGGGGCCCGGATTTGCCAGCTCTCTTCTGGCTCCAGCTCTCCAGTGTCACAGCTCGTGGTGCAGGTCTGTGTGGGGACAGTCGGCCCCCTGCCATGCCCCCCTATGGCCCGGACCCCCAAAGTGCCCTGCAGTGCCCAGACACGGGAGTCCCTGTTCTCAGCCCTAAATCCGGAGCCAGGTAGGGTGACACGGATGTCACGGCAGGGATCAGGGTCTCTCTGCACCTCCCCAGTGACAGAGGGGAACGGGGCAGCAGGGGCTGGTGGCGGCCGAGGAACCGTGGCACCTCCCGGCCTTCTATCGCTGTCCCCCATCCCCGGGCGGCAGCGGGGTGGCCGGGAGCGGAGGAGGAGGAAGAGGAGGGTGCGGGCACCAGGCCGGAAGGAGGGTGCTGCCGACTGGTTGTGCAGGTTTGGGGGGGAGATTTTGGGTGGTGCAGGCGGTTGCTGGGTGCCGCGGGCGTCGCGTGCTCCTGCCACCGCCCTGCACGGGGCAGCCCCAGTGCCCGCAGCCTCTGGGGGCCGTGGCGGGGGCCGGACGCAGCCATGCCCAGGGCCAGTGCCGCGATGTCATTGCGTGGTGACGGCCCCCGTGGGCACAGCTGCTGGGGTTTGAACCAGAACTGAAATTTGGGGCAGGATCTGCATTAACCAGAGCCTGGGGAGGTGCTGGCTTGAGGCTGCTCCAGGCTGAGAAACAACCCCTGTGCCGCAGGGGAACTTCCCTAAATTATTTTCGCTGTGTAAACGGGGCTTGGCAGCCGCTTGGCTGTTTGGAGCAGGGCACCCAGAGCTGCTCAGTCCGCCCGAGGCACCCACGAGAGAAGGTAAGAACCAGGCTTGAAACTTCAGCTCCTCTCTGCCCAGGCACAGGATGCTGCCACCACGGGGCAGCCCTGGGGATGGGGGTCCCCTGTGCCCAGAGGGGGGATGCACCGGGGGGGGTGACTGCAGCACACGGCTGTCCCTGCACCCCAGCACTGCGCTGTGCACAGCCTCCCAGCACTTGCTTAATTGCTTCTGGGGGGGGTCCAGCTAATTGCAGGGAGCGATTGATTAGTAAAAATGTCATCTTTGCCAGCTGCCGTTACCAGGGTGACCTTGGCCGTTGTCCCTCGGCATTATTGGTGCCCATGGTGGCCCGAAATCACCCACCACGTGTCTCTGCAGGGGGTGTCGAGGCAGGATGTGGAAAGCCCTTTCCTTCCTCCGGATTCTGCCCACCGCAACTGGAAGCAAGGGTGATAGCTGGGGGGATGCGGAGGCTTGGGGACTGGCTTGTCCCCTCCATGTCCCTCGCTACAGGAAGGATACCGAGGTGCTCGAGCGAGTCCAGAGAAGGGCAACGAGGCTGGTGAGGGGTCTGGAGAACAAGTCTTACGAGGAGCAGCTGAGGGAACTGGGGTTGTTCGGCCTGGAGGAGGCTCAAGGGTGACCTTATCGCACTCTACAGGTACCTGAAAGGAGGCTGTAGTGAGGTGGGGTTGGTCTGTTCTCCCACGTGCCTGGTGACAGGACGAGGGGAATGGGCTAAAGTTGCGCCAGGGGAGGTTTAGATTGGATGTTAGGAAGAACTTCTTTACTGAAAGGGTTGTTAGGCACTGGAATGGGCTGCCCAGGGAAGTGGTTGAGTCGCAGTCTCCTGGAGGTCTTTAAAAGACGTTTAGGTGTAGAGCTTAGGGATATGGTTTAGTGGAGGACTTGTTAGTGTTAGGTCGGAGGTTGGACGTGGTGATCTTGGAGGTCTCTTCCAACCGAGATGATTCTGTGATGTTCCTGTGGCCACTGGCCTGTCCCAGCAGTGGCTCTTTCAGGTCTCTGGAGCTGTGCATGCCCTGGTGCTGAGCTGCAGGTGGGAGAGCCAGCTCCGAGCCTTGTGATGGTGAGAAAGGGAGGCTGCATGGGGGGAAAAATGCAGATTTCTTTGGTGGTGTTGAGAGAGCAAGCAGGGAGCTGTCACAGGGAGGTTGCTTTGGAGCAGGGCTGTGCAGTGCAGCCAGCACCTGGGCAAATGGGAGAGTCCCAGGGGCAAAAGGAGAGTGGCAGGGACAGGGCAACAGATGGGGGACTGCAGGAAAAGGCTGAAATGTTGAATTTTGTCTCAGGTGCTGCTCCAGGGCTTTGGGAGCCACCAGAAATGGCTGCAATGCCGGAGGAGCTCCTGGTGAGAGTGGGTGCGAAGGCAAGAGGTGGGCCTGGGGGGCAGGAAGGGAGAAATTGCTTCCTGTTTGTGGACAGGAGCTGGTTATGTGCTAGTGGTGAATGTTCAGGGCTGCAGAACTGCACAAAATCTCTCCTGGCTGGGCCAGCTGCATCTCATCGAGGGCTGAGCACCTCCAAGGATGGAGATGGCCCCTCAGAATGCTCCTGTCACTTGATGCTTTTTGCAACACCCAACCACAATTTCCCCTCCTGCCCGCTGCCGCTGTGTTCCTTCCCTGTGGGGCCCAGTCCAAGGAACTCGGGGACCGAGCCCATCACCGGCCTCGCTCAGGCAGGAGAGCAGCGAGCAGCTTTGGGGGGCAGGGGGACGCTGCTTTGCTGGGGTGTGTTAAACAGCACATGCAACACGGGAAGGCATGGCTGGGCACGCTCACCCATGGTTTTATCCGGCATGGCTTCACCCCGGAGCTCAGCAAACCCCGGCGGTGCGGGGCATGAATCACGCCGGGGTTGCCTCACTGCGTTCAGCCAGTGGTGCCGGGAAGGGGCCAGGCTCTGCCCGCACAGAGGGGCTGGGAGAAGCGGCCCAAGAGCAGAGCAGCTTCTAGGAAGCGTGAATCACTGGCCCCTCACCGTTCCGGAGTGGTGCCAGGCACTCACTGCCACTTCCCTGCCCCCTGCTCTGGTGCCTGACCTGTTTTTTTTTTGCAGCACCGGGGCAGCCCCGTGGTTTTATTTCTAAATGCTGCATGATGATATTCACCAAATTTGGATGGGAAATGGCAATAAGCTGTTAATTTGGCTCAGCTCACAGCAATCATTCGGTGAGCTTTCCCCCTCCCTTTCCAGCAGGCGAGGAGCATCAGGACGGGTTTTTATCACCTGGATAGGGATGCACCCAAATTAGCCCTGACCACGCAGGCTGGGTGCTGGGCTTTGTCACTCAGTGCACGGCAGGGACATGGGGACACAGGGACACGGTGTGGATGTGTTGTTTATGGACCTCAGACGAGCGATTCGTGGCTGCGCTATAAATGCTTTATGGACTGCTAGCCTAGCACTTGCTTAATCACCTCCAGGTTTCTGTGGTTAATTGCAGCAAGCAATTAATCTAATAATGGCTAATGCAGGACCACCACAGCAGGGCATTTGTGCTGGAGAACCAGCCCCATGCCCACGATGAGGCTTTGAGGATGTTGGTGATGAGGGAGGAGCGTGGTGGGGGACACGTGTGGGGCATGGAAACCAGTCTCCCCAGTCCAATGCCCTCCTGCCCCCCTTGTGTGCTCGCTGCCTGAACACCCCCACGCTTTGCCCACCCCTTGCATCCTTGGCTGTACTTTGCGGGGTGCTGATGCTTCACTGGGGCAGGAGGTGCTGGGGCCGAGCTGTGCAGACTGGATCCGTGCCAGGGCCAGGCGGGTCCCCAGGGAGGCCAGCACCGGAGGTGTGGCAGGGGCTGTCCCACGGCCCCGGTGGGCAGGGCGATGGCAGCCACAGCTGGTGGCAGGGCCACGGGCAGGATCGGTGCAGGTACGGAGAGCCCGGGGGAGTGTGGCACAGCCTCTCCTTCTGCTTCTTCCCTATTCCTCTCCCCATGAGCCCCCATTCCTCCTGCCTGCTTTGGGGCACCCATGGGTGGTGCTGGGGGGCTCGTGGCTGGCGGGTGCTCTACTGGGGGCTGCGTCTGTCCCTGCGGACCCTGGGGAGAGGGGGGAGCCCCCCTCTAAGAGTCCTTGCTTGGCTGCTGGTAACAGGGGAGGATTTGGGGTTCTCCGAGACTGGGATGGGGACAGGGACTGGGATGGGGACAGGGATGCTGCATTTTCCCATGGGGTTGGATCAAAACAGCAGGCAGGTGGAATAATAGGGCGAGCGAGCAGTGTGTGGAAGGAGATTTACGGCCTGGGCATGTCTGGGAAGCCCCCAGAGGCTTTCCTGGGCTGGATCTGGCCCCGGTGCGGGGGCGTTTCCGCCCAGTGTGGTAAGCATGAGCTGGCTGCTGTCAGGTATCTCCAGCCACTTGCTCATCACACGGTATCGCCCATGGGACAGGGCATCTCTGGCTTGTTTTAACCCTATTTAACCAGCAACATATTTTAAACATATGTATTTATATATATATATTTTCCTTGTTTTAAACATTGCCTGCAGGGACTCCCATGCATGGGGCTTGGAGGGGCCATGTCCAGCAGTGGGCAGGCTCTGATCTGACACAGTCACCCTACTTTGCTGAGCATCCTCCAGAAATACAGCCCCCCCCCGCCCCCCCCCCCCCCCCCCCCCCCCCCCCCCCCGGCAGCTGAAACCCAAGTGTGATTAATTCTGGTTAAAATCTGAATGTGTGCGCTGGGAAAAATGACCCTGTTTTGAGCCTGTGGGAACCATGGAGCTGGAGAAGCCCCTGGTGCCCTCTGCTCCGGGAACAGGGCGATGCTGGGGGTGCTGGCAGGCGGGTGAGGACTGTGGGATCGGGGTCCCTGGGGGGGCAGGACACCTCCTGGGGCCCCACATGGATGTGGCGATCGGGTAAACAACCTCAGTGATGCTGCGGCTGCTTGCAGCAGTGCCCATGATCTGGCAGAGGTGAGGTCCCCGGCAGGTTGGCACCAAGACCCTCACCCCCTTGTTGTCCCGAGGGAACTTGAGGTTCCCAGGGAGATCCTTTGGTATTTCGGCCAGGAGGTGTCTCACCCTCAATGAAAAATGAAGTTGCCAAAATATGGAAAGTCAGGCAGACAACTTAAGCAGATGCTTGATTTAAAACCACAGATTTCTTTAAAATGGAAAATTCGAGTCAGCTGAAGCTGACACCATGCTGTCTTTTTTTCCCTCAAGCACTGCCGGAGCTCTTTTTTTTTTGTTTTGTTGGGGGAGCAGGCAAAGAAGAAGCACAAATAGAAACCCCCAGTCCTGGCTGGTGGCTGCCGTGGGTCTGACAGATGCTCCCAGGGAAGCAAGCGCTTTTCATACTAACACCTGTGCTGACCAAAGCAATAACCAAACATTTACAGGGCCATTTCAGAGGCAAAACCATCACAAAATGTGTGTTTGGCCCTGTAACAGGGGCTAGGGCACTTCAGCCCCTGACAGTCATCTCCACGTGTTACACTCTCCCAAGCCAGTTCCATGTGGTGCAGTGCCTCTTCCCATTTAAATCTGGTTTATCTGCGTTCATCCATGCAAACCTCCACTAGCCCAAAAGTATAGTTTTGGGTGAGAAAGCCCTGCTTCTTGCCCAGGGCAAAGAGCAGTGTCTTGTCGGCATGAAGCAGCCTCGCCTCGCTGATTTGCAGCTGCATTTTGCTGCCGAGACCCCAGGGACCAGCAGGACTGGCCGTCCCCGCCGGGTCAGAGCGCAGGCAGCTGGCAGAGCTTCCCGTGGGCTCGTTAATCGCTGTCAGTGCAGCCGGAGGCTGTCTTCTGCCTTTGGCCATCTCCAGCCCTTTCTTGCCCCAGGATGGAGCTCGTGCTCAGGTTTGCCACCTGCCCTGGCACCAGATTAATGCTTGTTCCCACATGCCCAAGGTGTAATTTTTATTTTCAGTTATCAATGTGAGCTCGCTGCTGGTACCTCCTTGGAACCGTTTCTGCTGTGCTTTGAATCAGTGTTCGCGCCCCCCCCCCCCCCCCTTTTTTTTTTTTTTTTTGTCCTTTTCCCTGCTCTCAGGGCTCAGATGCAGGGGGTGCACAGTGCTCAGCCCCTCGGAGGTCCCCACATCCGCTGACTGCCAGTGCTTAATTAGCTGCACCTTCGTTTGGCATCATCCAGGAGCACGGGTCTTCTGGAGCCGAGGAACCGAGTGTGGAAGGGGTAACAGCAATTATTAGGTGGTACCAGGGGGCTCATGCACGTGGGGAAGTGGCAGACATCCACCTTCAGGCCTGATCCTGAGTGCAGAGGCACCTTCTGCAGGGATGGCCACCAGCAGAGCTGAGGTCTTCCAGTGCATTTAGGTGAGACTCAATGCAGCACAGACTTCGACTCTTGATCAAAGCAATCACACGGTTTGTTGGTTTGGAGGCAGCAAGCCCAAGCAAACACCTTGGCACGCACCTCTGCCAGCCTCAGCTTTCATGCCCATGCCCTGGAGAAAGGATCCAGGAGATGCTGTGAGAGATGGGTCAGGGTCCCAATGGCACTAACAGGGGCTGATGGCCTCAGCTGGCTGCCATGGCCAGAGCTGATCCTGACCTGCCTGCTGACCTCCAGGCTCTGGACCTGCCTCATCACCACAAGCCCACCTGCAGAGTTGGGCTTGGGGCTGATCCTGGCTGCCATCCCTGGGTCCGCTGGGGACCGCAGGGTGGGCTCGGGCTGGTGAGGACCTCGCTGTGCCTCCCTTGTCTCTTTGCAACCAGATGTAGCCCAGAACTGGCTTTTTGCAGGGGAAAACGTCCCCAGCTGAGAGCTTTGTGGTTATGAGTGTTCAGCTTCACGGAGGAAGCTGGGAGTTCTGCGTCTCTGTGTCAAACCCTTCTCCACCTTATTTTACCCACACCAAGTGCAGACAGCCAAGCTGGGCACCTGGTTCCCATTCTGTGCAGGAATCTCATTTCTCCAGGCACTCCCACTCTTCCTGCTCCCTCTTACGGGAGGGCGTTGGAGCTGTGGGACTTTGCACAAGTGTCCCACCATGTGCAGCAGCTCTTCTCTGCAGCATCTTCCTCCTCAGTCATGCTGTGAAAATGTTGATGGGACCCAAATGTGCTGACTCCACGGGTGCAATTTAGGATTCAAGTACAAATGCAGAGTCTTTAGTGGTAAAGAAGGATGATGTGGATAACACTTTCTTTTTGGTCAAGCTCTTGGACATGGGCAAAAGCTGGGGCTGAGGTGCTGCCCGTGTTTGGGGTCTCCTTGACCCAGGATGAGATGGCAGTGCTGGAGATGCTGGTGTCACCCGAGAGCATCTCAGGGCAGCGGTGTGTGTCAGGGCCAGCTGATATCAAGTTTGCCTTGTACCAGGAGGAGTGACAGGGAGAGGAGTAGCCACTTCAGTGAAAGAATGGGAAAAAGAAGTGATCAAAGGCATGAGATAAGAAATAATGGCAGGGACAGACTTCTGTGTAGGATGATTTAATAATAAGGTAATTAATGCTTTACACCTCAGTGGCTTCTTTCATGTAAGGATCACAAAGCACTTCACAAACATTAATTAATCTTCCCTAACATCCCTGCAGAGGAGGTCACTGAGCTTCTGTGCATAAGGGAAATTCTTGTCGTTGATGAAGGTGGTTGCTCCCTTGGCATGAGGGATGCGTTGGTATGATGGCAGGAATGGGAGAATTTCTCCTCTGTGCGGTTGACTTCAATGATTTCTCGTAACTTCCTCAGAGAGAAAATTTTTGAGTTGTCACAGGCAGCTGGGACTGGGCAAGGTGGGTCTGAAAGAGTCTCCACACCACTTTGGATCTTAGCTGTTGCTGGTCCTGCAAAAGGCAAGAAAAAGAAAAACAGGCTTCAAGGAGAGAAGGAAGTTTTCTCATAACAAATATTCAGCCTGACACCACCCCTGCTGTGGCATTCAAGTGGCCACTGAGGACCTCATGTCAATATTGAGGGTGCAATTTTAACTCTCTGGAGTAGTAAAAAGATCTAGGTTAGTTTGCTGCTTCAGGGAAGTCACCCTGCTGTACTCAGAAGAAATGTCCCTTCTTGGTAAGCTCTTCCCCAGCTTTAGAGCCTCCTGGTGGGCCCACATTGTTGTTGCTCAGCAACAACATTTTTGTGCTTGCAAATATTTGCAAATATTTTTGTGCTTGTTCCTAGGTCCAGCTTGTTCCTAGAGGTGCCAGCATGGATGACTGTGACCCAGCCTCAGGCTGCCTGCACGAAAAAAAGAAGCTGCCAGGTCAGCGTGCAATGAGCGTGGCTGGGGGTTTTTCTTTATTTAGAGGTGGTTGAGTATAGGACAGGGAATGTGAGGTGGAGAACAAGGTCCAGGGGAAATGGTCTGGAAGGACGGGCCATCAGTTGGGGTGCAGGAGCTGGGGAACATGGCTGTGTCCTGTGCTTGGTGCTATCTGCACTGGGATAGCAAAAAATGAAACTGGGAGGGGAACAAACAGCTTTAATAATGGCAAGAGCTGTGCCTGGAGGAGCTGTCATTAACCTGGCCTGATTATTCACGGTTAAACCAAAACCTGAGCACAAATGCTTACCCTGAGGCTCCAAGGGGAAGTGTGGGCAGCAGTCTGGAAACTTCTGTTCTCCTGCCTGTTCTGTCCCCTCCATAAATCCAGCTGTCCCCAAAACCCATCTCTGTCCCACCTATACCTGTCTGCTCCCAAGGTGTCGTTGCATTACAGAAAGCCCATCTCAGCAAAAGTATGTCTCCACGAGCCCAGTGACACCAAAATGGGTCCTCATGTCCCTGGAGGCCAGAGGTTGGTGGCCAGGGCCTGGCTGGTGACTGCTTGCTTTTCCAGCTTTCACCTGGGAAGTGAGGGCCAACAACAGAAGCTACCATATGCAGTTCAAGAAGAAATTTGCCTTCTGCTTGACCAAGAAGAAGTATGCGGTGAGTCAGCTTGTGCCAGTCCTGGGCCATTTCTTTACCAGCCCCTGATGCCGAGCTGGTGGTGGTTGGGGGGTGACCTGACAGAGGTGCCATAGAGATCCCCAGTAGGATGGAGAGTCACAAACGTAATCCACAATGAAGAGGAAGGGCTGCTCTTTGACCTGTGCCCTAAATGCCCTCTGTAGCTCTGAGACAAGCAGCAGAACTGTATGAAGGACAATTTTTAGCCTGATGATCAAATCAAAAAGAGATTTATGAAAAAAGTTTTGATTGAACAAAAACATATTTTTTTTTTCAGAGCCAAATAATGAGCATTTTGTTGGGGATCAATTAGACAAGTTACAGATGATCAGAGGCACAATATTTCATTTTGGTTTTGTCATATAACTTTTTTTTTTTTTTTTTTTTTTTTTTTTTTTCTCGGAAGGGCAATGCCATTAAGACAGCCAAGTACAACATCCTGACCTTCCTGCCTCTGAACCTTTATGAGCAGTTCCACCGAATGGCCAACGTCTACTTTGTCTTTGTCATCCTCTTACAGGTGAGATGGACACCAAGGTAAAAGCTCCTCTGTGAGAGGCTGTCCAGCAAAGGAGGGTTGGCTGGTGTTTGGAGTAGGGGGCTGCCTGACAGGGTACTTGGTTTCCCGTCTCCAACCTTTCTAGAGGACCACTGTGGGATCTCAACACGTTACTTCTCCTGGGCTTTCTAGTTGGTTAGATGCAGCCCCAAAATATGCAACTATATCCACTGAACCATCTCATTCATTATGAGAAACAATTCTTCTGTGTGAAGAGCAAAAGGAAGATCTGTGTCTCACAAGATCAGTTGCTGAGACCAGGACAAATTCATATACCCTCCAGGCATTAGAGGTATGACTGCAGAGCAGGTAAGGGAGTCAGAAAGCACAGTTCACAGCAAAAGCCAATAGACGAAAGTCCTGTTGATGCATGGAAGTGAACCAGATGTTGAAGGAATATCATTTGGGAGGTTACATGGTGCTTTGAGAGCTTTTCACAATGATAGTAGCCTCATGTTTTAAGATTCTCTTCTGCAGTTAGTTCACACAATTTTGGTACTTCTGGTTTGCTTCACTAGAGCTGAAGTCAGTTCTTCTTTTGCACTGATAGTATAAAATAGTGTCAAACATACTGGTTTTCAGTGGTGTTCATTGCCTTTTGGGAACTCTGAGGGGCTGAAAATGTTCGTTATTTGGCTATTTGGGGTTATTTTAAACTGGTTGGGTTTGCATATAAGCTAAGATCACATAGACAATTCCTAAACAAAACTCCTACCCTCCACACTCAGTGATCCACATACATTCCACATAAAAAGAGGTAGAAGTTTAACAAAGCAGTTCTGTGTAGACAGAGATACTAATTTGATTCATTTTAGGTTCCAGCCATCCTTGGGCACTGCCTAGGGAGGAGAGTTGAGACCTAAAGTGTCCTAAGGTTGGATGAAATTTTTGCAGTGAGGTACCATTCTTCTTCCACAGACCATTCCTGAGATCTCCACGCTGCCCTGGTACACCCTGCTGTTCCCCCTGAGCTGTCTTCTCACCATCCGGGCCCTACGAGACCTGATCGATGACATTGTGAGTATGGGCTGGAGGGAGGCTGGGAGTGCTGGGCACAGCTACTGGGGAGCAGGTCAGCAGGAAGGGCCCCTTTGCTCTGGGGTGAACTGGAAAATTTGGGAGATGCCATCATTTGAGATACCATCAACTCTACCATGTCCAAAGTGCTTTGTTTTGTTCCCTTTGAAAGGATGTGACTAGACAGTTGGTTTCCTTTAAGACTTGGAGTCCCATCTCTGTTATCCTGTAATCTTTAATATCCCAGTCAATGGCTATATTCCCAATTTGGTCCCCAGAAATATCTTGGGGGATTTCTGCCTCTTTATTCATAATGCATCTTCAAATTGCTTCAAAAGGCAGATCTTGTCTCAGGGCTGAGGAACCTAGAGATTATGACATTTAAGAGGGTTGTTTTCATAGAACGAGAAAGTCTGACATGGCCCATACCTTTCTTTTGGCCTTGTCTTTTGCTTTCCTTTGTGCAGGGCCGTCACCAAAGTGACAGAAACATCAACAGCAGGCCATGTGAAATCCTGTCTGGGAAGAGGTGAGGGGCTTTGGGGAGCTTTACCTGTGTTTTCTTTACCATCTTGCTGTGAAGATGTGTGGAACAATGGATCATCATGGTGCTGAGCACCCTTGGGTGTAGCAGTTATGAAGGGTTTTGATGGGACCATGCCTGACTCCGCAAACTAGCACCACTTCCCAGAATCTCTTGCAGGTCCAGGTGTTTCCCTGTAGGGATGATCATATCCCTTCACAGACAACAGGTCTAAGAAGCACTGGTTTGCCGTGATAAGCTGGGAGGAGAGTTTTCCAGCCACAGAATTTCCTCCAGGTTTTCACAACTAACCCATTGCTGCATTTCTGCTAAACTCTGATCTAGCAAAAGAACTGGTCCAGGGAAGGACCAGCATTTCCCACCAGGTGCCAGGGCTGAAAGTCACTGCCTTCCATAGGTACAGGGGATATGGACAAATGGGTCCCATGCCACTGTCAGTGCTCATCTGTCCTTTGGTCACAGAAATAGGAGGCCACCACTGTAGCAGAGGAACCAACAGTCTGCAGCACTGGTTCATACAAGAAGCTGGGGCAGACAGGCTGGTCCAGAGGGCAGAAACAGTATTTGCCCTGCTATGATCCATGTTCCCACTGCCCCATGAAGGTAAAACACAGACTCCAGGTCTGCAATCTTCATATTCTCCCCTAAATTCTCCTTCAGCTTCCTCTGGCAGAAATGGTGTGACATCTGTGTTGGGGACATCGTCCGCCTGCGCAAGGAAAGCTTCGTCCCGGTGAGTGATGCCCTAGGGCCAGCAGCATGCTTGGGGAGAGTTTCATCAAGGAGAGGCTCAGCTGGGTGCTCTTTTCCCTTTGCTCTCCAAGGCCGACATGCTCTTGCTGTGCAGCTCTGAGCCCAGCAGCCTGTGCTACGTGGAGACCGCCGACATCGATGGGTGAGGAGGGTGGCAGGAGATGTCCCAGCTGAAGCCTCCAGCCTTGGGGACCACCAGCACTGGTGGGGGGGAGAGGGGAAAACTGGGCAGGCCCAAGTCCAACAGAAATCAGGACACTGGGGGGCTCCTCCAAAAGCTAAACCTACACACACTGCAGAAATGCATTTAAACCCCTAATCTTGGGCCCACATTTTGAAAATGGAGGGCCAAGAAATTTCTGAGGCAACAGTTTGGGGCCTGTCCAGAGCTGGGGAAAATCCCGAGCCCTGCACGAAGCAGCTCGTGACCTTGAGTCTATCTCATCATCCCCCAGTTCCCGGCAGCCGCATGGGGACACTGTCTGCGTGTCCACCCTGCCTGTCTGTAGGGTGATTTAATGATAGGGTCTCGGGGCCAGGTCTTTCTCCCTGCATGAGTGCTCGATGTCTGCCATGATAGGTTCCTATCTCACTCTCCATCGCCAGGCACTACTGTCACTCATGTAATCACCCAATAATTAATGGCAGCCTCTGTCCCATGGGTCTGACAGCAGAATTAACAGCTCTGTCACCCTGCAGGGTTGTTTCAGTTTTCCCTCCTCGGTTCTCGTTCACAGGGAAACGAACCTGAAGTTCAGGCAGGCCCTTCCAGTCACCCACCAGGAGCTGACGAGCGAGGGCAGAGTGGCCGCCTTCGATGGTGAGCCCCCCACACAGGCCAGGATGTGTCCGTCCCCCCGGGATCACACCCATGTGGCCTTGGGAGGTCTCTGTGCTCCTGTTGGCCTCACGCTGTCCCCTGGGACACCAAGTGCCACCACTCTACCAGGAGGCTGCACGTGTCCCTGCCACAAGGCTGGGGGCTGGCTCTAGTTGCAGGACCTTGCGTGGAGGCCATTCCCCAGCAGCATGGTTCTGCAATGGGGTTGTTCACCTTTCCCCTGCCTTGGCTTCTGTTTTCCCTACCAGAATTGAGCACTTAGCTCCCAAACTTGAGCTCAGACCCCGGATTTTTCCCCTTTGGTCCTCCATAGGATGCTGTCGGGGGCTCTGGGACTGAAGGGGCTTGTGTCCAGTTTTCTAGCCCACTGTGTTCCCTGGGCTGAGCATCCTCCTAGCACTGCAGGTTGATGCTCCAGCTCAGCCAGCCTTAACCTGAGTCACCTGTATGACAACCACACTGGAGAAATCTCAATTTCCCCTCTTCCCTGGAGGGGCCAGGCACGGGGAGGAGAGGAAGGACCTCATGTTTCCCCCAAAGCCAACATCTGCATCGTATCCTCTGATCAAGGGAGAGTGATCTGCGAGGAGCCCAACAGCCGCATGCACAGCTTCACCGGCACGCTGCAGTGGCGGGGCGAGACGTACTCACTTGACAGTGAAAGGATCTTGCTGCGAGGCTGCAAGCTTCGCAACACTGACTTTTGCTACGGCTTAGTTATCTATGCAGGTGAGTGCCCGGGTCGGGGGAGGCAAGAAACATCCAGGACCCCGGGGATTTTAAGCTGTCCAAGTGCTTTCAGTGTCAGGAGGTCCCATTCTCTGCTGATGCAAAGTGAGGAGGACTTGCTGCAGTAAACAGACCCCCCACAAGTTTCTCCCAAGCTTTCCTGGTGTTGGGCTCACTGGTAGGCAGGTGATGTGGTGGTTCCAAATATTCCCCTGTTCCAGGTTATATTTCACCTGCATCACGTCCTGGCTCCACTTCACTTTGTGGCCTCCTGCACAGACAGCTCAGACAGCTGAGAGCTTGGCCATGGGTAACTCTGGGTAGAGAGGAGGGATGAGCTCTGGTATAAGCAGCACTTTGAGTGTGCAGACGTGGCTTCATTAACCACTGATCGAGGGATGTGGTCCTCTGAATCCTTCAGAGCTGAGGAGATACTGTTATGGAGGAAAGCATCATCTCTTAGCTGCAAGGCGACCTTCTGGGGACTGTGGACTTGTCTTTACTTCTAAAATGTTTCTCGCACAGGATTTGATTCCAAAATTATGAGGAACTGTGGAAAGATCAAGCGGAAGAAAACCAAGCTGGACCGCATGATGGACCGGCTGGTGATCATAGTAAGTGCAGTGCAAACACACAGTTAGAAGAGACGGACAGACTGGAAGGGGCAGTGGTTTGCCTTAGAAGAGCCTGGTGGGCTCTGTGTAACGTGATGCTCTCATCCTGGCTTCCCATCTCAGATCTTCCTGGTACTGTTGGCCATGTCATTGTGCCTCGCCATTGCCTCTGGGTTCTGGGCCAAGACGTTCCAGGAGAAGCACACCTACCTCTCTGCTCTCTACAAACACACCGCTCCTGCCAAGCAGGCCTTCTTCAGCTTCTGGGGCTTCGCAATCCTCCTAAGCATCATCATACCCATGTCCATGTATATAACGTAAGAATGACAGAGATTGCAAACAATCAGCATTCAACACCCCTCTCCCTGCCCTTGGCCCTCTTCTGGTGCCTTGGATTGTAGCCACAAGGTGGGGATGCATGCAAGGTCTAGCTGAGCAATTCACTTCCGTGTGTTCCGTTGGCTGTAAGAGGGTATGGGTGGAATACAAACACTGATAGCATGCTTTGAGGTCTCCTCAGAGGAAAACCAGAAAAGAGATGTGAAGACATGTAATGATATTGGAAACTGGGGCCAGACTGAAGAGGACAGACTGATAAAGGTGGTGTTTCCCCATGGAGCAGCAGCAGGGTAGGGAAGAGAATGGCACAGGCATTGCAAGCAAGCGGTAATCACAACTTGTGCTGGGAAAAGCCCTCGACAAACTTTTAGACCCTTCACCAAATCTCCACATCTATGAATTTTGACATCAAGGACCAGATTTCCAGAGGAGTCCAGCTGCCTGGGACCCAGTGGGCTCCCTGTCTGGTGTGATGTGCCTTCTGGAAACCTGGCCACCAGCAAAAACTTGCTTATCCCCAGCTCAGAGCAGCAGGACCCAGGCAGGCAGCTCCTCTCTGCCCTTTCTCCCTGAGGCAGATCCCCAAGTCCCCCTGGCCTGTGAGTAAGGCTATCTCCTTCCCTGGTGTAAGCTTTCCTCCATTCTTGCTCCATAGGTTTGAATTCATCTATCTGGTGAACAGCTTCTTTATCAACTGGGACTTGGAAATGTATTACGCTGTCAAGGACATTCCAGCAAAGGCCAGAAGCACCAGCCTCAATGACCAGCTTGGCCAGATCGAATACATCTTCTCAGACAAGACTGGCACCTTGACACAAAATATTATGAGTTTCAAGAAATGTTGCATCAATGGGACTGTCTATGGTAACTTTTGGTGGTAGCAAGTTTGTGGGGACTCCTGAGTGAGGTAGACCTTGAATTTAGGCTGCATTGGTTCTTTCCTCTCCTCCTGGCTTCCTAGGAAGCTTGGGGTACGTGGGTGGATCTTGGTGGTCTAGTGTGTGGGCTGAAGGCATTGTTTCCACGTCTGGGTACTGTGAGACTCTCAGGTGACCTATGGAGGAGGTGAAGAAGTCTTCCTTCTTTTTATGTTGTTTCTTTATGTATGCATGTAATGATTTATTTTTTTAATGATTCTGCCTTTTTTTTTTTTTTTTCCTTAGAATCCTAAGAATTGCCAAGTCCTTCCTTCACTTATTGCTCCATTTATTTGAGCTCTTGGCTGCCTTTTGGGGGCTGTCACAGTGCTTAATTAGTGAAAGCAGTGAGGGCTAGAGCTTTGGTATGGAGCTCCTTTTTCCTGAGATACTTATCAACCACTTGAGACAAATGGATAGTGACAAAAGCAAAGAGAAGGGGAAAAAAAATCTAGCAAAGTTTTTAAGCAGGCATAAAAACAGTTTTTCTCCATCTGATGCATCATGTTGCACCTCTGATAGCAGCATCGCCATAATCCTTCCCGTCTCCTGGGAAATGTGGATGAAAGCCAGACCTGCATTTTTAACAGGAAAAACATATAGTTCAAACAGTCTGAACTGCCCAAGAGCCAAATAAGTCAAATGTGGATGTCCTAATGGAGCGTGGCTCACAATGGACAGACACCAAGCAGGTGCTGAAAATCTGTCCCTTCTTGCCAGTGTTTTGGCCGGCAAAGGAAGCAGTCCATTGTAGAAATAACTGCTTGAAGCCCTTGCTAGTCATGCTCCCTGCCAGCTCTCTAGTAACTGAATTATTTTTATTTTGGCAGGCTTGGGCACGGGCCGTGAGAACAAACAGCCATCGGTGCGTAATTCCCCTCTCCTGTGTAACTCAGGGCCAAACGCTGCTTGTCACCGGGGCCAAAGCCGTAGCAGTTACTTGTTATGGCAGCAGCAGGAGCAGCCTTTTGCTGTGGAGCATGGCTTTCTGACAACTGGGGTACCATCCTGTGAGATGGAGGGATGTGCTTCCTTGGGCTGGTGGGTTTGCTGCTCCTCAGCTGCCGGTAAAGAACAAGGGAACAGGGTTATAGAATGCTGCCGATCTGATTTTTCTGGCTTTTTAATACTCACCCCCTTAGTGTTGGCAGCAGAAAGCAAGGTTCATGGGCTCTGACTTGGATCAGATCGTGCCAGCACAAGGTTGCTGTATCTCACCCTCGAAGCAGCCTCATGGCAGAGCCTTGCAGGGTGGCACCACTCCTGGTGTCTCAGGTGCCCATGTTTCTTGCAGGGGTCAGGGCTGACCTGGAGCCACCGTGGGGAGAAGACGTCGGACTCCAACAACGTGGCGCTCCTGGAAGCTGCCCGGCAGGACAGCGACCCTGTGCTGCGGGAGTTCCTGCAGCTGCTGGCCCTCTGCCACACCGTCATGGTGGAGGAGAGGGGCGGTGGGTTGGCTGCACTATCCGCTCCCTGGGGGGCCCCCCCCCCCCTCGGGGGGGGGGGGGGGGCCGGCCGGGGGGGGGACGGGGGCAGTAGCTTTTCCACCACATGGCAAACCTCTGCTGTGGTGAGAAGGTGCTCTGAGAACATGGGGATGCTTTGGGCCAGTCTTAGCATCAGCCTCTGGGCCAGACAGGGCATTTTGGAGTTGTTTTAAAGCCACGTAATTGGAGCAGAAGCACAGTGAGGATAATCCATCCCTGTCTGGACACTTTTCCCACCCAGGGAGCAGAAGAAAAGAGACAAGAGGGGCTGAGATTCTCTAGCTTGGTGGCTTGGACTTCAGGCTCTCTGTAGATAATGTTGGTACTGCGCAAGAACCAGGTGTTTCAAGTGTGTAAGAGACGCTCGGATGGGATTCTCCTTGCCCAAGCCTTGCTTCTCTTCCACAGACCAGCTGGTTTACCAGGCAGCTTCACCAGATGAAGAAGCACTGGTACTGGCAGCCAGGGATTTGGGGTATGTC
This sequence comes from Nettapus auritus, assembly GCA_011076525.1. Classification (NCBI taxonomy): domain Eukaryota; kingdom Metazoa; phylum Chordata; class Aves; order Anseriformes; family Anatidae; genus Nettapus; species Nettapus auritus. Next base: position 4,554,227 of record CM021792.1, on the reverse strand, counting down.
TTTCTGTCCCGAACACAAGACACCATCACCATCAGTGAGTTGGGGGTGAAGAAGACCTACAGAGTGCTGGCCATGCTGGACTTCAACAGTGATCGCAAGAGGATGTCTGTCCTGGGTGAGCGGGTTGGGGTGTCTCGGGGAACCTTCCCTGCCTATGGAGGGACCCCTCCTTTCTCAGCCCTACAGGGGGTGGCACCAGGGTGGCTGCAAGTGATGGCACCTGGCATAGGAACCCCAGTCATCCTCTGTGGTTTTGCTTGCCCTGATACCTTGATGAAGGCAAGAGGGAAGGGTTTGAGTAGCTGAGAGAGCAAGTAAAGCAGGGGCCCAGAGGAGGTGTATAAAGAACTGACAGCCCGTGAGGCCTGATTCTGCCTCATGGTGATGTAGATCTGGAGAAATTCCTGTGCTTCCTTTGACTGTGGGAACAAAACCACCAGTGTCACCTGTGGTGCCTCCTGTAGCACAGCCAGGTTGGCCTGTGTCCCCAGGGCCCTGCATGGGGACGGCGATGAGCATGGGGTGGCAGCTCTCTGTCCTTCCCCTCCTCCCAGTGCGAGACCCCCAGGGCACAATCCGGCTCTACACCAAGGGGGCAGACACCGTGATCCTGGAGCGACTGCGCAGCCGAGGGCCCAGTGAGACCTTCACCGAGAGGGCGCTGGATGTGAGTCCCACACCAGCCAAGGGTGGAATGGGCTGGTCCCGTCTGCTGGCTTTGGGTTGGGTGCCCCAGGGTCCCCTGCTGCTCTCATCCCACTCTGGCTTCAGGAGCTGGCTCTTCCTTGCTCCCTTCCGCTCTAGGAGCTTCACCTGCATGTGGGACAGGGGCTAAGAGGGCATCAAATCCACCCTTGGGATTCTGCACGGACTGGTTGCATCACTGGGGATGACAGTGGGTAGGGGGACAGCCAGCACCCAGAGAAAACCCTGGTGGGTTTCCAGCTCTGCCCATGGAGACGCTGAGTCGTCCCAGTCAAGGCAAGGGAGCCACAATGTCTCGTCCCTGCAGCGCTTTGCAGAGGAGACCCTGAGGACTTTATGCGTGGCCAGCAAGGTGGTGAGCGAGGCCGAGTACTGTGAGTGGAGCCGGAGACACCAGGAGGCCAGCATCCTGCTGCAGGACCGTGCGTGGCAGCTGGACAGCCTGTACGAGGAGATGGAGCAGAACCTGGAGGTGGGATGAAGCTGGGGATTCGGAGGAAGCACCTGCGCTGGTCCCCATGCCCCATGAAGGGTAGGAGGGTGGGGTTCAGCTATCTGGGGTGATGGGTGTACAGCCCAACACGCACACCCTGGGTGGGAGGGCAAGTGGAAATATCCCTGGAGTGACTTTGTGACATGCCAGTAGACACTCAGATAGAAATCTGCTGGATCATGTCCACCCGTGGGAAGGAGTGTGCAGGGACACAGGACCCCTGGTTGGATCCAGGGGTAATTCCCACCTTTGTATCTTGCCCTGGCACCCTGCCCCACCTCATGACACCCCCTCCAACTTTCCTTCCAGCTGCTTGGGGTCACAGCCATTGAGGACAAGCTCCAAGATGGAGTTCCTGAGACCATCCAGCTGCTGAAACTGGGCAACATTAAAGTGTGGGTGCTGACGGGAGACAAACAAGGTCAGTGGAGGCAGCCAACACATTTCAGCTTTCTCCCCTAGCCAGGACCAGAGAGTGGATGAGACCCTGGGAGGAGGCAACAACCACGCTCTGCTGTTGCCCTTAATATACAACAGCATGTCCCACAGATTGTCAACCATGGGAAACTGAGGCAGGGGAAGCCACCTGCATGTTGGCATAGGGCTGGAGCAGAGCCCCCAGCATCTGCTGCCCACCCAGGGCTGATGGACCCCAGGGCAGGGGTCTGGGACAGGGGGTCACAGCAGTCCACTGATGCCCATGTTGCAGAGACAGCAATGAACATTGGCTATGCATGCAAGCTGCTCACGGACGACATGGAGATCCTGGAGGAGAAGGAAGTAAGGTGAGGCTTCATGACCTTCTGGCTCAGGCCATCAGGTTGGTGGGGGGGCATGGGTTGTCCATGCTGAAGACACTCACTCTTCCCCATCCCAGCCCAGATAGCCATGGCCGTCACTATCTGCTGATGCCTTCTCAGTTCTCCCCATCTGTTTATGCCCCTATAGCTCTCTTCTTGGCAGGATTTGGCCAGAAAGTGCTTAGCCTGGTTCTCTTGCCTCCAAACCACATGGGCCAGGGCTGATTTCTGATATCAGGGAGCCCCATCTCTGTCCCCCCTGTTCCCACCACTGGGTACCAGCCCCTTCTCTCTGGAGCTGGCTTTGAGATGGCAAAGGCCAACCATGCTCCTTGGCCAAAGCCACTCAGCATGCCCAATGTCCCCTCCTACGCAGCGAGATCCTCGAGGCTCACTCGGTGGGAAACAGCCTCAGCAGCAGCAGGAAGGCCCCGGGTAGCGGCCGCCTCTCCCAGCAGCACCCAGGGACTTCGTGCCACAAGAAGAGAGCTCTCGTCATCAGTGGGGACTTCCTGGTAAGGTGGCACTTGGGAGGCATCCCTGCTCCTGTCCTTGCTGGCAGATGGTTGTTTCTGCCCCAGGGCTATCAAAGCATTTGGTGGCACCAGCACTTGGAGGAGGTGACACCCCTCCTGCATGGGGTGGGTGGGAAAAGCCACAGGAACCCTGTTTTGGGTTGGGGAATGGGTGATGGAGGAGATGACCTCACACCGATTGCTTGGTGTTGGGGGGCTTCAGCCACACATGTCCAACTGGTCTGCTGGGGGGTGATATCTTGCTCTACTGGTCATTACTGGGACAAACTGGGCTCATGGTCATATTACCTAATGCATGACAAACTTGGAGCAAATGGGTTGTTTTTCTGAGCTTCAAGAGAATCACTGAGACACTAGGGGCCCTCACACTGTGACCATCCATGGTGGTCTTTAGAAAAAGTCAGCTCTGAATGTTATCCTCCCTCCTTGCCCATGTTTGTGTCCCTACACCTGAGGGGATGCAGAAGCTCATTTGTACCTGCCCAAAACTTGTGTAAATGTGCAGGAGCTGAGGCCAACCCCACCCCTCCCTGCTTGTGGGAGAGCCCTTGGGCCCCATCCCTCTGGGCTGGCTATGGAAGGAGGCCTCAACCATGTGTGCTCTCTCCTAAGGACAAAATCCTCCACACGGGAGAGGTGCTGATGAAGGAGGAGGGATGGTTGTGGCAGTGGCTGCCTTGCCGTGGGGCCATGGACTTGCAGGAGCAGGGCAGCCTGGTGGAGAAGGCCTTTGTGGACCTGGCCACCAGCTGCCAGGCTGTGATCTGCTGCAGGGTGACCCCCAAGCAGAAGGCCCTCATCGTGCAGCTGGTGAAGAAGCACAAGAAGGCCACCACGCTGGCCATTGGGGATGGTGCCAACGATGTCAACATGATCAAAAGTGAGGCGGGGGGCATGGTAGAGCCGGGTTTTGGCCAGCGTGGCCCTCTGATGGGGGTGGGGTGTCCCATTTGCCATCCCCACCATGTCACCCACTCCTTCGAGGTGAAGAGCTGGGAGGGGAGCTCCTGTCCCAGTCCCCAACGTAGCTGTGCTGGGGGGGGGGGGGGAAGTGAGAGGCATGAGGCCAGGACCAGCCTCGGGAAGGAGGAGGGCCCCTCTTGCTTTGGAAGTGGAGTTGGCTTGAAGTTTCTTCAAGCCCCAGCCTGGGCAGCTGGCAAAGAACTTCCTGCCCCTTCAGCAGTCCCCAGTACAGGGCTGCTGCTTGCCCAGCTGTGCCTGGCATCACTCCCACAGCTGTGGGACATGCAGGAGAGCTTTTTTCCTTTGCCCATCGCTTCTGGATTCCCCCTCTGTCCATCAGCCTGGGAGCAACCTGTTGGGAAACCAAACGTCGCAAGGGGCTCCCCCAAAACCTCCCATGTTCTCCACAGCTGCTGACATTGGGGTGGGCATCAGCGGGCTGGAGGGCATGCAAGCCGTGCAGTGCAGCGACTATGCCCTGGCGCAGTTCTCCTACCTGCAGCGCCTCCTGCTCGTCCACGGCCGCTGGGCCTATCTCCGCATCTGCAAGTTCCTCCGCTACTTCTTCTACAAGACTTTTGCCGGTCTCATGGCCCAGGTCTGGTTCGCTTTCCACAGCGGATTCACGGCTCAGGTGAGGGCTGCTGCCGGTGCACCCCAGCATATCGGCAGGGATGCATCCATTCTGTAGATGTTCACAAACCACCTGCTGAGGACCTGGTGCAGGTTTCACGCCTGGTACCACCTGATGGACACGTGTCCCCATCACCACCCTGGTCCCCTGGGTTTTTGGGGTAGCTGATCAATTGCGTTTGGGCTGGTGGGATTGGGAAAAGCACCCTGAGGAGCTTCAGGGTGTCCTTGGAGGCAGTGGCAGCTCTCGTGAGCAACAGCTCAACCTTATACAGATGTAGGGAAAGATGCCACTTGCCTTAATTTGGTTTCCCCCAAAATGGAAGCTCTTACCTAGGGACAAGGGTCATCAGCTTGACTTGACCACCATGATGTTGGTCCAGCCCCCTGACCCTGCAGCACAGTCCCATGGACCTGCAGAGCTCTGAGGACAACCCAGGGCCGATGCAGAGTTCAGAACAAGTCCATAGGGCTTTCCCTGGGGTTTGGATGTGAGACTTACACCTTCCCCAGTGCCTGGGCTTCCTTTCCTTCCAAAGCAGCACTGAGCTCACAGCCGCTTTATTCTCCCTTCTAGCCTCTGTATGAGGGCTGGTTCCTTGCGCTCTACAACGTCTTCTACACTGCCCATCCCGTGCTTTCTGTGGGCCTTTTGGAGCAGGTATGGGTTCCCTGGGCTGCAACCAGCCCCTGTACCTGGAGACTGCATCCTCAGTGAGAGTAAATCAGCCCTGCAGTGGGCTGGATTCCAGTTCTCCACCCTGCCAGGACAAGCAGGCGGAGGACATGCCCAAAATCCCAAAAAGGGTGTCATGAGTGGGATGGCTCAATCCTGGCGGGGAAGGTGATGCTTAGCACCCTCCTTGTCCCAGCAGGACGTGAGTGCCAAGAAGAGCCTGGAGTTCCCTGAGCTCTATGCCATTGGGCAGCAAGACGAGCTCTTCAACTACCGCATTTTTGGTGTGACGCTCCTGCACGGCATCAGCACCTCGCTCGCCAGCTTCTACATTGCACTCTGGGCCTTCAAGGACTGTGTCGGAAGCAAGGTTGTGGGTGACTACGAGTCCTTTTCGGTCACAGTGGCCACCTCAGCTTTGCTGTCGGTCCTCATGGAGGTGAGCACCCGTCTGCACTTCCCCACACTGATCCCTGTTGCCCGAGTTGGGGATGGGTGGAGCGTGGTGGCACTGGAGGCTGCTGGCAAGGACGAGGGATTGAAGGCCACCGGGCCAAAGGGCACATGGTTTGAGGGAGAGATGGACCCCAGGCACGTTCCAACATTGCCCAGTGTAGCTGGGGGACAATCCCCCAGGAGACTGGGGAGGAATTAGAGACAAGTGTCCAAATGAATGGGGGTCCCCCCAGCCTCCACGAGGCACTGTGTGCTCTGCCGTTACCCCTGCAGATCATCCTGGACATCAAGCACTGGACAGCGTTGTCCTTCCTGATGGTCACAGCCAGCCTGCTGCTCTTCTGCCTCTTCTCCTACCTGACGCAGAGCATCGATGCCTTCAGGATAGCCCCTGCCATCTTCCGCTTCCCAGGTGGGATACCCCAAGCATCCCTGCACACCGTTCCCTCCCAGATCCAGGGGAGCCGAGCCTGGACTCAGTGCTAGCGGCTGCTCCCCACCTTATAGGTCACGGCTTCTCTTGCCTAGATCACATTCCTAGGTCTGATCCTCATGCAGTATGATCTTGGGGGACAAACTTGCTGGCTCTTGATCTTGCTGTGTTGATTTCTGACTCTAGTTTAGGAGCCATCTCCTCTTTAGACTCCTCAGCACATTTGGGGGTGGGGGCTTGTTCCCTCCCCATTGTCCTCTCTCCTCCCCTCCACCTCCACTGCTTGACCATTGCCTACAGATGCCAGCCAGAATGCCCTGACCGACCCCTATGTCCTGCTCGTGGTCCTGCTGTCCCTGGTGGTGAACACCGTTCCCTCACTCACTGTCCGCTCGTACCACGCCATCACGGGCAGGCACAGCATCCAGCAGGTGAGGGCTCTGGGGAGGAGGATGTGCCTCCAAGCAGCGCCAGCCTGGGGCTGGCAACGGGGTTGCTGGTGCTGGGGAGGGTGAGGATTCCTAGGGAAGCCACCAGCCAGTGTCACCTCTGCTTGATGGCACCACAGCTGGTGGACACCCTGCTCTCAGGACACTGGTGCTCAAGTCCGGCTCCATGGCCCTCTCCCTGAGTCAGTTCATAAGGAGGAGGCTGTGGGCAGGCTGCTCCAGCTCCTGGAGAAGGTCTGCTTCTGCCTGCAGGCAGGAATTGGCCTCCAGGACTCCCAAGTTAGGAGACACCAGGACTGGCGCAGGTCCCACTGCCACCCCCCAGCCTTGGGTCCATCTTGTGTCATCCCTTCCTGGTGGTACAGAGGGGATTGTGCTCCAGAGCTCTGTGAGCTTCAGAGACCCCCAACAAGATCCCCACCCTACAGATCCCCCCCAAGAGGCTTGGGCCATGGTGGAGCCGGGAGCCAAACCACATCTCAATGGAGGGCATCCCTGCTTTGTACCCACCTTCAGGCTGAGAGCTTGCCCAGGAGGTGCCCACAGCCCTGATGTCCCCTTTCTTCTTGCAGAAGATCTGCTCGAAGGCCAGGCGTGAGCCGGAGCCCTCGGTGGAGCTGCGTGCCCATGTCCATCGTGGCTCCTTCCGCTGCCGCTCCAGCTACGCCTTCTCCCACCAGGAGGGCTACGCCGGTCTCATCACCCGCGGGGACAGCCTGCGCACCAAGGGCACCCGTGCCACCGGGGGTCTCCATCCCCAGGGAACAGCCCCGCCTTCACCCTCCAGCCACGACCCCTCGGCATAGCCAACCGGGCCACGTCCTGCTGGGGCAGGGAGGCTTCCTCCTCCTGGGGACATTTTAACCCAACACAGATGGGTTTGCTGCATGGGCAGTTCCTGTGGTCTGCTGCAGGACCCTGGGGCTTGTCCCACCGGCAGCTCCATCTCCTGCACCAACTCTGTGGCTTCACTGGAGCCTGAAAAGCTGTGAAAACCAGCCATCAGCTGGTGGACATTGCAGGTGTCCTTTCCTTACCCCTCCACATCTTTGCAATCTCCACATGAGATGCACACAGCAGTGCCCCAGCCCGCAGCAGTGCTGTGCCCTTCGTGCCATGTCCCATCCCTGCCACATCTTGCTCCCCAAGACTGATGTCCCCATCCTGAGGACAGCTGTGGCCCCACACTGCTTGCTGCAAAACCCCAAAGCCCCTCGGCAGGGCCGGGGTGGCCAGGGACCATGCACAGCCCAAGGGATGTTGCAGAGCAGGCACCTGCGTGCGTGTCCTGCAGAGCCACGGCTCAGGGACAGCAGCGGCTGCTGGGGAAGTGTGCAAACAACTGACTGGTGACCGGATCACCTTGTTTTTTATTCTTATTTTTTAATTAAAAGGACTCTGGCTTTTCTCTCCTCTCCTATGACTCTCTGCTGTGCTACCAGAAAATTTCCCAGGAAGAAAGCTGCACAGGAAGGGGCTGCAGGTGTCCCTTGGTGTGTGCAGGCAGCTCTCTGCCACTCACCAATGCATGGTAGGAAGAGATAATCAAGTAAATATCCAAAAATATCAGCCTTAGGGTTTTGGATCTGCCTCCAGCACACGACTTGATGTGTTTGTTTAACAAGTGCTTTGGTCTCATCTGCACTGAATTTATGAGAATTAAAGTGTTTCCTTTGGGCTCTGGCCAGGAGGGTGCTGGGTGGTGCCAAGAGAGGAATAAATGCATCTGAGGCTTTCTGTGGGAAAGCTCTCGCCCCTGCAGATATGTGCTGGGAAATCCCAGGGAGCAACTTCTACTAGCTGCTTGGGGATGCTCCCCAAATCTGTACCCAGATGCTCATGGAGGGCAGTTGGGCTGCCTGATATGGGGCTGGGCTGGGTTCTCTTGGGCCAAGCTCTGTGTTCCTTGCCAACATTGATCCCTCTCCTCTGTGGAGCACGGAGCAATCAGAAGGGAACCGACCCACGTGCTTCACTACCCAAATGCAAGGAAAAGCAACAAAAGAATGTAGAAAAGGAACACAGGTTTCCCTCCACAGGCAGGTAGAAAAATTCCCCCATGTGCAAATTGCTGAAAGCAAGAAGTATTCACCCCCTGCTTATCTCTGAGTGTGGACACACATAAGTGCTCCAGCAAATCATCCCAGGGGATGCTCGGGGGATGTGGGTGCAGCCTCGCAGCATGACCAGGGCCCTCGTGCTAGTGCGGGACGCACACGCCAGAGTGAATGACTAGAAAATAATTTATTGAAGAAACAGAAAGCTGCAGAAATACAACACAGTCATGACTAGTAGAGGATGAACAAATAGAGATTTTTTTTCTCTTTTAAAACCTGTTGACAGGCTGGAGTTAAGTTTCCTGGTAATTCCCCCTGCATGAGTCATTGCAAAGAACAAGGAACAAACTCCAGAGCACACAGCACAGTTTGGATAAAGTGCCTGACACATAAGACTTTTTTTTTTCTTTTTTTTTTTTTCTTTTTTTTTCTTTTTAGCATTTGTAAATAGCTTAAACAAATATAATTGCAAGACACAGAGGAGTAACAATTGCATTTCGCTGTAGAGTAAAACCTATCCCATGAGATTAACAATGAAGCAGCAGCAAAAAAATAAAAATAAAAAAAATAATAAAAAACAATATAGTTAGAAGGAAAAAGTCATTTAAAAACTCAGGGATGCAGCCCCCAGACCACATGGGATGGGGCGAGCGTTGCCTATTGCTATGCAGAAAAATGAGCAATGCTTTCTCGAGGTGGCTGGACTGGCAAGCCCGGCACTGTGGGTTCTTCCTGGCCAGGATTAATTCAGCTTGACTTCTTGTTTTCCTTTAGAAATTTAAGAGGTGGGAAAAAAAGAAAAAAAGAAAAAAAAGAAAAAAGGTTTTTCTTTGCATTTTTAATTTCCTCTCTTTAAAAACTGTAAACAAAGAAATACACAAAAGGAACTGAAACATCCGTACGTCCAGCCCAGCCCCAGCTCCAGCGCCTCTTGCTGCAGGTGTCCTCTGAGACAAGGGAAAAGGAGCAAATTTATCACCGGGGACGCACGGTGCTGATGTTCCCACAGTCCTGGGCTGCTTTGGCGTAGCCTTCTCCAAAAGCAGACCCCAGCGCACAGCTGGGGTTTGCACCTGGGAATTGGCCAGTGAGGCTTGGCTGCTCTTGGCTGCATGCTGTCCGCATCGCCCTCCCGATCAGACCCAGGGCTGGACGTGCCCATGGGTTTCAGCTCTGTTCAGGAAGAGGCATTGCAAAAAAAGGACCTCGCTCCGATGCTCCCAGGCTTGGCATGGAGAAGTGCGAGCTGCTGGCCCACTCTGTGCTGGTGTCCCATCATCAGAGCCATCGTTAGAACTGGGAAAACTCATCTCTGGCTGTGTTATAAAGGAATATCTATGCTTAAAGCCCAGCTTTGAGGCCCCACGAGCCCTGTGCTTCTTCCAGTGAGCCTGGAGACATTGCCACACTGCTGTGAATTTAGTGATTTATTTATTTGTTTTTGGCACATGCGAAAGCCAACAGTGAAGACCAAAGGGGAAAACCAGCCTGAGGCTTGACAAGTAATGAAATGACCCCAATCCCTGAAAACTTCCACAAGTGGAATTAGGGCACGATGGCCAGACTGAACCACGGGGCTCAGTGGGGCAGGAGGTCCTGGGCTCCCTCCTCTTCCTTGCCATCCATCAGCAGCCAGAGCCCCAGATTTTGCGCACCGATGGTCCCCACCAGGCAGGAGCTGTTCTCGTTGTCCTCTGACGTGCCCCATGGAGCCCTGGTTCTGCTTCTGTTCCCCACAGCACAAAAATGCCTTTTGGGGCAACCCTGGTCCAGAGAATTGTCTTTAGGACAGAATTTGGATTGTCATTACCTGCAGGGAAAAAAAAAATCTTTGGTATCGTGGCAAGTTGCTCCTCAAGGCATTTTTGGTACGTGTGGGCAGCAGGCAAGGCCAGATCCCATGTGGGGCAGAGCTTTGGTCCAGTGGGTCCTGGTGGGCTGAAGGACAAGGACAACGCTCAGTGCTCAGCTCCTCCGGTGTTTCCTGAGCCACTCAGTTCATGCCCGGAGGTAGAAACCACCCGGTCTCTGCAGGGGCTGAGGACTCTTGGCTGTGGGTTACACCAACCTTGGTGAGAGCTTCTTGTGGGTGGAAGCAAGGTCTTGGTCACCAAACACCGAAGCTTCTCTCCCTGGGAGAGGTCTTGCAGGAGGAGCTGGGGCTCAAGGGGATGCAGAGCTCCCCAGAGGACGGGAGAAGGGATGTTTAGTAGGTGGATGGTGCTGCTGGAAGAAAGCATGTCTCTTCCTAAAGCCCAGATCTTTCATCAGTGAGTCCTGTCTGGCCCTCCTGAACCCGGTACGGAGCATCTTAGTGCCAGCCACAAAGAAGGTGAAGGATGCAGGGACACTGCTTTAAGTGCAGATAAAAACCCTACTATGCCTTTGGGGCCACGTTGGTGGGGTCCAAAGAAGCTCAGATCTCGTTCCTCTCACTGGGCTGAGCTTTGGAGCTGCATCTGGTGACAGAGGTGAAGGCTGGAGAGGTGAAGAGGCAGAAGGGGACTGAAGAATCAGCATTTTCAAGTAAATGCTGTTGTCATGTTGGGAAAGTGGAAACAAGCAGTTAACATTGCTTCCTCCAGGCCCCATCACCTTCCTGTCCCCCAAAGACACGACTCCTCACTCCTACTCTCCTCCCATCTTTAGGAAGAAGAGGAGCAGGGGATGCAGCCCATTGAGGAGGACATTCGGGGAGAGCTCCCCAAGGCAGGCAGGGGGCCCTCCCAATGTCCTCTGAGACCTGCTGGTGGGATGGAGTCCTCCAGGACCACTTCTTCTGGCCAGAATCTTCTTCGTACCCCTTCAGATGGAGGTGTCTCTGTGAAGGGCTGGGGCCGGGCCAGGTGGCATGGGAGAGCCTCGTAGAGGCAGATGCCGTGAGCTGGATGTTGTCACTGACCCAAACACATCCTTGGGTAGAAATCCATTGGAAACAGGTTGTTCCAGTCCATCTCTGGGGCAGGTTGACATTGACGCAGAACCACCTCCAGTGCTTCTTCCCATGGAGGGCAAGGGCAGAGGCAGGTCTTCAAGGCCACTCCAAGGGACAGTGACTTGGGGTGATCATAGAAGCACACCATGGTTTGGCGTGGAAGGGACCCTTGAAGATCACCCAGTCCCACCCCTGCCATGTGCAGGGACATCCTTCACCGGCCCAGGCTGTCCAAAGCCCCATCCCTTGAACACCTCCAGGGACAGGGCATCCACAGCTTCTCTGGGCAGCCCAATCCAGCACCTCGTCACCCTCAACAGGAAAAGCTTCCAGTGCCCAGAGGCTCCCAGCACAGGGAGGAGGGCAGTGTTGGGGCGCCGGGACCATTTCCCTTGTCTCAGAGCACACGAGGAGCCTGGGGCTTCACAAACTCAGGTGGCGGTGGCTGATTGTCTCTGTCTCTCTTCTGCACGAAGATACTTGGGGTTTGACACATAGATCTGGATAAAGCACAAAAAAAAAAAAAGCCCCAAACCCAAGAGGTGTGGGACCTGGCGGGTTGGTTTGGCGCGGGTGGACAGGTGGGCTCACAGCGGGGTCCCGTGTCCCAGACACCTGTACCCAGACTGGGGTATGCACAGGGTTGCACCCCCCAGCCCCCCCAAAGCCCCTCCACTGGGGCAATGTGATGGGCAGAGAAAGGAAAAGGAGAAACGAGGTGAGCAAACCAACGAGGGGATAAAGGACAACTCTCCCGTGCTTGCGTGATTTTGGAAAAAAAAAAAAAAAAAAGGTGATCCATGCAGAGAAGTCCTAATCAACCCAAAATCATGGACAAAAAAAGCACAGTTTGTCCCCTCCCGCTCCCACCCGACCACCCCTCCCCGAATAATTATTACATTACTTCAAGAAAGAGTATATTTTTTCATGCATAAATCAAATTCTCATTTGTCTTTTTTTTTTTTTTTTTTTTTTTTTGTCTTCTTTAAATTACATTTGAACACAGAACACATATAATAAATACTCTTGTACGACATGACTCAGAGAAAAGTAACACATCTGAACGCAAAGGTATCATCATCATTATTAGTTTTTCTTTTTTTTTTTCTTTTTTTTTAAAAGGACTTGTTTAAATACGAAATCTGTAAACTCCAAGGGTCCTTTTTTAATCTTTCTCTCTCTCTTTCTCTCTCTCTTTCTCTCTCTTTTTCATCGTGAAACTATCCAGCTTTCATTTCCTTAACATTCAATATGTCTCCCATTGAACGCATCAAAGAAATAAGAACATGCCGTCTTCTGCAAAATTATAATTTAACAGTATAAAGCTTCAAGTCACAAATTCCAAAAACTAGCTAAGTAATTTTTTTTTTTATCACATAAACTATACATTAAATATTTTGAGGTATTTCAGAGAACATTGTCAAAGGCTTGTAAGGTCTGTGCTGGGTGGAAAAGAAGGCTTTCTCCTGCATAGAGAACGTCTTTGGTATCACAAGCCATGTGGGTGTTAGGTAGAAGCGGGGTCGGGCAGGATCTCGCCAAGGCAATAGTGCGGAGGGGAAGGGGACGGGGGAGGCGAGGGGGGGATGCTCTGACCTGATCTCAGGGGCATGCAGGGGCTGGGGCCGGCTCGTGGTGCCCCTGTGGGGGTCCCGGCCAGGCTCACGATTTTGGCCCAGTTTGGTCCAATTCGAAAGGAGTGATTTCCTGCAAGCTGCATCGCATGGAGCCCGTCTGGATGGTGAGGCCACCAATCTGCTCCAATTGCGGCTGGAAATCTTTACCCAAAAAGAAGGAGAAAAAAAAAAAAAAAGAACCAAGTAAGTAAAAAAAAAAACAAGTAGGTACGATTCAACCTGAGGTTTCCCTAAGCTAGTCATCTGGGGATTCCTCTAGAAGAGCATCTTCTCCTGAGGGTCCTCCCATTTCCTTTTTCTAAAGCAGAGCTGCACCCACCTCGCCCAACAAACCCAAACCACTTGTGCAGGAACCTGGAAACATTTCCTGCTGAAACACTTCAGGCTCCAAACTGCTCACTAAAAGAGGGGCTTGGAGAACGCCAGTGGTGAGAAATGCCAGGAATCCTCCCTGTGCTACCAAAAAGGGAAACCAAGGCTCAAGTCTGAGCTGAGGGAAGAAACCTGTGGTGGAAGCCGCGTCTTCATGGTCCCAGAACTGAACTGGGTGGGTGAGAGCGATGAAGGGAGCCCTGTCCCCACAGGAAGGGACAGAGCCTCCAGGTCAGTGCTGCTGGGCCACGGCCAGACTGGGGACAGGAGGGGGGACCCTGGGGATCAGGGCAGGTTGGAGGAAACAGGGACATCGGGGAACACACCGGGGATACAGCCCAGCGAGAGGGAAGGGTGAAGATTTCTCATCCATTAGGACAAGGTTTGATTTTTTGTTTGTTTTGTTTTCTCCATCCCAACACCCAAAGACTACAAGAGTTGCCAGAATCCATCCGTTCGGAGAGCTGAGGTAACAGTGAGTCTTCAGGACAAAAGCGGAGGAGCAAAGAAATGGCCACACACCTTTGGTACAAGAAAAAGGCACTCATCGACCACGCTGCCATCCCGGGGACGCTCGCTCGCCTTCTCTCGCTCTCTGGGGACTCACGGGGCACGGGCGCAGGGAAAGCGGCGCTGCCAGCACAGACCAGACAAGGCAACAAAATCTTTGGTATCAGACGTGATTTTCAAATCACAAAAATTGAAAACTCAAGTGAGGTAGCCTTTATTCTTGGGTTCTCACTAGAAATGTCTTTGCATCCTTGAGGGCCTGTGGCATTTACTTTTTTTTTTTTTTTTCCTTTTTTTTTTTTTTGGTTTGGGTTTTTGTTTTTTTTTTTTTTTTTTTTTCTTTTTTTTTTTTTTCTGCATGTTTTTCACTTCCCAAACCAAGGCCCCCTTCCTGGCTTTTCAGCCCTTGAATACTACCCGATGGGGTTCAGGAAGCCACCCCCATCGTCACCACATCACGACAAGACAAGAAGAAACAACGTTAGGGGAACACCAGTGGCAGGGAGCAGGGTGCTGGGGGTGGGATTCGCTTTGCCGTTCCTTTTCGGTTCTGGTTGGCACCTGCCCCTTCCTGGCCCTTCCTCCTCTCCATCACCCTCCCTCTCACCCAACCTCTCCCTCTGGCAATGGCTTGGGGCCGTCTGTGGGGGCCATGCCCGCTCCGGGCCCCCTTCCCCTCCCCTCCCACCTGCCCCATCAGCTCTTTGGTAAAACTGTCCAAAAGTCGTCCTCTGACCCCACTGGCGAGCACAGCGGGCTGGGGCTTCTCTTGCAGGTTTTTTTCTTTCTCTCTTTCATTCTTTTGTCCTTTCTTTCCTCATTTTTTTGGGGTGCTTTTTTTTTTTTTTTTTTTTTTTTTTTTTTTTTTTTTTTTGGTGTACACGACACTTTTTTTTTCCTTTTTTCCTTCTTTTCAACAAGGTGCCTTCCTATTACACAACAGATCGCTCTCAAAGTAAAGTGAATCGAAGAAACCATAGCGCTAGAACACAGATGGTACTATTTTACCCGCATAAATTCAATAGTGAATTCCATTATTTTTTTGGTTGGTTTTGGAGGATTTTTCTTTTTCCCCAAGTGACGGGGGCGGGAGGGGGGGGACCTGGCCTTCCCCCTCCATCCCCAAGCCTCTCCCAGCCCTTCCCCATCCCCGTGGCCCCTCCATCCCCCTGGGGACACCACGGAGCCCGCAGGGCTGGGGCGACGGCTGATTGCAACGGTTTGGCCTCGTGATTGCTTTTCATATGGCACAAGTCACCATCGAGAGCTCGGAGGGAACGACCGTTTCAAAGCTAGTACCATTGCTCCAGAATTGCGCGTTTAAGGCAGGTTGTTAATTGGCACAAAAAAAAAAAAAAAAAAAAAAAAAATCTCTCGTCTTTTTGTAAAGTTGCCGGTCTTTGCGTTGAGCTTGCTTGGTTGTGGTTTCTGTTGTTATTCTGTTGGGGTTTGTTTTTTCCCTTTCGAGCTTGTTGGGGAGTTTTCCCCTTCTTACACGCAGGATTTTGCAACCAGGTCCGTGGGATTTTCCTTCTCCATGCTCCGACGCTGCCTCCCAGAAGGGATTTTGTTGTTGGGTTTTTGGTTTTGCAACTTCTTTGGTAACAGAGATGAAGACAGGGTGCAGAGAGGGGGCAATAGTGTGTGTGGAGGGGAGGACAGGGCGAGACACAAAGCCAACAAAACTGCTTTGTCTGAGTTCTTTCCTCAACCCCAAAGTGAACCAGAAATCACATGGCAAATGCTGGAGCCAGCCCGGCCCGAAGCTGGTCACCGTGAAAGATGCGATCCTTCGCTCCAAGTCTCTCCTCCCGTCTCCTCTCAAACAATTAGTATTTTTAAATACCCGATTTCTGTAGCTAAAATGTGCTTCTTGACCTGCGTGGGCACGAGGCGGTGCGGCCGCGGTGCCTGCCGGCCGTGGTGCTGGGGATGCTCGGGCACGCGGAGCCGCTCGGGGGGACCCAGGGATGGGGTCAGGGTGCTCATGTGCATGGGGGGGCTGGGGGTTGGTGGGGTGGGTGCTCCTGGGGGTCTCTGGGAAGGGGAATGGAGGAAGGTGCCTGTGGAGGAGAGTGGGGCTGTGGGATGCCCCTGGGTGGGTTTCCAAAAGCTTCGAGGGAGAGGTGAGCTCGGGTTTCATTGGCAAAGGGGGTCCGGCTGCTTTGGGAAAGCCTGCCGCACTTAGGGAAGCAAAAAGCTTCAGCAACCAGAGACTTGGGGTCACCTCCAGGCACACAGGGAGCTGCCCGTTCCCTGCCCATCCCCTGCCTTAAACAATGAGGGTTTTGGCCCTGGCAAAACAGGGTTGTGCAAGAACCTGGCCCCACGACTCCACCTCTTGCATCCCCTCCGCCTTTACCCTTCCACCCTACAGGTGGTTGTGGTGGAGGTGGAAGTTGTGTGGGACAGGAGGGGATGGGGTGCCACTCTCCCCAGAAACCGGACCCTGGCAGCTGGGTAAAGATGAGGTCTGCGAGGTCTCCCAAAGCAGCACCTCGCCCCCTCACTCCATCCCACATCCCTCGCTCCAAGGGGGTTTCCTCCAAGTCCCCCATGGGAAGGAGCTGGCCTGGCTGCAAGCCCTGTCCCCGCTCCTCGAGCTGGGAGAAGGTGGCAGCAGGACGTGGCACCAGGCTCACGTCCATGGGTGACACCCAGCTGAGGGGGCGGGAGGCTGAGGGACCTGCAGCACCCAAAAGCACCCATCCCGCTCGGCTTGGGGCATGCGTGTGAGGCTGGGTTGGCTTTGTCATGAGGAGGATGTCCGGGAAGGGATGTCCAGGGAGGGCTGGGGGACATCATGCTTTGGAGAAAGTGCTTGTAGAAGAAGAGGGGACTCCGGGGTTGGTGCCTGGCTCCTCCTGCCAGCGGTTCATACACCGCCGGCGGGCATTCATGAAGAAGTTGCTGACAGTGTTGAGCTCCAAGCCCAGCTGCTGCGAGATGGTCATCTGCATCTCCTTGGACGGGCGCTTGTTCTCCTTGAAGATGGCGATCAGGGTGCGGCGCTGGAGGTCCGTGAAGACCAGCCGCTGCTTCTTGGGCTGCAGGCTCCTGTCTTTCTGCTGCTCTTGCTCTTTGCGTTTGCAAGCTAGATGTTCAAAAGAGAGAACAGGGCCATTAATCGGTGCTGACCACCCTGGCCCGCTTGCAGGCTGCCTGGCTGCCTCCCCAAACCAGGCCCTTCCCTCCAGGGAACCTGCCGGCTTTTTTGCCCACCGCTCCCTTGGCTGCCTCCCTCCTCTTCCTCCCTGGGCCTCCCAAGCATCTGCTGGGATGGGACAAGAGCCCCTTGCAGCACCAGCAAGAGCAAAGCCTGTGAGAAGCCCAGCACCTCTGGCCACCCAGGAAAAAAACAAGCCTCAGCATCTGCTGCTGACCCTGGGACAAGAGACTGAGGAGCGGGCTGCCTCTGCTCCCACAGCCTGGCTACAGGGACCTGCTCCATTCCCAAATTATGGGGATTATCCATCAGCGTCCCCCCTTGCTGCACTCCGGTCTCCACTGCCTCCTCATCGCCTCTGCAGATCTCGCTGGAGGACTCAACGACCATCTCTTGGCTGCCACATCCAGCTGCCAGCTCCAAAACACAGGGAACAGCCAGGGATGGGGCCAGTGGGGACTGGCCGGGCTGCAGCTGACATCTCATGGCACGGGCTGGATGGTCATGGCAGCCGCTCTGGAAAGGGTTTTCCTCCCTCCAGAGGCTGGAGAAGAGCCTGAGCCGCCTGCAGCTCCAGGATTTTGAGGCTCCCTGCCTCAAAATCCTCTCTCCTGCCTCTCTCCTTCATGACCAGCTCTGTTGGCACAAGCATCAGGTTGAGCCTGCGCCTAATTAAAAGCCTTCCCTGCTGATTTTCTTTTGTGGTAGGTCAGGCCAGAGGAGCTGTGGGTGGCACATGGGGACAGGCAGCTGGGGCCAGGAAAGCCCCTCTGACACCACCACACAGAGTGTGAGGAACAGAGGGAGGTCATCATGCACATTTTGGTAAATACATGAATGTTAGCTGCAGGAATATCAGGCACACAGTTAGTGGGAATGAGGAGAAACAGTGCCCTTAGCTATGATATTTTTCTAGAAAATTACAGACTAACTGAGGCTGGTGGAGGTTACTGTCCCCACTCAAAGCAGGTCCACCACAAAGCTGTGCTGAGCCTCCAGGTGACATCAGGGTGCCCAGGGACCTGGCTGGGTCAGGACCTGGTCAAGGCTGGGCACACACTGTTTCTTCCTGGTAAGCTCACAAGAGAGCCAGGAAAATGTGAGCTAAAGACTTTCCGAGGAAAGTCCCACCCTTGCCCCAGTTTTTTTTTTTTTTTTTTTTTTTTTTTTTTTTTTGTGGGTTTCTTGGTTTGGGTCTTCCAAAGGATTGTGCAGGGAGGGAACTTCAAGGCGTTTTCTGTTGGGAGGTGGCTGGATGACAGCTCTCCACTTGCAGGCACCTCCAGGAGCCTCGTCGAGCTGCTGCACTCCTTGGAGGGGCCAGAAGCCAGGGCTGAGGGCAGCGATGGGGCAGCACCGCGGGTCCACGGCTGGTTATTGCCTTGGGATGACCACCTGCCTGCTCTACAGACGCACCTCCCCTGCCAGCCTGGGTAAAACGTCAGGGAGCCATGCAGCCTCAGAGTAATAGGAGGGTGCTGGAAGTCACTTCTTCCTAGCTAGACAATGAGCAAGATCTCCCTTTGATTTTTTTTTTCTGCAGCTGGCCTGCCTACAGGTCCTCTTTGCACCACCTTGAGCTCACAGAGAAGGATGCTTCCCCCCATTCCACCCAAAGCTGGGGAGGGCTCGTGCTCAGCAAAGCAGGTAATTTACCCAATACATTTAACCTCCTTTCCCCGGCTGCTGGGCTCAGT
The DNA here is from genome assembly GCA_011076525.1 of Nettapus auritus. NCBI lineage: Eukaryota > Metazoa > Chordata > Aves > Anseriformes > Anatidae > Nettapus > Nettapus auritus. The sequence continues at coordinate 4,535,709 of CM021792.1, read as the reverse complement.
CCTCAGTGGGCACTCAGTCAAAATCAGCTGTCCCTGGTAAAGCAGAGAGCCTTAGAGCCTTCCTCCCCCTCCCTTCCTCCTCCCCCAGCAGGGTTTGCAAAATCCCCCAAGTCCACAGGCTGCAAACCAGCATCCGCAGGGACGAGGGGCAGCCCCAGCCCTGGTGCAGCCTGTCCCAGGGGTACCATACTCAAACAGCCAGCAGAGAAGGGTTGAGTGGAAACCTACCCTATGACCATCAGATGCTTGCAAAAAGAACAAACAAAAAAAGCCTTTATAGAAAATTTGACTTTTTTTTTTTTTCAGACATGAATTAAAAATAAAAAAAAGATGCCCCCCCCAATTGGGCCCCCCCCCCCAAAGAACAAATGGAGAAAGTCCCCCCGCCCTGGTGCGTGCACATTCGGAGCAGCACGTCCTCACCCTGATGGACCCTGCGCCCCCCACCACTGCGCGCCCTCCCGGTGTCCCCCGGTGTTCCCCCCGGCATGCTGGGCTCCGGCCCCGTGCTGGCAGTGTGGCTGGACACCCTGCACCCACCCCTTTTGCTCCGCATGGATGGCACGTACAGCATACATACAGCAGGCGTGTATCGGTGTGTGCATGTGTGTAAATACAGACATGCCCCCATGGGAAACGCCTGCTGCGATCCCACCAAAGCCCCCGGCATCCAGGCCGCCCTGCCCAGCAGCACCCCTTCCCACCGGCGGTGCTGGACAGCCAGCCCATCACCCAACATCTGGGCTTTGCAAACCCATTTTTCTTACTCCCTGCTTCAGTTATTACAAATAATTATCGCAAACCAGTCGCCCATTAATAATCCACAGCTCCGAGACAAACACTGAGCATCAGGGTCTTGCTGGCCAAGCCATGCCCCAGCACTAAGACTGGTGCTGAGCATTGCATGGACAGAGGTGATGCTACGCACCCCCCCACCTCCCCCTTATTTTTGGCCTGCGATGCGGCGGTGGATGCATCCTGTGTTTCCTGTGCTCGTTTGTTTATTTATTAATTTATTTTCCTGCTGACGCAGCCCAGCACCCCCCTCCCCAGCTCCATCTAATTACAGCTCCGCACAGCAGAAATCGATAGTGACGCTGGTCAGATCTATTTACAGCCTCTACCCCCCCGCGGAGGGTCCTTCTGCTCCCCCCCCCTCAGTGTGGCTGTGGCATCCCCAAAGGCAGTGGGGACAGGGGACAGCGGGGCATGGCTTGTACTCCCACCCAGGCCAGCATGGAGCAGTTTTTTGTGCTTCTGAATCTTTTTTTTTTTTTTTTTTTTTTTTTTTTTTTTCCCCTAAGTCCTGAACTCCAAATCACTCATCCTTGGTTTAATGATGTTCTCCTTCCTGTCCCTCTGGGGTCTCTGAGTCTGACCCCAGTCCTCGGGGACAGCTTCCATGCCTGCCTCTGAGATATTTATTTAGCAAATGCCCAAAGCACAGAATCTGTTCCCTGGCTGGTCTGCAGTGCCAGGACTGACGCTGTGGGAAAAGGACCAGAGCTCCCCATAGCACAGAGGTGGGCAGTGTGGGGCTGAGCCCACCCATCCCCACCACGGAGGCCTTCCTCTCCTCTCCTTCTCTCCTCCCGGCTCAGTGAACGCGTGCACCTCTGAGACCTCAACAGCTCAGCCAGGCTTGGCTGCAAGCAGCCAACAAGAGCAGGAGTTACAAGGAGGGAATGACGGATGCATTTGGACAAGGCGATTGCACAGAGACCCTTCCTTTAGGACACTAGGCACGCAATCCGACCGGTATTTCATCCCCAAGACAGCTCATCCGGCAGCAGAATAAAACACAGGGAGAACAGTCAAGGAGGAAGCTCAGAGGGAGAAGCACGAGGAAAGACCTCTGAGAGCAGCGGCATCCCACCCGCTTTCCCCGAAGACTTCTGCCGAGGGTTTCTGCCTCCTTGGAGACTTATGTCAGAGGGACAGCGCTTTCCTTGACTTAACCTTGACAGCTTGAAGCAAAATATCTCCCAAATCATTTCTAAAGGGACATAATAGAGACAATCAAATGGCTGCTGTTCAGAAGCTGCGATTATGCCTCGCAGCATGAACTCCGCGAAGCATTTAACTAATACCTGATGGCTTTGTAGGCTTCCGCAGCCTGCCAGACACTGGTTTCTCTATTATACCCGCAAACCTCTGTTTTCTCAGCCCCAGCGTGCTCTCCCTCTCCATTCACTTGCAATACAACCTGTAATTTTCTGCCCACTTTGCTTAAGTGCTGGTGATTTGTTGAAATCACAAAAGACAGCCAGGGGCTTTCAGAGCCAGCATGCTGGCTGTAAGCGAGGTTAGGGGGAAAAAAAACACTAGCTTTTCTCTGTTTCTCCCTGTCAAATCAGCTTGAAGCAGTGTGAAGGGGCAGAGGAGCATATGGGGGCTCCAGTGGAGAAGGCTATAGCCCCTGGGCTGTCTCAGTTCCAGGTTTTGGTGTCTGTGGCTATGAGCAAACTGGGATGAGCCCTGGCTTATCCTGAGCAGAATCAACATCATGGCATCTGCACCCCAAATCTGGAGCAAAGTCTGGGACAATGCTCAGGGGGCTTCATCTGCAAAAGAGGAACCCCTTGGTCCACAGCTGGGCTGGCCAGGATGCTCAGAGCTGGGGCGATTTAGTAACTGCAAGAGGTTTGTTTGACTTTTCTTTATGGTGTAGGAAAGAAGCCCAAGGAGATTTGTCACAAATAGGCTTCCCCAGCAGAAATTTGGTCTTCTTCAGTGTTAAGCACACAAACACTGGTGCAGAGCCTCCTGCGTGCTGCCCCTCTGCAGCCCCTCAGGCTTTGGTTTCCCCCTGGGTGTCCCCGGGAGCTGCAGGAGGATGATTCCCGCAGCTGGGGAGAACCCCTGGTCATTAGTATGCAGCCAGCACGCTGCAGGGTGAGCACTTCCTCGAGCCCAGCAAATTAAATCTTCCTCTGAACGCTGCGGATTAGGAGATGAGATGAGATGAAGCGCTCGCGTGTGCGTTGCTGGGTGTATTTCCCTTCCCTTGTGAAGGATTTTGGCAACTTGTGCCAACAAGCGGCTCCAACGGACATGCGTGGTGCTGTGAGGCATCACCAGCCACCTGCACTGGTGTCCCCAGCTGAGTCCACAACAGCTTTTAGAGCCATGCAGGTTGGCAGTTGGAGGAAAGGGACTGGAAGCAAAGGAACAAATCCACAGCCCTTCACTTGGGCTGGGAGCTGCAGAGGCTGGTGGAGACCGCACAGCAGCTCCTCCTAATCCATAGCAAGCGAAGCAGAGCGGCGATGTCTCTGCGCAACACCTCCTTTTGACTCTCTTGCACTTTCTAAGCACTGTCTGTATTTAAATGGCAGGGTATTTTCAGCTTTTCCAATCCTGGAGCTAACTAATTTGGTCTGAGCATGTGTGAGGGGGCATAAACAGCAAACTGGTGGCTCCATGTGTGTTTGGCACCATCCTGCAGTGTTTGCTGTGTTTTATTCTTGGCCTTTCCACACAACCACCTCTGGGCTGTGTCTGACCCCTTTCCTGGGCACAGGGAGAAACAAGTTTTAGGTGCCTAGAAAACTGGGTTTGGCTGCGAACAGCATTTCTGCTGTGCTTTTCACTCTGCTGTGTGACAGAGAGCTGGCAGAGCCACGTGAGGGTGCCTGGCAGCCTGGCCACGCTCCGTGCTCCCATCTCTGCTCCCTGGTCACCGCCACTTAGCGTGACGGTGCAAATTGGCGCTAATGAAGTGCTGCGGTCAGGCCGGGTGACACCGGCATCGCCGCCGGCCATGGCAGCAGCAGGGCAGCTCGTCGCCTCGTGGGAGAGAGAAGGGGGGAAAAATGCGCGCGTGTCTGTATTTCCTTGTGTTTTCTGCATTTCCTGACTAAACCCCCAGCAGGTGTATCAGGTGGGAAGCTCCCACAGCATTCCGCTGAGGCAGCTCTCGAATGGCAGCCGCTTTTCTGGGGCACTGTGAAACCACAGAGCCTGCCGCCCTCAGACCTGGGCACCGGGGCTTTGCTCCACCAGGGCTGGGACCGCTGGGCACGGCCGGGCCGGGGCAGGGCCCCCCCAGGTCCCGCTGCCGTCGAGGCCCGAGGCCCGCCCCGCCGCAAGACCCCGCCGCCATTTTGGGGCGGTGGAGCCGCCCGGTGCGCCCCATGCCCTCCCCCGCAGCACGGAATGGTTCGGCCCGCCCCTCGCCAGCCGTCCCCCCACCACCGCAGCCGGTGGGCCGTCCCCGCCGCGCTGGCGCCCCCCCGCGGATGGACAGCGTCACTCCCGCCGCGGGGCGGGGCCACGGATGGACACGCCCCCTTCCGCTGCCCAATGGCGCGTGGCGGCCGCCCCCTGCCGCCAAGGGGCTGGGGCGTCCACAGTTCCCCCCCTGCTCGGCGCGATGGGCCGTTCCCATCGCCCCTGGTACACGGGGCTGGGGCGGTCCATTCATATCTCGGGGGGGGGAGAAGTGCTCGCCCAGACCCGGGAGGCGCTGGAACGGCAGCTGGTGGCGGGGCTACCCTGTGGGGCGAGGAGCCTGCACCAGGCCCGTGGCTGCCCCGCGGCTGCCTCAGAGTCACGGTGTACACGGCATAGACTGCCCCACGGCTGCCCCAACGTCACTGCATACACTGCCCCACGGCTGTCCCAGAGTCACTCTACACACTGCCCCATGGCTGCCCTGGTGTCACTGCGTACACTGCGTGCACTGCCCCACAGCTGCCCCAGTGTCACTGCATACACTGCCCCATGGCTGCCCCAGAGTTCCTGTATACGCTGCATGCACAGCCCCACAGCTGGCCCAAAGTCACTCTACACGCTGCCCCATGGCTGCCCAATGTAATTGCATACACTGTGTATGCTGCCGCATGGCAGCGTTACTGCATACACGGCACCACAGCTCCCCGTTGTTGCTGCATACACTGCCCCATGGCTGCCTAACAGCTGCTCAGCCCGTCCCCTAAGATGGAGACCCAACGCACGTAGCAGGGATCCATGAGCCAGGCCCCAGGCAGCCTGGGACCGCATCCTGTCCTCGCCATGCTGGCTTAGAGGCACGTGGCTCAGCATTGTGCTGTGGTCACGAGTTGGGGGGGCTCAGGGACCCCTCCCCAGCCTCAGGAAGTGGCTCCCGAGTGGCTGGGGAGGCGCTGGCTCCAACAACCAACAGAACCAGTGGGGGAGACGGCACTGAACATGGCCCCAGAGTGAGCTGAGGACGCGCCCTCCGCCCGGCTGAGGTGGGCAGGGGGCTCCCACCTCCCGTCGCTGGGATCGGGAGCACGGAACGAAACTTCCGCCCCACCGTTGCCTTTAAAGATGACCCCCGCGTGGAGCTGCTGCTTCTGGTAACGAAGCAATTAATCATGGCAAGCATGGGATGGATTTGTAATCAGGTCCCTGCCCGGCCCCCTCCTGCATTTCACAGCCCTGGATGTTTTCCGGCCCCGCGCCGTGTGCCAGGGAGGCCGGGAGGAGCTGGTGCAGAGCATTGATCCTGCCCGGTCGATTTTATTGAAACTCCCACGAGTGGCTTTAACTCCGCGTCGGATATTGCTGGCACATCAGTTTGATGGCGACGTGCCTGGCTGGGTGCTAGCCCTGGGGTCTGAAAGGAGGAAGGTGGCACGAAGGGGCTGGGGGGGGGGGTGGTCTTTGGTAGGTCTGTGGGTGCAGGAGTGGCTCTGCCAGGCCGGGGACACCCCCCAGAGCCAGCACAGCACCGTGGCTTGGGGAGTGTGGATGGATGTCTGTGGTCTGGTCAGAGGAGGTTGTCTCCTTGGGTAAGTGTAGTTGTGTTCTGGA
>CM021792.1:4455724-4514757 GCA_011076525.1 Nettapus auritus | reverse complement strand
CCCCCCCCGGCCTCCCGTCGCTGCTCCCCGGGGGGAGCGGGGAGCTCGGGGCTGCCCGCACCGGACTCGCGGCCGCTCCCCCGGGGCCGCCCCCGGGGCGCTCCGGGCAGCTCGGGCAGGGGCAGCGGCCCCGGGAGCGGTGGGGAAGGGGCGTAGAGGGCGGGGGGGTGGGGGGCACTGCTGCCCCCTCCCCTCTTCTACCCCTGCCTTCCGGGTCTGCTGCTCTCCAGCCGTTTTGTTTTGCGCTCAAATCTCTCTGTATTTCCCTCCCCCCGCCCCGCACACACACTTAGGAAGAGGTCGAAAGCCCGAGCGCCACGGCCAGAAATACACCCAGAGGAGTGGGACGCGCACCTGAGGGCAGGGCTCGTGGCAGCCGGCGGACAGGTACAGCCCAGGGGTGAAGCCTTTGGTTTTGCCACGCACGGAACGGGAGCGAGAGGCAACGTGGCACCCGCGCAGCCCCGCGCATCCCGCCATGGCACTTCCCGATAGGAAAGCAAGTTCCTTAAAGTTCTTTAAGGCTTCAAAATAACAGCACCATCGCCTGGCAGGTGAATTATTTAGTGCCTATGGATTCCTTGCAAACCCTTTCATTTCGGTTCCAAATCTTTCCCAGCCCAGCCTTTGCCTATGGATGTCTCGATTTTACAACAATCAAGCGGGAGGCAAAGAGCGTGGCAATTTCTGCTAATCGATTTTCCATACAATGGGCCCCAGATGATGTTTTAAAATGTGAGAAACTAAAATGTGTTGGTTTAAATAAGACTTTTGCAATCAATAGCTTTTAAAAAAAGAGACTTTGATACCGGTTCTTGAAGGGGATTCAAAAGCTTTCGCTTCCAAAACAAAACAAGGCAGGAAAAGCCAGCGACGCCGGAACAAAAAAGTTTCGCCTGGGTTTGGGGTTGTTCGAGCGGGATATGGGAAAAACCCGCTCCGGGGGGGCGCAGCGCCAGGACCGAGGCCCCGTCCCGCGGGGGTCCGCGCAGCCCCGGCGGGGGCAGCCCCGCTCTTGACGCCCCCCACACCCACCCCGACCTTTTCGGGTACGATTTTCCCTTCCCCGATTTCACGGCGTCTCCCTGCGCCTCGAGCTCGGCTTCCTGGCGTTTCGGGGAGGAATTCGGCAGCGGGGCCGGCGGGGGGGCTCCAGCCCTTTCCCCCACAACCATTTCCTGGGCCCCAAACCTCCGCACCCCCGGGCCGCCCCCTATTGCCCGTTGGCACCTTCGGCGTTTTTCTTTTTCTTTTATTTTTTTTCTCTTTGAGAAAATTTTAGCTGCGCGCTCAGGCCCTTTCCCCGCTGCTCGCGGCTTCTTTTCCTTTCCTTTTTGCGGCATGTAGAAATATTTGTAACCCCCCACCCTCGGCGAATAATTTCCTCCGTCTCCATAAAAAAGGCACCGGGGGAATTTAGGGAGAGGGACAGGCCGGGGAGGGGGCGTCGGAAGGTGCCCCCCGCCCGCTTTTGCCGTTCGCCTTCCCCCGGGCTCGGTGGGGAAGGAGGAAAAACCGCAGCAAGGGGGGAAAATAAATCCGCAGGGGGGTGGGCGCCGAGCAGGCCCTTCCTGAGGCTCGCCGCCCACTTTTCTCGTTTTCCCCAAACTTTGAGTCCCCCCAAAACTCGGCGGCCGGCAGCGGCGGGGCCGCGACGGCGGCGGGGAGCGGGCGGGGGGGCGGGGGCCCATCCAATTTCACGCCGGGGGGGCGCTTTGGGGACCCCCGGCCGCTCTTTTCGATGTCACCCCCGGAGCTTTTCCTCGCCGAGCTCCGGCGCAGCGCGGCTTGCGGCCGGGGTCTCTCTCCCCGGGGCCGCGCACCCACTGCCCGGCCCCCCTCCCCGCACCCCCCCGCCGTGCCCCCAGAGCCGGGGAAGGCAGCGGGGACCTTCGGGAGCCTCTTCCACCCGCGATTTGTTTTTAAAAGTTCACAGCGGACCAGCCCTGAACTTTACACCCTGGCAGCGGCGCGGCCCCGCCGGGGCTTTTTGGGGAAAAGCAGTGAAAAACACTCGGATTTCTCCAAGACCCGAGGTGGGATTTTTTTCCCCTTTCTTTCTTTCTTTCTTTCTTTCTTTCTTTCTTTCTTTTTTTTTTTTTTTTGTTCTTTTTTTATTTTTTTTTTTTTATTATTATTTTTTTCCCTCTCTCCTGCCCCTTCTTCCGCCTTTCCCGCTCTCGGACTCGGCCGTCCCGGAGCCCGGGCAGGATTTAGAAGCTGGGAACAGGGAAGTGTAGCGAGTCTGTGGGTGCTCTGCGGGGTGCGTGAGGCTGGGACCCCCATCGGGCTGCCCCCAGCTCTGCCCTCTCCTCTCCGGGTCCGGGCATCCCATTTTGCCATTTCTCTCCATTTGCAATTTGAGATCCCCAAACCCGAACGTCTGAGCATTCGGGGGGGAAAAAGAAAAAAAATAAGGAATAAGAAAAAAAAGTTAAAAAGCACCAAACGGCGACTTCTAGTGGGGCAGGGCCGAGCATTTAGGGCGATGCCCGGTAGAACCTTTCTTTTAACAACGCGCGTTCAAACGCCCGGTGCCACCGGCAGCACCCGGTGCCTGGCACCCACGGGTACTCCCCAAAAGCTGCAGGTGCCCCCCTCAAACCCCGGCACATCGTGGGCGGCTTTGGGGTGCCCCAGCACGGGGTCCCGGGGCTGCGGGAGGGCTCCCTGTACCGGCGCGGTGGAAAACGCCCGTGCGGACCTGAACCGAGCTGTCCTCCGCTCCGCAGCACGGCTCTGCCCAGTGCTGTGCGCCGAAATCAGGCGTTCAATGCACTTATTTTGTACATAATATATATATTATACATACTGTGTGTATACAAGGCATATATCCACATGGAGATTGTATTTATTTTATCCATATGCGAGTGTATTTATCCGCGTTTCGCGGTTCTGAATATTTTCGGCATTTTTTTTTTCCTGTTGCAGCGGGTCTCGCTTTCCCAGCTCGGGAAGCATCTCTGCTTTTCCGAAAAGAGGCAATCCTATTTTTGGAGACCCAGGGCAGCGGGGCGGGCACGGCCGGGCCTCTGCGGTGCCGTTTGCTCCGGCTCCGTCGCACCGGAACGGCCCGGGGAGGGGGTGCGGGGTGGGGGGCACTGTCCCCCTCCCTGGGCCCTGGGGTTCTGTCCCCGCAACAGGTGCCCCTGTTCCCCGGGGATGTGCCCCGCTGCCGGGCATGGCCCGGGGTGGGCAGCGGTGGGGACAGGAGACAGGCAGGGATGGGATGGGGAGGGATGAGGACATGAGGTAGGGACATGGGGACATGAGGCAGGGATGGGGACACGATGCAGGGACATGAGGCAGGGATGGGGACAAGGCGCGGATGAACACGAGGAATGAGCACGATGCAGGGACATGGACAGGCAGGGAGCGGTGCGAGGCGAGGATGGGTACAAGACGGCTGGGGGAAGAGGAAAAATGGGAAATGAGGCAGAAACAGGGCGGGATGGGTGAAAGGTGGGGATGGGACTGAAGTGGGGATAGGGACAAGGGTGAAGCAGGGATGAGGACAAGGGAAAAAAGGGAAATGAGGCAGAGATCTGGACAGGCATGGTTGGGGACAGGGAAAAAGAGGAAATGAGACAGGGATGGGAACGGGCAGGGATAGGGTAAAGGAAAAAAAGGGAAATGAGGCAGGGATGGGGACAGGCAGCATTGGGGACAGGGAGAAAGAGGAAATGAGGCAGAGTTGGGGACAGGCAGGGATGGGGATGAGGGAAAATAGGGAGTGAGGCAGGATCAAGGGATGAAGCAGGGATGTGGACAGGTAGGGACCTGCCGCCCCCATTCAGACCAGAGCCGTCTCCATTGGGCCCAGTGGGGCTGGGCACCAGGTCCCTGTGGGATGGGGCCGTGGGTCCCCTGCAGAATGGGTGCCCAGGCCTTCTCCACACCAACCCTGGGTCATGGTGTGCTTTTCACTAAAATAACCCAAGGCAGCTCCCAGCCACATGCAGCTATCGCACACGTGCACACACACACACACAGAGCTCCAGCTGGCCATAATCGATACCCAGCTCACAGCCTCGTCCATGGAAAACATGTGTCCGCTCCCCCCAAACCCACACCCCCAAAGCCACAAGGGCACAAAGCCACCCCGATGGCAGATGGCGCCCCGAGAGCGAGCCCGGCTGGGGCGTGGAGCTGTGGCACCCCTCTCCCCGTGCCCTCCTCTCTCCCGCAGCAGTAATTGCTGCTGTATTTATCCAAACTAGGAGGGGGTGGCAGAGAAAGACTTCGAAGAGTAATTTTCCGGGAATTCTCCTCGGTGTAATTGTCTTGATAATAAATCCAGACACTTAGCCTGTGTATGAATTGCTTTTTACCATTTTCATTTATTATTGAACACAGTGGGGAGAAGGGGAAACGCAACAGGGCTCTTTCTTATGAGAGAGAAGGGGCGAAGGGGCTGAGGAGACAATTTCTCTGCAGATCCGGGAAACCTGGATGTGCTCATCATCTTTCTCTCTTTCTCTCTCTCATTTTTTTTTTCCCTTAATACTTAGTCCTTTTCCCCACCACCCACTTTTTTTGGGGGAGTATTGAAAACTAATTAAATAACCCGTTAGCTAACACGTTAAATTAAGATCCACTCTTGGATTTAATGATGTCTACGGAAGAATTGACAGAAATGTGAAGACAGACTGTCAATAGATTCCTTCCCCTGGTTACACTGTATAAATGTGATTAAAACAGATCTCAGAGAAGGGCATCCCGACACAGTGCCCACTTGGGGATGGAGCCGCTGGGGCACCCGTGGGTCTCTGGGGACAAACATCTTCTGAAATAGCTGCTGAGTGGCAAGTTGCTGGCATGGCAAGGACACGGGGCTCCTCTCTTGGGTGGCCGTGTGGGTTGGGGATGAGAAACCACCCCAAGACATGACTGGGGCCAGAGCAGGACCCTGGGGAGTGGCTGCATGTCTGCGGCTGGGGAAACATCCCCTGGGCAGAGCTCCCAGCCAGCTCCATGAATGCGCCGTGACAGCACTGAGCAACCCCGGCCTGGAGGGCTGCTTCATTCCCGGCCTTGCAGCAGCCCAGGGCAGCCCAGTGCAGTGCGGATGGATGTGAAGATGAGCCCTTGCTTTGTTCTCGCTCCAGCAATACAAACAGTGGCTGGCACAGTGAGCATACACCCATTGCTTTCTGCTTAAGCTCTCAGGTAAAGGTTACCTTAGCATCCAGGCTGAAAAAATCAATGGCTGATACAGCATGAGACTCAGAAAGACAACATACATCTATCACTTAGGGATTCGATGGGCTTAGAATAGTCTTGTCAACAAATGATTGTTTAAACAGAATATCTCAACTGTTTATGGCACCCTTAATCCATACATCTAACTACCACTGTAACATGTCATGAGCATGGATTGCTCTGTAGAAACCTCTGTTGTTAGGTCCAGAGCTGCAGAACGCTTAAGCACATGCTTAAGTCTCTTAGACTTCAAATTAACCATGTACTTAAGTGTTTTGCTCGACTAGGCCCAGCCTAAGAACAGGGAAATACCTGTCATTATGTTAATGGATGAAGTTTTTGTTTCCTGCCCTTCATTTATGTAGCGTTAAAAGGACCAAATGCACACGTTTGCTCCAGACACCGCATTTTCTGGCCAGTTTATCCAGCTGGTGCACAAACATCCGGGTGTCACCTGGATGTGGCGGGGGTTTTGTAGGTCTGCCTTCTCCGCCAGGTGCTGGGGTCCTTGCCATGGCATTTCAGGGAGGCTTCGGGCCAGTGGGGCCGATGGTGGTGGGTGAGGACCCCCAGGATTTAAATAATGCAGGGGGAAGGAGCAGGGGAGCAGAGGAGCAGATGGAGAAGGATGAAAAAAGATGCAGGAGAGACTGAAGAGCAAAAAGAGGTTGGAAAAGCTGCACTGACCTAGAGCAACAGCCACAATGTCCATGGAGACCTGAGCAGGGAAAGCAAGGGAGGATGGGAACAGACCCGTGGGCTTTCTATTCCCCCACCCTCCCCAGATAACCACAGCTTCAAAGGGAATTTGAAAGGAGGCATTCAGGTGTTTGGTGGCTTGCAAGAATTCCTGCCTCAAACAACACCTCAGCCCAGAGGATGCCAAGCCCCTGAGGGAAGGCAGATGCACCGTGCCCCCGAAGTCATCCTGCGGCACTGATCCTGCACCCTCCTTCTGCTCAGCCTGCAGAAAGGAGTGGGAAGCTGCCTCCAAGGAGATTTGGTTCATAGACAAGGAATGACTGCTGGAGATAGGGGCTTCTGCAAACACAGGACTTGCAGAACACAAACTAGAGTGGTGAAGAAGAGAGAGTGAAAGAAATAAGAGAGCATTAAACCACGTATCAATATTTCTCCTCAAAATGTAGAATGCATTTTCTTTTCTGAAAAATTAATAACCTCACTTTGTCAATTGACTCTCTCCCACCTCCCCTCCCTCCCGTTCGCCTCCACCTCCTCTTTCTCCCTCTTCTCGCCTGCAGAAGATGTTCAATGGAAAACAAGCAGAGAATAAAACAGCCAGAAAATCCCCTGCAATTCTAGACTTGAGATTTTTAACATCCACAAAGGGTTCATCTCCCTGACATGTGACCTCAGTGGGATCTGCAGAGAAGGGGAACCCTCCCCGCTTGCTCTTTGCATCTCAGTGCCGGCTGCATGCCGGCTCCTGGCGCCGGTTCAGCGATGCATCTTCATTCAGCCAAACAACCCGGCACGCTATGCTCAAGCAAATCAAAGTGTGCGGCCTGAATTCCCCAGGACCGTGTCCCCGCACAACCCCGGGGCAGTGTGATCAGGTCACTGTCAGAAGGCCAAAAGGGTTTGTGGACGCAGCCTGCACGCTGCAGCAGGATGTAGCCGGGTGTCTGCAAGGGCCAAGCGTCCAGGTGCATGGGGTGCTGAAGCTGATGTTTGCGTTTATTCTCCGCCTTAAAACCAAGCAGATATTTAAACGATGCACACATTTAGGGGTCTTGCTGGAGGGGAATGGGGAAAGATGCCACACCCCTTCTTTTCTCTTAAGACTATACCCCAAGTCCAAACCAGGCAGCAGGTACCTGAGCCCAGGCAGATCGTGATGGCCACAAGTGACAGGACATTGCTGTGCACATGAGCGTGCACCCTGCCCGTCAGTGCTTGTGTGTCTGCTTAACTTCAGGGGGAACAAAACCCTCTTGGAGCCCAGTACATGCCTAGGAGGGGAGGATGGCCACAGTTATGCCCATCGTGGGGACACCACTGGCACATGAGGACTGGGGACAACACCTGCTCCCCATCACACTGGCTCTGGAAGGCAGAGTTACTCCCAGTCCACGGCAGCTGGCAGGGCAGGATCTGCCCCATCAGGACCACTGTGGCTCAGGATCAAAAAGGCAGGTTTCTGTGGCAGTAAAGAACAGGAATATTTTCCCGAGATGCTGCTCAGATCTCAGCAGTGGACAGGGCCGGCAGATAGCTTGTCAAATATTGAGCAGGCATGTCAATGTTGCAAGCTCTAAGTGAAAGCAAAAAATCAGTTAATGGTCTTCCTGAGCCGTCCTCTTGGCGTGGGGAGTTCTCGCAGAACCTGGGGCAGACGGCTTGCAAGGGGTTGATGCACTGCTTAGTAAAGTGATCATTCAGCAGCCATTAACATGCAGATAAAACAAAATATCAGAAAAAAATCCCAGTGGGAAGAGAGCAGTGCTGCCCCGATTCGAGGAAGTGTTGCTAATCATCAGAGTCCATAAGCACATGCTTCAGTCCCCCAGAAATTAGGAGAAGAGTTTCAGGAGCTGGCAGGAAATGGGTTCCTCGTTCTGTGAGAAGTTGTGTGGATTTTAATTTCTTTGCCCTTCTCAATTAGGAAAAAAAATGAAAAATTGAAAAAAAAATTTAAAAAATTGCAGACATTGTCAATCAAAGCAGGTGGTTTTGACAAGCTTTAAAATAGTAGCTAAATTTCAGCTTGGGCAGTTTTTCAAATCTTCTTTTAGTGTAAATTAATCATGATTTTAAAACAACAAAAAAAAAACATTACACAGGGATGGAAGAGGAAATGATTCTTTTGGAAAACGTTGAAATGGGGCAATTTGATGACTCCCACTCTTTTCATAAGTCCAATGAAATGTTTGAAAAGGGAGATTTAATGAAACAGCTGGCTCTTTTGGGAAAAATACGAGTTTTGATGAAGTGGCATTTTTCAAATTTTTAAAACTTTTGGAGTAGTCGTGATCTGTGCTGGATGGGGAAGGGCCTCAGATGTTCCCAGGATGAAGGCAATGCAGCAGCAGGGCCAGCACCAAAAGGGCTCTCGTGCTGCCGTGCCTCTCCTTGAAGGGGTCTGAGTCTACCTTCCTCTGTGCAAAAAGTGAAAAATTAGTGTAACGGGAAAATTTAAAAAGGTGATTGCAGAGAAGAAAATCATGGCAGCAGGCTGAGGATGACTCTTATGGCAAAGGACTTGTCTCATTTATAGGATTGAAATTCAGCCCTTGCCTGGGTGCCTGCGTGTAAAGCCAGAGAGAGAGCTCGTAACTGCACCTGCCTTGGGCTGAGTTGCATTCAGCTCTTCCACGTGAGATGAAACCACTGGCATTTTTTCTTTACAATAAGGTAATAACATATCCTTCAAATAATATAACAATATAATATTCAAATATTATGTATCTTTCAAATAAGATAATAGTATGTACATTCCTTGATACTTCCTCCTTGGCTGAAGGAGGCAAGGTCAGGTGAAGAACCATCATCCTGCTTGCTGTGGCTGGAAGCACGGCCTCTGGAGTCCTTGTCAATATTGGTGAGCCTCCCTTGGCCCAGACAAAATGCATGGATGCAGGGCACTGACATTTCAGTCTGAGAGTCCTGGAGCCATGTGTTGAACCCACAGAAGAGGTAATATGGAGAGCCCCTGACCTGGTGATAACAAGGACATCCCAGTGTGGGGCTCCCTTAAATAAATGGGCCTCAAAGAGGCTGTGCTGAGGGCTGGGTCAGCCTCCAGTTCTGCTGAGCAAGCACCAGGCTCATTTTTTTCTGCCTGGGAAGTTCCTCTGCTGGGGGTCTCGGGGGTCTGGGTCAGGTGGCTGGCTTTGCTGACCTTGAAGGAGTGTGGCTCACCCTGGCTTTTGAGGGAAGCGATCGGCGATGGTGGAAACGAAGCCACTTGACATGGGTGTCTCAGGGCGGTTTTGACACTCGGCTTCAAGTGTCCACTTCTGAGCACTCGTGTGCTGCTATTGACCCCTCTGTCCTTTTGCTGCAATGAGATAAGACAATCATAAGCCAGGGATTATAACGCTCTTGTGCTAAGACGTTGGGATCTAGATACGGCACCAGCTGGGGACCAGAGTGAAAGGCGCTGCTGGGCGGCACGCTCACGCACAGGGGACACGGGGGGTTGTGGCGGGAGGGGTTTTGACCAGGATCAGTGTCTGTACTGAGGTATGTGCAGCACCTGGGGAACAACCACCCTGCCCTGGGGATTCACCTGGAGGATCGGGAGTGAGTCCTGGGCACCACTCCGGGGACGAGCTGCTGGAGGCTGCTGGGAGGAGGCCGCTGGGGAGGCCAAGGCAGCGAGAGCTCAGAGGCTTTTGTGGCAGAGGGATTTGCCTAATGAATGGCTCTTTGGAGAGGAGGGATGGGCCTTGTCTACACACAAAATTGCAAGCCAAAATTGGTCTTGTGTAGACACTCTTAAATCATTTTAAAGCAGGTTGGTATTGGTTTGTATAATTCGATTCCTTTGCCAAAGCGAAGCGAAATCGATGTAAATGGGGTTTACATTGATTTCAGTACATCCGCACAAAGGTTTTGCCCCAGTTTAATGAAATCAGTTTAAAAACACACCTTTAGCTAAACTGGCATAACTTTGTGTCCGGCCAAGGTGAGAGAGAAGGGCCAGGGAAGGCGAGGTGGCAGAGTGATCCGCCTCAGCGGGGTACGTGCTTCCCTTGTACTCACGCGGGCATCGGCGCCCCGGCTCGAGCAGGCCGCAGTGGCGCAAAGTGATAAGGAATGGGTCAATATAGTTTTCTAAAAGATTTTGTTGTTGTTGTTTTTGTACGGAAAGGTTAAATGTGAGGTGCGATTGATTTCCCTCCCCTTGCCGCCCCACGGCCGACGGCCGTCCTGGAGGACGAATGGCGGCCCGAAGTGGCCAAGTGGCCACGCAGGGCCGCGGGCCGGCCGTGCTGCTGACCAATGGCCGCCCGAAGGAGCCCCCGTTGCTTGGCAACCCGGCTGCAGGGAGAGAGGGAGAGAGCGCAAAAAGATGGATTTTCAGATTGCAGCAGCCAAGCAGATCAATTCTGCAACATGGGCTACAGTGGCCAAGCGGAATCTCTCTTGCTCCCAGCAGGTATTGATCCAGCCATGCTATAGGCATTGAATGAGCTCTAATAAGTCCTGAGTAAACAGGAACAAGGACTTAAGTGATAGCCCAGCAGTCAAACATCAACTCCCTTTGTCTTCTTCTTCCTCCTCTCTTCTTTTTTTTTTTTTTTTTTTTTTTTTTCCTTTTTAATTGCTGAAGGGTTTGCAAGAAAAGGGCAATAAAGTTTATCAATAGAAAAATAAGGAGTCAGAATATCACTTCATTTGCAGGTGGGGAGGGGAAAAGTCCATGCCTCAGAACCCAGACTGGCCTGGCAGAGGTGACCTGTGGACACACACTGTGAGTGTGGCTCCCGGCATCCCCGAGTATCCCTTGGGACCACCTCTGGGCACCCAAAGCCCACTAAGAAGGTCCCTCAAAGTGAGTTCTGGGGGGAACAGGCTCATGGGGGAGCGCACATGCCCAGAGCAGGCCCTCTGATGCAGATGTGGAGGTGGGCACACTGGGGAAACTCCAGATCCCCAGGGCTTTGAAAGAAGACCTTAACATGACCGGCAGGGAAAGGGAACTCAGACCAGCCTTCAGAAAGGGGCTGGGAGAAGCCAAAATCCTTAAATGCTGCCTAAAGGATGTGTCTGGAGATGTGGGATGCTCTGGAAGAGGAGAAGAGCAGACTTGGGCTCAGTTGTGAGAGCACCCATCTTTACTGCAGGAAGATGGGAAAAAGGGAAATGCCAAGGCTGGGAGAAGAATTGGAAAGGAGGAGCCCAGACTGAGTTCAGGGATGTCAAACAAAGGGGAGCAGGGCAGTGGCTGGGGACATAACCAAGCACTAAGGACCTGCTTTTGTGAGAAGTGTGTGGACGAGCTCAAGGAAGAGCCTGAATATGGCCAAATGCTGGAAGATTTGGCTTGGCAGCTCCCAGACACACAACTGGGTCTGGGCTTGTGCAAAAACCTCAAGTGCCTGGGGGCTGTATGAGGGGCTGCAGTCACCGGCTCTTTGCCAGCCAAGAGCCTGTTAAGTGAACACACCATGCCTGTATCAAAAAACACCACTCTGCCCCCATCCCTGTCTCTGTCGCTGTCTCCTCCTCCCTTCTGCAAGAGGCCGCTTTTCTCCCTGCTCCATCCCCACCCCTCCTCCTGCAGTGTCTACATCTCCTCTTTCCTTCCTTCCTTCCTTCTTTCCTTCCTTCCTTCCTTCCTTCCTTCCTTCCTTCCTTCCTTCCTTCCTTCCTCCCTTCCTTCCTTCCTTCCTTCCTTCCTTCCTTCCTTCCTTCCTTCCTTCCCCCCAAATTCACCTTCCTACAGCAATTCACTGGCTCAGGACCCTCAGAGATTCCTAAATCTCACTGTGCAGCTCAGTGCACGGTGATGCCTCCAGCAACCGCCCTTACCCAGCTGAGCAATTGCTGCGGTCGGGGGAGTTAAATCGCTGGCAGGAAGGGAAAGGCTCCCATCCAGAGGGCTCTGAGCTGCATCGCTGGAAATTCCCAAGTGACACCAATTAAATAACTGGAGCTGCTCCAGATTTATGCCTGTGTAACCGAGATCACAGGCCAGGCCTGCCTCCAGTGATTACGGGACCAGGGAAATGAGAGCTCTTTGCTTGCACTCTGAGATCTCTCAACCCACATTTCAGCAGCCTTCGTCATAACAGGGCTGATAATTAATTGATCTGATATTAAGGTGGTTGGCTCCCGCACTTGCCCGAGCTCCCTGCTGCAGTTTAACACCAGTTAAATCAAGTGAGTCCTTGAATCCTGAACATGATGCACAGAGGGGGGGCAGAAGGGAGGCTGGCACCTCCATGCCAGTGCACACACGCATGTGTGAGAGCATACGTGGGTGCGACTGTGTACATGTGCCCCTCGATCGCTCCAGAGACAGGAGAAGGAACCGATAGGCAAGTGCCGGCCTGTCCCCAAAGATATTTGCTGTTTTCCAAGAAGAGAGGAGATGCAGTGTCTTTTTCTGAAGGTTTCTGCATTTCAAAGTAATATCAGAAGGGCTTGGAGCTTAATCTTCGTTACCCAGGAGGCTGTAGGAATCAGGCAAAAGGAGAAAAAAATTGAATCAATACGGCAGTATGAATTTATTCCTGGGGGAGGCCAGGGCACCAATATTTTTTCTCCCCTCCATTAAAGGGAGAGCACCAGACCCTCGTTCAGATCCCCTGGCTGGGGTGCAGTGGCCACCCCATGATTTCATTTTTCTTGTCTTTGTGGGGGTGTCCCCCACCCCCCTTGCTCCTTCCCCACTGCGATACCTCTTGGCCAGGTGCTACACTGCAGCAGTGGGTACGATTACAGTGGGGACAGAAATCACAGGAGGTTAAACAGTATCACCCAGAGGGCTGGAATAAAACTCCCGGCTCCTCTGCAATAGTGAATGATATCTTTTAGTGTGCTCGCATCCCTGGGCTCTGCGTGATGCTGGTGGATGGGGATGAGGAAGAGGGGCAGAGGCGATGTGGGTATGAGGATGCTGAGCAGGTCCCTGAGGATCAGGAAGGTCTCAGGTCTGCTTGGCTGTTGGTGTGGGGTCTCTGTAGTGCTGCGTGCCCCACTGCAAAGTTTCAGCTCCCTTGGTGGGGTTCAGATAACTGCTGAAGGTGCTGATTCCAACCACAGATCAAGGCTGAAGACAGTGGGACACTGCCCTGGGGAGGTACCTGCCAAGTTTGGCTGTAAAACCTTCACCCTGAGATGCCCACCAGCACGCAGGGCTCAGCACAGGCAGGCAGGGGAATCTCCAAACTTCCCAGTGCCAGCCCCCTGCGCACAAGAGCTGTACCCTTGTTCCTTTATCCTACTCTGAGACATACCAGGAGGGGAAAGCAGAAACACAGCACTTCATCAGCACATGCACGGAGATGCAGCCCCTCCAGGGCTTTGCGGTTCCCCTTGGCGGATGTTCCACTGTGAGCTTCTCCATCCAGAGCTCCTGGTCCAGGTCTCCTGGGAATGAGCATGGGACAAGCAACATGGGAACACTCAAGAAAAGTCCTCCTGGGCAACAAAACATGCCTCCCACCTGGGAAAAGCTACTTCTGCAGCCACAGAGGGGGCCGCATCCTTCTCTTCTCACCGCCAAAACTGGGGCAGAATCTCCCAGTTCACAACAGGAGAAAAACTCCCATTTCCATTTCCCCTGAGCCACCCAAATCCCAGGCTTTTCCTGCACAAGCTAAATCCCTCACCACTACTTAGAGCAGCCTCAGGTGTATCTCTGTCCCGTTCAACCTACCGATTCACCAAACCCAGAGCTGGGGGCTGGGGCCGAGTGGATTTTGGGGAGGGCAGTGGGGCACGGAGGGGCGTGGGGTGGCCGCGCGGCTGGGACAGCAGGAGCAGCGCAGCTGGTATTTATGGCCTCTCGCCGCCTGGCTCTAACTACAACGATCAGCATCCCACCACAATGTGCCCAATCGTTTGAAATTTAAAACAAAATGTAAAACAAGGAATAATGGTAACAAAAAAGGCTTAATTAATTGAAGTAAATTGCATCACAATAGTGATTTCTCAGTAACACGGCTAAGTGCCCCATTATTCTGATTTCACTCAGTATTCATGGATACTAAATAAATCACAGGCCCTCCACTTACAGCCTGCTGCAGAGGGGCCGGGGGATGGGGGTCCTGCCATCTCCTCGGTCTATATGTCAATAACCCCAGCACTTCCCGTGTGTCCGCCTTAAATGGCAACCAGAAAAATTACCGTCAAAATAAATTAATTCTCCTGCATGGCCTCCCCCCCCTCCTTTTTTTTTTTTTTTTTTTTTTTTTTTTTTTTAACCTTTGGAAAAAATTCCCCTGGAGATTCACGAGGAAGCTTTTCCCCTGCTTGTTTCCCCTCACTGCTGCCCTGCTCTGATTATCAATATCCTATTAATACCAATTTATTTGAAATCATTTGTTTTCCCACCGTTTTGGCACTGCGGCTCAACTCAGCATCCTGGGCATTGTTCAGTGGTGTTTTGTCATGAGCGATGGGTAAGTTTGCTCCTGGTACCAAAGACCTGCCTGTAGAAAGGGTCGAACTGCACACGGTTGAGTTTAGCAGGTGTTTGCTCATGGATTTTCTCTTCATGCACATGTCCGTTTTTTTCCAGGGACGACACCTGGAAATGCAGACCAGACCCTGGATCCCTTGGAGATGATGAGCCATCATTTTGGGCAGTTTGTTGGGACGCTGAGCTGGAAGGACAGCCCTAAAGCTGCGGTGAGGGGAGGATGCTGAAGGATGGCCCCTGGATGCCCGGAGTGGGGTCCCACATCCCCACGTCCCCAGCACACCCAAGGGTTTGTGGACCCCACTGGGGTGCCCAGGGAAGCTTTGTTCTCTCACCCTTGCTCCTGGAGCCGGACTGGGAAGCACTGCTGGATATACCAAGCATGATCAGCCCAGAGGCATCTCGTTCAGGAGCCTAATGACGAAAAAATCCCTCTTAGGTCATGCAGCACTGTCCCTCCTCCCCGCCAGAGAAGGGCTTGGTACGGCCAGCATTGATCTCAATAGCAGGTCGATTGAAATCAGCAGTGGGGAGGAATGGGGGGGGGGGGGGGGGGGGCACCCGCTGCGACAAAGAGGCTTCGGCAGCCCCAGCTGTGTGGATGGGATCCCGATGGGATCTGCTCTCAGGGTCCCCAGGGGCCATGTCTCCTCTGTGCCGCGGGTGGCTGCACAGAGGTGACATGATGCCCCCCATGGGTGCTGGGGCACCGCGAGTGAAGGAACTTGGCTTTTCCCTCTCTCCTCTCCAGAACAATCCTCTTACTCCTCCCGAGCATCCGCTGTGTTCCTGTCCCCAGATCTTGCCCACGGTCAGGCCAGCCAACGCACCACTCTGCAATTCCTATGAAGGGTCTGCTGCTGCAAGGGGCCCAGGAATCAATTAATCAATTGCAATCCAGATCCCAGAGTGTAATCATAATTAATGTTCAGCCCTGATTGATCATGGCACAGTTTCGCCATGTTCGTGGGGATGAGCTGGGATGACAGAACCGACCATTTAATGGTGCTTTTGCAAAACCCTCCCCATCCTTTCTCCTGCGGGAGGGACAGAGGTGACTGTCCCCAGAAATCAAAGCAGCTGGAAGGGGGGACAGCTCAAGGGGGCTGCGGGGTGGTATTCGGCCACAAGCTGTTCATGCATGGGGTGGGTGACAGCGGCACCCACACTGTTCCCATGGGCGCAGGCCCCAGGCAGCACCCAGCATCCGGCTAAAATTATGGCTGGAGGCTGGCTGGGAGCCCTCCGAATGTCACAAACAGCGTGTAACTAGACTCGGATCAATCCATCAATGCGCAGCGGTGGTTAAATAGTGCTGTGCTCACCTCCCTCCAATTAAACTATCATTTCTGATAGATCCCTTTGTGTCTCTGTCTCCCCGCCGTGCCGTGCCAGCCGCAGGTGATGGCAATGGTGATGATTTGGAGGATGCAGCCTCCTCCCCTGGAGCTGGATCAGCCCTGGCCTCCAGCATGCTTCCCCAGTAGGATGCAGGGCTGCCTCCAGGACTTGTCCCCGCTGTGTGGACCCGCTCTGCTGTCGGGAGCCTGGGAGAGGATGAGCTCCGGGACCTTCCCAAGGTGCAGGGTGGGGTGGTGGGGAGCTGGGGGGTGCACTGCTGGAGCATTTCCCTGGTGTCACTTTGCAGCCCCCGAGATGCAGAAGGGCTCTTGGTGTCCCCATGACCCCAGCCCTGTCCCCAGTGTGGGGTGTTATGCTGGGGACACGGGGCGTGCAGCAGAGCCGCTGGCCGGCAGAGCCTGGCGGGAGCCCATGAAGCAGAGCCGGGTATTGATTTCCTATTGATCCCATGCAACCACATTCTGCAGCGGCTGCTGTCCTACATTTCAATCCCACACCTTCGCCTCTGACTTTAATGGGCTTCATCACAGCCCAAAGCTTTATTTAACCAAAAGGGAAGAGAGCCGGGAGGCGGCTGCCAGAAATCAGAGCAGCCCAGCCCCTGAGGACAGCCACGTCCTCGGGATTGCTCGCAGCAGATGGGTTCCCTGGGGTGCTTTTGTAGGATGCAGAACCCGGTCCCAGCCCCAACAGGAGGGTGCTGCAGGTGATGGTGACAGCACCCGGCTTTCCAGCAGCTCTTCCACCTTGAGATCTCTTTGCAGGCCATGCTGTGTCCTCATGCTGCACTTGCACACCTCCTTCTTCCTAACAAAGGGCTTCAGCTGCTTCCAGAAGGGCAAAACAAAGCTCCACCTTAATGGGGATCTGCATAATTGTGTGTGTGTGTGCGAGATGTGCAGAGACACCCCCAGACATGAGGCCACAGACAGCACTCATGCACCCACGCTGGGAGAGAGATTAATTCATAGGAGCTGCATCCAGTGAAGGTGCTGGAGCCTTACTGGGTGTCCCTCCAGCATCCGTCATGGCATGGCCCCAATCCTGATTTATCCTCCATGCCTCCCAATCTCATTTTTAAGACTTCCTAGAGCATGGCTCTGTTGCTCAGGTGCAAGAAGCCTCAATCATCTTTTATATTGAAAGCACAGCACCATTGAGGCCTCTGGGATGCCCATGAAAGGTGGGGAGAGTTATTTAATTGTTTCATAGCAAATAAACATTACAGCAATCCCAAATCTTGGGGGGCAGATCCCGCAGACAGCCATGGGGACAGGCAGCTGGAGGAGGAGGGAAATACAGGGAGAAATAACCAGGGATGGTGACACCTGCAGCAGCAGGGATGGAGAGGACATTAACTTCAGCATGGCCATGCTCCAGCCAAATCCCTCCAGGATAGATACCCTAAGGGATGGGTGAAGGAACAAATAGTGGGGAGGGACGGTTGGTGCTCAGAACCTGCTTGGAAAAGTGACACTAGTGAAGGCAGAGCAGCATCGTCACCCTTCCTTCTGCTCCCTTGCCAGGTGTGCCCGGGTTCTGAGGGTTCCAGGTGCTGATAAGCCAGCTCCAGCTGGTGGCTTCTCCCAGCGCTACTCCAGCAACCCAAAAATCTCTCCTCGGGAGCTGCCTGGAATTCAGCTGGGGGCAGGAGTGTTGGAGGATGTGGGTGGGAGTAGGAGGGATGGATGGAGGACCTGAGGACCCGGGCACTGGGGACACCTCAGGCTTTCCGTGCACTATGTCCCAGCCCCGCTCCACTTCAGTTCTCATCTCAAGAGGCCTTTTAGCACCAATTTCAATGGGAAAAGCTCGAAGCCAACACAGACAGCTTCCAAAGAGCCCCCACTGCCATCCCAGCCTCCCTCTGCTCCAAGGAGGCTCAGAGGGGCTGGGGGGACCTCACTGTGGAGCCTGCTCAGCATCTTCTAGCCCATGTGCCTGCTCTCTCCCTGGGGCAGAATATGGATGCTGTGTTTATTTTTGATTTATGCCAAGCCGAAAAATAAATACATTTTCTTCAATTATTAATCAGCGAGGTGTGAGAGGGGGACACAAGCTGGAAATTAACTCCGTGACCTTTGGGAGTGGGTTTTTACCTCCCTCCACTCCCAAGCCCACTGTGCTTTAACAGTCCTCTGAGCAGAACCATGGCTGCTCCCGAGAACGAGCTGCCAGCAGAAGCCTTCAAGCTGCTGAGGGTGTTCAGATGGTGGGCATGGAGCAGGACACAGGTGTCCCTGCCCTGGCCATGCACACACATGAAGCTGTCCTGGTCTCATGGATGTGCATTCACATATTCCTATGCCCAGGTCTAAAGGGTCTCTCTGGTGCCCGCCCACCTTCCCCTCTCTGCTCCATCCCATTGCACTGTTCTGGATGCCTCTGCTACCTGATAGCTCCTACCAGGCACACATTCTTGGGCAGGATGGGACACGCTGACCCCACGTCTGCTCCTGTGCAGTGACTGCTAGGCATAGGCCCTCCAGGGAGCAGGACTAGGTGCCCCCAAGCTCCCCACGCTCCCTTGGGTGCCCTCAGTGGGCTCCAAGCCCGGAGGGATCCCACACCTACCTCTCCCTATTTTGGCCCTTAGCTTCTGCTCTTGGCTTTGGATGAACACCCAGTTGTAGGCATCTGAGCAGGCTTTGGCAAGAACGCTGCTGCACAGGAGAAAGGAGGCTTTGGGGATTGCTCTCCCTCCCTCCTACCTTCCCCCAGCCCTGAGCCAATGCTCCAGGCTGGAGTTCAGCCTGTCCCCCTTGGATGGTGACATGGCCTGCAGGCCAGCAGGCCTGGTGGCAAGAGGTGTCCCCAAGGAGAAGGCGAAGTTGGGCTTGGGAATTTGGAGCATCTCGGTGCAGGCGTGTTCTCGCCTCCCTGCCCCCTCCTCTGCCTCCTTCCTCTGCCTCTCCCTCCCTTCCCGAAAGCAGCACTGCGGCAGCACACACCAGCAAACTGATCAAGGCGAAAGGACTGATCAATAGGCGTATTGAGCACTTTTCAAGGTACGCTGATTTTTGCGGATTCAGTGCTAACCTCACGCCGGAGCCCCGAGCTGCCTCCTCGCCCCCAGCCCCATAGCCCCCAGCCCCAGCCATGCTGCCCCCTCCCAGCGCACGTCCTGGCCGCACTTTGTGCTGGCAGGGGCACCCAACCTGGTCCCACCATGGGGGTAAAAGCAGGGGCCTTGCAGGCTTGAGTCGTTGGTGGCACTCCAAGCTGGAGGGAGAGGGAAGAGCTGGCAGCTCCTGGTGGCATTTCTTCACAGCGGGAACCCGCTGGCTCTGCTGGGACAACGCGTGGCAGGGCCCGATCAAGCTGGGAGGTCCCCAGGGATGGAGATGGAGGAGCTGGGGTCATGGTGACAGTGAGAGAAGGAGGGTGAGGACAACACTTCGCAGCTCATGGGGCTGAATGAGAGGTGACCATGGAAGGGAGGAACCCCCCAGCAGCCTGCTCTTCCCAGCAGTGCCCGGATAGAGAGGGCAGGATGAGAGCGCACCTGCTCTATCCATGGAATCACAGGAGACAGGGCTGGGAGGGACCTCTGAATGTCCTCAGTGTGCTGAGCACCACCAGCACTGAGCCCACCCATCACAAAGCCATGGGAAGAAGCAGGCAAGGGCTGGGTCATCATCACCCACACTGAGGTTTTGATGGGAAAGCATCTTTGCATTCAGCATCCCTGTGATTGCTGACAAGTGACAGGGGAAGGATTGGAAGGCAGATAGCCGAGAACGGCTGATAAGGTGCTTGGAAAGATAAAGCAGAAATTAAGCAGAACTTCTTGTTAAGAGCTGCTGCTTTAAACGTGTCCCAGCCCTTTCGCTACCAACGCATGGGTAAGGAATACACCGGGAAAGGTAAAAATAGCACATTTAATGAAGCTAGGAAAAGCATCAATTGGATTTTGTAGGAATTACAGAGACCTCATTTCCACGTTCCCTGTGAAAATGCTTTCTTGTTGTAACAAATATGGAAGCCCCAGACGTTGATTTCCAAATGTGCTTTAAGCAAGAAAACCAAACAAAAAAATGAATGTTGTTCCACACTGCCAGATCTGACCTTTATCACTGTCACAAAGTTTTCAGGGTTTGGTCATCTAGAGAAGAAAAATATAGTATTTTAACCCTGCTGAATTTTTAATAGAAATTTGCCATCTAAACCTAATTCTGTTTCAAAATTGCAGGTGTTTGGGAAAGAAGGCCAGCAGGGTGGGGAAGGACAAGGCATTGGCCATGCTTCCCTGTGCCGGGGGACACACGCTGTTCTTGGGGACACATGCTGTGGCAGGAGGTTCGGGTGCATTCAGAGGGCTTGCTTCTGCCACGGGGCTGTGCAGGGCTGCTTGTCTCTCGGGCTGTCTTTGATGTAGGGGAAGGGAAATATCTTTATGTGCAAAGGGAGGAAATGTCTTTGCTCACGCTAACCTGGAGGGAAAGCCGTGTCCTGGCTCCCGTCCTAGTGCCACTCCGGGAGGATGGTGCTGGTATGGATTTTAGAGGGAGGAGGGCAGCGGGGAGGGAGCGGGATGCTACCTAATGCCATTTCATTTCACTTAGCAGCACTCCGCTCGCGCGCTCTCCAATACGCCCATCCGTCACGCTCCTCGTTAGGGAAAATCTATTTTAAAAATCTCTAATTTTTATTTTAAAGTCTAATAGAGCTCGGTGGTAATTTTCACTTTAAATAACGATTACGCACTTTGAAGTACAATGTGTGCCTGCTGTGCAGGCAGGAACGCAGCCATGGGACCGGGTACCCCCAGAATCCACGGCAGGAGCCAACGGCTCCGGCTGCTCCATCCTCTCTGATTGCTTGAGCATTGGTGCTCGGTGCCTTGAAAGTGCACTTGTTGTTTTCACCTATCCCGCCAGTCCTTTTTCTATTTAGAAAGATGGCTTTGGGGCAAACTTTTTATTTTGAAATGCACACACACTGGGCCTGATGTGGCTGTTAGGAATGGGCAGTGATGTGGTCTTCGTCCCTGCTCACAGAAGGGTTTCTCAGAGCGGCTCCAGAAGCCAGGGAGCTGGGCAGAGCTCAGGGGCTCCAGGGAGAAGCAGGAGCAGCCCTGCTGTGTCAGCCCACCCCAAGCTTTCCTGGGGATGAGAGGAGAAAAAAAAAAAATCCCTCCTTGCTGATGCAAGAGTGAGTTTTCCCACGGGAGCTGCTCCTTGGTGGGCTGTGCAGAGCATTGTCTGGGGGAATCCTCCGGCTTGGAGCATCCTCCATCCAGTGCCAGGGGAAGCTGCAGCACCCTTGGGTGCTCCAAGCAAGCAAAGCAAGCACCCAGCAAGGCCAAGCTCTGCCGGGGCTCTGCAGGTTTTCACCGCAGCCCAGCAAAAGCCCTTTTCAGGAACTGGAAGTACTTAAACAAAAGGGACTTTGCTGGAAACGGCCTCTGAAGGAGCGGAGCTCCCAGGAGGCAGCAGGGACAGAGCTATCGGATGCAGCACAGAGCTGAGATGGCAAGCGGGCTTTTGGCAGGGCTGTGACCCTCCCTGCCTCTCCCCTCCCCTGTTCTGCACCGGTGGTGCCGCCCTGCAGCCCCCGTGCTCCAGCTCGTGACGCAGGGTCTCAGCCCCCCGAGAGGGGCCGTGTCGGTGCGATCAGCCGCACGCTCACACCTCCTGCCCAGTGACATCCCCGTCCCCGACAGCCGCCATCTCCGGTACTGGTGCGCAGGGGATGCAGACAAGGAGGGGGGGGGGGGGGGGGGCGCGCCGGGGCCCCACCAACACAAGCACAGAAAGAGATGCAAGGATGGAAAATTCCCCTTCATAATTAATAAATGAAGAATATTGTTGTTAATCGATGTAGCTGTGAAGAGAATATCGATCCCAGCCGCATGCTATTTTTTGTGTGGCTTAGATTTTTACACCTCATTTAGAGGCAGGTCTCTCCGGGGACCTCTTAACACCAAAAGATATTTGCAAGAGTCCAAAGTGAAGGGAAGAAAAGGGGGGGGGGAAAGATTAATTATTACCAGAGCTGGAGAATTATGTGTGTGTCCCATTGTGGCCAACTGCAGTACTGATTTGAATATTTGATTAATAACGAATTATAGCCGCAGTTGATAACTTATCTCTGCGCTGGCTATTTAGTAAACAAGTGGGAGCCATTAGAAACATTTTTAATATTAATCCCAGGAAATTATGTTTATGAAGGCAGCGGCTAACCCTGTATGTGCTAGGGCTGGGCGAGGACAATACTCCACTCGCTTACTTAATCCTATCCAGGGGGGCGTTACACCTCTCTGTGCCTCAGTTTTCCTCCTTTAGAAAGAACAAATCCTGAGCTGAATGTGGCTTTGCAAAGGGAGCAATAACAGTACGAGATGGGCAGGCT
Organism: Nettapus auritus; assembly: GCA_011076525.1. NCBI lineage: Eukaryota > Metazoa > Chordata > Aves > Anseriformes > Anatidae > Nettapus > Nettapus auritus. Next base: position 4,492,721 of record CM021792.1, on the reverse strand, counting down.
GGAAAATGTTTTTTGGTAGTGGTTAAAAGCACTGAGCAAGGAGCTTTCATTAGCACCAAAGCTTTAATGCATTACAGGATGGTTGGGAATGAGCACGGGGAGCAGTGAGATCTGGGGTTGCTGGAGGGTCCTGCAACACCTTGGTCCAGGCTGGGTCTGCTGCCAGGTTTTGGGGTGGGTGCTGGTGCCTAGGTGTGGGGAGAAGCATGTGTGTGCAAGCTGCACATGGTGGAGAGGTGGCCACATCCTTGGTGCACGAGGAGAGTTAAGAGCAGATCAAAGCACTGCTCAGAGCGGCTGCATTCCTGCAAAACCTGCTGCTGCCTCCATGGCAAAAATCGCATCAAAGGCAGCCAGCCGTCTGGCCAAGAGAGCTGCCTGCGGATGGAGGGGTGCAGAGCACGACCGACATCCCGGTACCTGCTCCTCGGCAAATCCTCTGGGATACTGGGCCAGGCATCGGCTCGGAGGATGAATGCTGGTGCCCAGCTCCAGCCGGAGCTGAGAGAGATGGGAAAATAGGTAACAAAACCTCCAGCACTGCAGTCAGCAGCCCCAAGTACTGTGATGACTGAAGAAAAGGAGAAAATAATCCTCAGCTGGGCAGCGCAGCACGGCTGCTCAGTGCTGGATCCTGCCTCACATTGATCCACCGAGGGACTGGGGATTTGTCGGATGTCCAGCGTGGGTTTGGGGCAAATTTGCTGGATGTGAAGCAGCAAAGGGTACCCCCAAAACGCTGGGAGTTGAGCATGTGCTCCCTCCCTGCCCGGCTCCATTGCTCACCTCCAGCCCTGGGAGCCCCGGGAGCGAAGACGGGGACGATCTGCAGAGCCAGGCTGCTGGCGGCGGAGCAGCCGCACTCCCTCCTCCTCACCCCGGCTCGTGCATCCATCTCCTCCTTCGCCCGTGATAGGCCCTGGTGCTGCAGATCCATGCAGATCAATGCAAAATTAATTAGAGTAATCAACTCAGCTGTACCACAGAGATCATACAGGCAGGGTTTTAGGTGACTAATTGGTGGAAGCTGACAGCCAGTGTCCCCGGTGTCTTAGAGGTATTAACACTTTTTTCTCTGTAGATTAATTACCTTTTTCCACCTTTCACTTGATCGGCGCCTTCGTGAGGTGCTGTTTGGGGGAGTGGGGGCTGGAGGAGCATCCCATGGGGTGCATGACCCAGGTCTGGGAGCCTTCAGGAGCCCAGGTTTGCTCTGTTTGCCCTGGCTTTTGCAACAAGAGCCCAATCCGCAGAGGGAAAGTTGTCCCTGTCCCCCGTGCTGTGCTTTGAGCCCTGTGCAATGGCAAAGACCCCCATGCATGTGCAACGTGGTGTCCCCTTGCCTCTGCCTGGGGTTTGGCACCACTGGACATCACTCGGTGAAGGCAGGTGTCCTTGCCGGCAGCCCTGGGCAATTCCAGGGGGGCACAAGGAGATGTAAGGATGGGGTCATTCCATAAACACCAACACAGAGGCAGGCTTCTGATGGCAGAGGACTGTGATAAAGACCTAATGAGACACTTGTGCTGCTTGGATTCAAGCTAGGAACAAGGCAAATGCTATTAAAAGCAGGGGTAATTAATCATCAGCAGTTATCTAGTGCTATAGAAGGATTCTCCATCACTTGGACTCTCAGTTGCCACTGGGCACCTTCCTTCCGAGCGTGCTCTGGTCAGACAGAACTGATTGCTTGGGAGAGAGGAATGTGATGGTCCTTGTGGCCTTCACACCCCAAGGCTGGGGAACAGTGGGAAATCTTCCCCTGACTTTGGCAGATCCTGGGCCAAAACACTTGTGGGTACCCGAAGATGCCCTGCCTTGGTGGAGCAGAGAAGAGGTGTCCATTCTGCACGGGCGAGGGCAGCAGAGCCTCCTCCTGGTGCATGGAACTGACTCGTGCCCTGCTCCATGAAGGCTAACAACCCATGCAGGTCTCTTTCTGCCCTAAAAGCTCCATGGCCTGGTGCAGTGTTGTTGCAAAGGACAGGAGGGTTTGCCAGGATAGAAAACCCAGCGAGCTGAGCCCACGCTGGGTGGATCTGGTCCCCATGAGCCTGGTACCTCCAGGTCAGGTCTGCTGTGGCTTTCCCAGATGAGTCTCTGCCTTTGGCTGCCCCAAAGCAAGGCATTAAATCCAGCCCGGTCACCAGCATCACATCGATGGCTGGCAGAGGAGGCTCACCACCTCCAGAGAGCCATTTGTCCCCTCTGACGGCTGGTGTCCGATACTCAGGATGAATTGTCCTCTTGAGGAGGCTGCCTCTCCCCACCCGGCCAGCCTGGCCACCTCGCTCTCGTCCCACACAGGTGATGGGAGATGGATCCTGCCATCATTGATCAAGGGCTCAATCTCTGAGGCAGGTTTTATTGGCAGAGAAAACTGAGAGGGAATGAGGTACAAGCCAGGGAAGCAAAAGCATCATAGCCCAGGCGGTCAGTCTGGGCACAATTTGCCCAGTTTCAGTAAAATTCCAGTGAAACGATGCTGCTTATTTGAAGGAACTGATGCATGTGGGTAAGCAGAGCCACCAGGAGCTGCTGTTTCTATCGCAGGAGCATCCCGGGGGAGTTATACCAGGGGGTTACACCGTGGTGGAGCCAGTACTGGCCTGTGGTTGTCTGTGAATCCGTGGCAGAGCTGGCACCCAATGCCAAATCTCATCAGTGTCAGACTTATATTGAAACCATCCAAACCTTCCCACTTTATCATTTTTTTATTTTTTTTTAATAAATAGCACCCCCCCACACGCAATTCCTGCAAAGGTAACTCTTCCAGGAAGAGAGCCTCCTGCTCTGTGCCTTAATGAGCCCCCAAATCCCCCAAATCAAACTTCCACATGCCGTGGCTTCCCTGTGGGGATGGCTTAGGGTGACTGAACAGGTTGTGCTGTGAAGGCAGCACCATGAAACCACGTCCTGCAGTAGCACTGGGATGTGGCAGAACACCCAGTGCCAAGACAGGGTGGGCAGAAAGTTGCTCATGATGAGTGTATCTGCCTAAATGGTGCAATTTTGGCTGTTTTCCCTACCTTTTGGAACACTTGTTGGGTAAGCCACACAACCACAGTGGGTTTGGTGCCTCCAGCACCACGCGTCCTGGCTGGATGGCTGGGCTCAAAGAGTCCCAGTGAGTGGGGTGGGAACGGGCTGCCTAGGGAAGTGGTGGGGTCCCCTCCATCCTCCATCCCTGGAGGTATTTGAGAGATGCGTGGATATGGCACTGAGGGACACAGATTAGTGACAGGACTCAGTAGCTCAGGACGATGGTTGGACCTGATGATCCGGAAGGTCTTTTCCAACCCAGACAACTCCATGATTCCACACTGTGGTGCCCAAACGCCTCTTCCAAAAGTGGCACTGAGAGCTCTGCCCTGTGCCCAGCAGCGGCCCTGGTGGGACGTGGAACCCAGGTTTGCCCCGCTCACGCAGCCGATTGCAGCAACCCTGCTGCTGCCTCCTGAGCGGGCAGGGAGCCGATGGAGGGGGCTCATTCCCTGCTCAGCTCCCAGCTCCGAAGCCAGCACTTTAGAGTGCTTTCATCCCTGAAAGCTTCGGCGTGGAAGAAAGGCGAATGGACCGATCCCCCAACAGCACAGTAAGTGCTTTCTTTTTTTAACAAAGCATCACAGAGCTGTGAGGGCGGCAGTGGGGGCTCAGCAGCGCGACAGCCGCCCAGCAAACCCGCAGCAGTGCTGGGCGCGACCCCTCCCGCCAGAGGTTATCGGGATTTGCCAAACCTTAAAAATAAATCTTCCCCTGCTTCCTTTTATAGGGCCTTTCAAGCCGTATCCCCCAGGTTCTCCTGGAGGGTAATGAACGCGCAATGCGTGCCTTAGAGCTGCTTGAATTATTCATCAGGAATAATATTTGTTGCCCTTTTCTTCTGGTGGGGAATCAATGCCAATTTATGGCAGAGGGTCTCTGTTATTGGGGGACCAACCACAGTCGTTGTGAAAACTGGGCTAGTGGCAGCCCTTGGGGCACAGAGATGCTCAGCCTGGGCACAGCAAGGATTCTTCTCACTGTTGGCCAAGGCCAAATATGGCCTTGGGATGGACGGCTTTGGACCCAGCCTGGGAGAACACCCCCTGCCCCGTACCGTGGTACAGGGACGTTTCTGCACACAAGTGCCCAGAGGTTACCTGGATGAGCCCAGCATGCTCTGAAATGTCTCCCCACCTCCTCACTCACCTATTTAAGAAGTTCAGGTTGATGAACTGACTTAACTTTGTCAGGAAGATGCACTAGAGGTGTTAGTGTTTCAGTGTGACGCCGAGCAGGAGCCCAAGAGAGCTCTAGGAAAAGAGCTGGACTCTCAGCTTTGCCTTCAGACTGACCCACAGGTGGGATGCGCCCTGCGGATGGGCCACAGAAAAGGGGTGGTGGAGAAGGCGGGAGGACATCTTGATGTGCCTCCACTTTGCTCAATGCTGCAACAAGCCCGCGTGCTCCATCCCACCCCCGCCAGCCCACGACGCAGTGAATGAAGCTATTTCTTTGCATGATTCCCCAGAGCCAGGTCTTAATTAGAAAATGAAGCTGTGGCACAAGCACAGCCACAAGCAGCTCAATGACGTGCTCCCAACACGTGGACCTGAGCTCGCTGCTCTCAGACAGAGCTGTTCTGGGCAGGGGCTGGTTTTGCCATGCAGGGCTCGTGCCCCTTGGTCCACACTGCCCTAGCTTGTGACACCCGGCCAGGGGCATGGCCGGATCTGGGCTCTGACCCTTCATCAGCCTCCACCTAAAGGGATGGCAAGGGGTGATGCTGGCTTGTCTGGCTGGCAGTGTCATGCAAGCAACGGCCTGGGGTTGGCCTGTGGGAAGGAGAAGAGCCCTAATGCAGTTCTAACAGCTAGGCCGCCAGTTAAGTGCTCGGTGTGGATATTTTTCCCCCTCTCTATTGTTTATTATTGGAAGTTACAAGTAGCTAAAGACCTCCCCAATTATCTAGGAGCCACTTAAGAGCAATTGAGCACCTGTCACAAGCTGAATGGGCTGCATCGCCCTAATGACAGGAGCGGAGAAAAGACACAGGTCAGCAGGGATGGGGAAGCTGGCGATTTACAGCTTTGCACTGCCAGCTCCCGTCTCCGAGAGGGGCTGGAAAAACCACACCAAGAGACAGAAAGAGGAAAGGAGACAAGAGGAGCCTCCATGGGTTTCGCAGACGGAGGATTGCCCCTTGCTTCCCATCTCTGGCAACGTGGAGCTGGTTGTGGCATCAGCTGCTCAGCTCAGTGCATAGGGAAGAAAAAAATCCAAGGAATCTTTCTCTGGTCACCAGACAGAATAAAAAATATATGTTTATCCACCCATTTTTTAAAAAAGTTTATTTTATTTTACTTTCAGTGTGTGATGGCTTTTGGGGGAGACATCCCAGCAAGGGGGTTTTTGTGCCACTAAGGGGCTGGGAGGGTTACAGAGCCCCAGGCACAGAGCAGGGACCTGTGGATGTGGCTGCACCTCCGGACTGGGAGCCACAGGGCTGAATTTCCCTTGCGAGGAGATTTAAGACGGCTGTGGTGCGATGATATGATTCCTTTTGAGGCTCCATTTTGATTAGGTTCATTTGAAGTTTTATATAATATTAATGTATTTTTTAGAATAGCAGGAAAAATAAATACCTGTAACAGCAAAATCTGACGTGATGGACACATGCCTCATGAAGTGAAAGACATGCGTGTAAAACACGACAAAAATAACATTGTGGGAGACTGCACTCGGCTCTGTGAAACAAAGCCTGATCGGTGCCCATTCCCTAGCTACTAGAGCCTGAAAGCAGCCTCTGCCCACAGACTGTGCCTGATGGGCAATGCCAAGAGGGAAGCACCCGCTCGGGAAGCGCAGAGCTTTACCTCCGGCTTGCCAGAGCAGAGAAACACACGTGCACAGACAAGCACATGGATACACGTACAAAGACACACATGCACGTGCACGCACACAGCCATCTTCTTCAGGCAGCTCCAGGTTTGGTTGTGCCTTCTCGGACTGAAGGAGGCTGCTGGAGCCCCACGTCATCCCCTGCCTCCTCCATCCACCCTTGTGCCGGTGCCACCATGGAGCGGGGCCGGGAGGCGCTGGGGTGGAGGTGGGGGGGAAGGTGCCAACCTGGAGAGGTTCATCAATAGAAACATAAAATTAAAATAATTTGCGTCAATTCTGCTGAGTGGCTGTTAGGCCTAATTGTTATTGACTCGGCGCTGTAATTATTAAGGCTCACACAGAGCTCGGCTGGTTGGGGCGGCAGGTTTGGGACGCCCCCATAGCACCCCCTGTCCCCATGCTGGGGACAGGCCATCATCTGCTGGACCTGCTGGGGTCCTGTGCAGGGTCAGGGATGGGAAGGGGACAGCAGTAGCCCTGGTGGCACGGGGACACGTTTGCCCTGTCTCTGGGAGATCTGGGCTGTGCCCTGGCTCCTCCCTGTCACTGCAGCTTCCAACCCCCCAGCTCCAGTGCTGCCCCCACAAATCCCTTTTGGGTCCCTTAAAAATGTCCCTTGGGATTTTCCTGCATGTGGACACGTGGCAGTGGTGCACGGTGTAGCCCTGGCACATGAACAGGGACAGGGCTGAGGATGGATGAGGACGCTTTTGGTGCCTGCTGGCACAGGGGCAGAGGGACAGGAAGGGAAGATGGAGAAGGGACGAACAAGCAGAAGACAGAGGGTAGGTGGCAGGAGTGGGAAGGGACGAGGGGACAGCTCCATAGAGACCCCGCCGATGCTGCCACTGCTGTTTGCTCGGAGCAGCTCTGGGTAATTTTCTCCCCTCCTTCCTCCGGCCTTTGTTTCTGCTGCCAGTGCGGACCCTGAGCAGCAAAGGAGCCTGATCAATAGGAACACGGTGTTTGCATGGATCATACATGCGAAGAGCACGTTCCCGGATCAATGCTGAGGTCTCGCAGAAGGAGAGGAGGGGGAAAAAAAAAGAAAGAAAAAAAAAAAAAAAAAAAAAAAAAAAAAACAAAACGCCAGGATGCGCACTGCCACAGGATGTACGGTTTCCATGGCGATGGGCTGCTCTCCCACCACCCTGGTCCTCCCAGTGCTGTGGCAGTGGGGTTGAACCCACAGGCTGAATGAGGCCCCGGGCACAATGTGATGCAGGGTGGCACCACGGTGCGGCCAGCAGCAGAGAAACCCCTTGTCCTGTTACCCCTCCATCCAACAGACTGGGGGTGAAATCTCAGCTCTGAGCAGCCCCCGGGGCCTGTGCGGGATCTCAGCACACCCCATGCAGCCCCGGCTCCATCCCGTTACCTCCTTCTTCCTAGGGGCTTGGAGGAATAAATTAAATCCTTAAATCCCATGTCCTCTGTGTGCTCTGGGAACGAAAAGCATCAGAGAGCAGTGGTGAGAACCTTAACCCAGCCAAGGATGGATGTTCCCTGCCTCACTTCCATCCTGTCCAGTGTAAGAAAACACACCCCTGGCCACAGGTCCCACCAGAGCCCCAGAATTATCTGCCAGCCTGTAGGATCCTTCTTGCTCACACTGAGCTTCACCTGTGGCTTGCTGCGCAGAGAGGCAGGAGGCTGTCTTTGCAGCAAAGCCAGCCAATACTTCTCAGCCAATAAAGTTATCTAAGAGTAATTATTAAGCCCTTACGAGCAATGCAGCCTGCGTGGAGCTGGGGGAGAGTGAGCAGGAGTGAAATACTGCTGCAAATGTCCTTGCAGAAAGCAGCTGACCTTGGCGAGGCAGGAGTGCATGTCAGTGCAGGTCCTGGACCTCCTCTGAGTTTAGGGACAATTGGTACAGGCTGGGTTTTTTCACCAGAGCTTGGAGGAGTTATGGTGGGAAGCACATCCAACCCGTGCCTGAGGCAGTAGTGTCCCAGGTGCAGCAAGGAAGGGGCCATGGGGTGGTGGGAAAAGGGTTTGAAGAGGGCAGCGGGATGGAAGCACATCCATATGATCATAAATGGATGAGAGTGTTCATCCCAGGTCCATCCCCAGCCAGTGCTCCCCGAGGGACAGCTCCTGAGCATCACCTCACGCCTGCCATCCCCGAAACAAGAAGTTGTCCTCCATGAGGGCACATCTGGTGCTGCCTGAGCGGCTACAAAGAGCTTGCTTCGAAGCACCTTCAGCGTTAGCACCAGCTTGGCTCCTGCTATGGCTTAAAACATTTATTTTTAATCAGCAAGGAAGTAAATTAAAAAAGTTGGCTGTGCAGGAATTAGGCCTTTTGGCTGATAGTTTGGGAAGCATCTGTCTCCATTGTCTGTAAATTAGTCTTCCACAGGAGAGTAATCAGATGGTTAATGCAGCCGCAAATGAAATCACCCATCATTAACTATTCAAAACAAGAGGTCTGTAAGGGATGTGCCAAATAAATCCACCTCTGGAGCCAGGGCAGGGCTGGGGTCACCTTTTTGAGGTGCCAGTGGGGATGGGGGGTGCTGAGGGTGCTCCAGATGCCAAGAGCTGCGCTTTGAGAGTGAGGTTCTCACCTGCCTGAAAAGTGCATGGAGAGGGAAGGCTTCGACAAACCAAAGGCCAGCTGGTGTATTTGGAGTGGAAACACAGATATTGGTCAAAAATAGGCTGGTTTGGGATGGATGAGGGGTTGTCGAGCCCTGTCCCAGGTCCCTGGGACAGGCATTTGGGGTGGAGGAGAAGCACAGGGCAGGGATGGGATGAGTTTGTCCTCTGGAGTCTGCTGCTCCCATTAGTGGAAAACACGTTGGGCTTGAAGCCTGGCGAATGTTTTAGATCCAGGAAAAGCAGGCTGAAAGGACCATGGAGCTGAGTCCTGCCTCTTCTTCCCCCATGCAAAGCGCAGGGGCTTTTATACTGCAAAAATGTACGAGCGTGCAGAGCTGCATGGGAGAGCCAGTGCTCCCTCAACCATGCCTTGTGTGCTGTGAGGGCACCAGGCTGCTGCCACCTCTCTCCTCTTTCCCATCTCTCCAAGCTGGGAAGAGGGAGGAGAAGAATCCCATGGCAAACAGCATCTCCCCACACAGGTCTGGGAGGTGCAGGCATTGCCAGCTGTGCCCTGCCTTGGTGGCTCTGGGGACACCACAGCACCCATGGGTGCCTCTGGTCCCTGGCACCCACCTGCACCGGGTACTCATCGTCTCAATCCGGAAAAAAAAATACATAATTTTTGTCTTGTGTTGACACTACCACATGCCCATATCAAACACAGAGACTGAGGAAAAATTTCCCTCTTTGAAAGAGGCCAGCACAGAGGTTCTGCAATATGTGAGCCGCGGGGATGCTGTGTGTGTGCCCAGGGCTGCCTCTGGCTGCAGGGCTGCCTCGTGCCCTAAAAGAGTAATCCCGTAAAGATGACTTTACTGCCGGAGACGGGGAGGAGATGGAGGGAGTATGAGAGCCTGCATGCTGGAGGAGTAAGTTCTTTGTTGCCTAGAGCTTGTTAAATCCATACATTGAAGAGAAGAATAAATAAAAAATCAAATCTCTACTTCTGAAAAGCGTTTCTGTGGGGAGCTGCTTCCCTGAATCTTCCAGACCCGGCCTCTGTCAATAAATCAATAGCTGATGCAGGTCGGCTGCAATCGGCTGCAGGAGAGCAAGCGTGTGATGGATGGACAGGAGAGAGGTGAATCTAAGAGATAGGGCAGAGGTGATGCTCACCTTGAGCTTTATTGTTTGCCACTGAAAGACGAGGTACTGTGGAGGCATTAACCAAAGTGCTAACAGCAAACACCCCCTCCCCAAAGTCCTCCTCTCCTGGAGAGCATGTGGTCTCTCTGCTTAGGCTTTTACCCTGTATCCTGTGGCCTTCCACACCACGTAGATGGGCAAAATGAGGTGAGAGGAGAAGTTAGGTGACGCTCCCAATGGCTGGAAAGGAAGGGGTTCCCCTTGGGCCCCTGCTCAGATATACCTTGGACATTAAAGTTTTCCAATTTGTGATGCAGAGGGGACCTTGCCGATTTGCTCTTCCCTCCTTCAAAGTCAAGGAGGCCTCTGGGACCCCCAGCACACCCCCTCCCCAGCAGCAGATGCCTACAGGAAGCCTGTCAGAAATAATGTGGCATCTCCCATGCTGAACTACTCCCCTCATCTTCAGCACCATGACAACTAGGTGGAGCTGCACTGGCCATCCCATGTAACTGCCCTCGAGGGGTTATTCTGGTCCCTCCAAACACTTTGGGTGCCCACAGCCTGGAGACAGGGAGTTCCTTGCACCACAAAACACCGGTTTGCTCTAAGGCTGCTAGTCAGTGGCTTAGGGCTTTGTCTCATCCTTCTGTTAGGAAAATGAGAAAAACACTGTTTCTCTACATCTCCAGGCTGCTTATGGTCTTTAGGGCTCCTCCTATGTCCCTTAATGTCCCCACACATGGGAATCTGTCCATTCCACCCTTAGTGCTTCTCCTTGCTCATCTCCAAGCAGAAGTGGATGGGAAGATTGAATGGGTGCTCTATGGATTGACACAGGACTATAATGACGTGTTCTGATTTCTCCCCCGTTCCTCTCTTAATCATTGCTAACATCTGATTTGCCTTTTTGACTGCAGCCGAACATTGAGCTGACATTTCCAGAGAACTACCCACATTAACTCCAAGAGCTCTTCCCTCAGCAGTAATAGCTAATTTGGAGCCCATCGCGGTGTGTACGTAGTTAAGGTTGTTTTCCTCATGTGCATGACTTTGCATTTATCAACATTGTATTTTATCTGCCCTTTTATTGGCCAGTCTCCTCATGTCTTTAGATACTTTCCCAGTTGTTGTTGTTTTTTGTGTGTGTGTGTGTGTCTACCAGCCTGAAAAATTCTGTTTTATGGCTTTATTTTCTCAATTTTTCCCCCCAGATTATTTATGACTGTGTTGATTGGAGTGGGGCCCAGCACTGACCGCTGTGGATCCTGCATGGAAGTCCTCTTTGAAGGTCCCATGCTGAAGAAATGACATCCAGGCACTGCCTGCCCACAGGCTTGGTCCCAGGTTCTCCAGGAAAAGCAAATCCATTTGAGGTCAAGGATACCACAGAAGGAAGGAGACAATTTTGGAGAACATGGAATTGGGGAGCAAAGGATCCCATAAAATAATTAGGAACATTGGTGAAGGTTCTTCACCAAGACACAAAGCTTCTGCCCATATAAGAGCTGTCTTCAGCCCCTGCTGCTGTTCTCCACAGGCACCTTTGGGGTTTTTTTGTAGTTGTTGTATAAATGCTGGGACACATCCTCCAGCCCAGGCCATGAATGGGGGCATCCCATTTCACCTCCACTGCTGACCAACCAAGCTGTGGAGATGCTGCATCAGTTCCCCTTGCCTTTCAGCCACACCATGCCCCGAGGGATGCAGCAGACCCTCTGGCCACAGGTGGGCACCACAGCCGTACCAGTCTACCCAGTAATCTTCTCCATAACTGTTCCCACCTGCCCCATGATATGTGGATAAGTAGGGGAACAGAGCTCAAGGCACTTTCCTTTGTTTCTCCCTCCAACTCATTCTTAGTTTCATCTAAAGCAGCCTGGAAAATAATAGCCCAAAATAAAGCAGGCTGCCAGGAGGGCTGGGGGAAGAGGACGGTGCCCACTGCTATGGCAGCTGCCGTCACTCTCTGCCCTGCTGGGGGAGGCAGAGCTGTCCATTTGGCTTTATTTCCTAGAGAATTGGCTCAGCCCAGCCCAAGGCATGGACCCAGGGAGTCTCTCCTAGGGTGGGCAAGCTGGCATTGCACGCATGAGTGGCACAGGGAGACATGGGCACTGATGGCAGGGCATGGGGCAGCCAGAAGGGAGTCAGACATAGGGCTACAAGCTCTGGGGTTTGGCAGCTGGGTGGAAAGGAAAAGCTTGGGCTTTGGTTCTAGGTTTCCCGTCTGTTTGTGTGGAGGCTTTGTCTGCAATCACAATAAGACAGATCCTGTCGTGCCTAAAAATAAACCAGCCAAACACGGAGTGCTCTTATGGTGAAGGCAGGACTGGGCTTGGAGATGAGATGTTTAAAAGGTTTGAAAGCAAACCTAAAACAAGATCAAAAAGACAGCAGCTGCATAGAGTAAAAACACCCCCAGCTTCTGCACCTCACTGTGGGCAGCCGTTGCCCCCTTGGCACCTTGGCCAGCTCACCTCCATCTCCTGGGGGAGCCTGACCTTGCTCCCTCCCAGGAGCGGGTAAGGAGGGGTTTGGCTGCTGCTGGTCGGCTGGGACTTCATGCTGTGGGTGCCTCGCTGGGACCCTCACCCAAACTCCTTCCTTCAGCAGTGATCTGAGACACCCCTGCAAGGAGTGCCTGCACTTGCAGACTCTACTGGCTTCTTCCAACCCATTAAAACAGAATCTAATAGGTTTTAAGAGCTGTCCTAGGGTCTGCAGAGCAGTCATGGTTTTGGGACACAGCTTCCACCAGGATCCATTGAAGTACACAAGCCAGGTTTAAGCCTTCTGCTGAGGGGCAGGGTCACCTGCCTGGCACCAGCAAGAGCAGCAAATCTCTTCAGGTTTGGCCCAGAGAAGCAAAAAGTAAAACCTTCAGCCCTTGGATTTTTTCTTAAACTAGAGATCTTCAAAACCTCCTATGAAATAAAACTAGGGAATATAGAATTAGACTAAAATCTAGTAACTTATTAACTTACTCTGAAGCATTATAGGCATCTTAACCTGGGAAATTAAGTATCATTTGAAACATCCTGTGCTGGCAGGTCAAAGTATTTAATTTCAGCTTTTAAATGGCATTTCCTTCCGCAGCTTTTCCCTGCACGATTCATTCAAAGTCAACATTGCTCCTGGTGTTTGCCTGATGGAGGACTGGTCACTGCACAGGTTTCTGAGCCCTTTCTGCACATCATTTCTTTGATTTTCACATCAGCTTTCCCCAAAGCACGCAGCCAGGCTCCTTCCTTGCTGGCTATTTAAAGCCTGAGGTCTCAAGTCCCCGGCACACTCACCCAGCTGGATTTGTCCCCAGCTCCTCACTCTGGACACTGTTTCCCAAGCACCCAGGCTCCAATTAAGAACCAAGCAGAATGCCACTTGCCCCAGTTTAAGGAGTAGAGACTAATTTAGAAGCAAGAACCCAATACAGAGGCAACAGGTTGATTCACCCCCAAGTTCTGAGGAAGAGAGGAGAGCCAAGGCTAAAGTCTCCTAGATCTCCAGAACTGGCCAGTACAGTCCCGATATTCAGGCAGGGCTCCAGGGTCAGGGCGATTTTGCTCAGCAGCAGGCTTCACCCATGCCCTGTAGCACTTCAGACCTCCTGTGCTGGCTGAAAGCCTTCCCTTTCTGGGCATGGATCAGGGCAAGGGCAGGTTACAGGTGTCTCAGAAAGAAGGGAAAGGGCTAGAAAAGATTTATTATTATTATTATTATTGTTGTTGTTGTTATTTTGACAGTCCCAAATAGATGCTGCTGGCTCATGGCTCCTAGAGGAACATTTTTCATTACATACCCCCAAAATAGGCTTAGCAGAGCCCTGCAGAACCTTTACCATCTTCCACCCTGGGGAGCCAAAGCTACCCCAAGCAGAGCTGCACGGTGCTTGTGCTGACCCTGTATACCCCACTGGGGTGAGCCTGGCTGGGTCTGGGCTGAGGTGGGGAGCTGAGATAGGGAATTGTGTCCTGGTGTCCCTCCATGGTCCTGCCTGGTCTCCCCAGCCATGTTCAAACTTCACATGGTCTCCAGCCACCGCCCCAGGGCTCAGCCATAGGTACTAAACCCTGGTTGTCCCCCTCTGTATGGGGCAGAGCCCATTCCCAGCATCTTTTGTGCTGACCTGAGGTTAGCTGCACCCCAGTGTCCTGGAGCAGGATGAGGCTGGTGGCACTTGAAGACCCGGTGGTGCCTGGGGACCAGAGTGGCTGGTTTAGCCAAAGGAAAGGGATATTTCAAGACAATGCAACAAGTCTGGCCTGCACGGTTGGAGATGGGAAGAGGTATCTAACACTGGTTAACTCGGACCAGCATGAGGGTCACTGCAGGATTGCTGCTCACATGGACGTCTCTGCAGGGACATCCATGGGTGGGCATTGCAGGACAAGGACAACCCAGGGGGACTGGTGGCTTCCTCTCTCTCACCGTGGTGTCCCATGCCCAAATGTTTCACCTTGCTCAGCACCGCAAGTTTGGGGAAGGACATGTGGGACATCAGGTTATGGGGTGGGAGGGCAGCTGGGTCAGGTGGGGGAGTCTGCACCATCGCAGTGTCCCAGGGGATCTTGGACCTCCCATGATATTGCGATGGTGCAGGCTTCCTAGGATGTCCCTTGGATCCCAGCAAGGAGGAGCAAACCTGACAGCAAAGCACTATTTGGGGGGGGGAAAGGCTTTTTTGTCCCTTCTTAGTCCTTACAGAATCATCAACAGTAGCTCCTCCACCCACCCAACGCTGCCCCAGCCCTACGGAACCATGCCTGGACCCAAACGACGTCCCCACCGCCACCACCTCTTCCTGGCTGCCACCAGCCACAGCAGCGAATCCCCGGTGTCCCTGCCTCGGCCAGGCTCTGCCGCCTTCCCCAGCTCTTGGTACAGTATCTGCCGGCCCCCTCCCTGCTCCTCGGGCTTTGTCAAAGCACATTTCCCAATTAGAGGATAAAAATATTCCATTCCTGACTCCACGCGCTATTGATTTTGCCTGTAGCTGTGGAGGGGGTGAGGGCGGGCGCACGCGGGGTAGGGAGAGGTGAAGGGCTGTAGGCACGAAGTGCAGCTGCCTCCCCCCTGCCCCTTTATTATTATTGTTATTATTCATCACTGTGAAAAGCACCTAGCAGGACTGGTTAGCTCAGCTGACCACCGATAGAGAACAGGGGATCGATACTTAATTGACACAGGCTGGGCAACTGGAGCAGGGATTGGAGATGGGGGGAGGCTCCTGTGAGGAGGGAGGGGAAGAGGAGAGAAGGAACAAAAGGCAGGGGAAGGGAGGAGAGGCAGAGAGAGGGTGGGAGGAGCAGAGAAATAATGAAGGATGAGGCAGAGAGGAGAGGAGGGAAGGGGAGGCAGGCGGACAAAGCCCAGCTTGCCCCAGGGGGCTCCACGGGTGGGTGCCGTGCCAGTTGTAAGGTCTGAAGGGTGGGAAGAGGGACCCAGTCCCTACCTGAACGTCTACCCCTTGTTTTAATGCAAGGTGTGGGCTCTGTAACTGCTGCAGGTGCACGTGCACCCTTGGCATCACAGCCACAGCACAGTGCCCAGGACCAGCCAGGCTGAATGCCACCCCCTCCTTGCCCGCTGTGGCCAGGAGCACGAGGACTGTTGAACATTGCTCTGCTGGTAGAAGTACCCCAAATGACACACTGGAAATAATCTCCCGGCCTCTGATCTCCTCTTGCACCGTGTTGTGGTGTAACTCCACCTCCTTGTGCTGGCAGGAGACATCCCTCCCTTAGCACAGCCTGGTGTTTCATGAACGCCCAAGCAGTAGGTATGCCCTGAATTCCCAGACCCAAACGTCCCTACCTCTGGAAAATGCCTCCCTGGAAAATGTTGGGAAAATGAGTGAGTTTGAGCAAGGTTAACCTTATCAGGAGAGCTTTCTCTTTCATGTTGGTCTTCTGGGCCCTCTTTCTTCCCAGCAAAGCTCTGCCATGGAGCTGACATGCCTGGGAAGCTGAGGGAGGGAAGTTTGAATATGGATAGTGGCAATGACGGGGACAGGGCAGCAGAAAACCCCAGTGCCACCTGGCATGGGTCTCACCAAGGACCAAGGTGTCACCTGGTGGCCTGCTCAGTCCCATCCCTCCAGGCAAGGAGCTAGTCCTCAATGCTCAACAGAGCCCAGTGCCCTGATCTGGGGGGGGGGGGGGGGGAAGCCCTGAGCAGGTCGGGGAGAGCACAGGGACCAGATGCAGTGCCAGGCCTGGCAGCTGTCCTCTGCTTGACTCAGCTCTGCTGAAGCAGCTCACTGGGCTGGGCGCCAGATTTACAGGGAAAATATAGACAAACCGGAGAGCCTGGGATGGAAGGGACATAAATAAGATGTTTGGAAGATGTGGCCTTTGAGGAAGAGCAAAAGGCAGTGAGTTCATGTTCTGCAGGAGGGAGAAGACATTGGCAGCAAGGATGGTGGCTGGTTTCTCCTCTATCTCTATTGAGGGCAGGACAGGAGAAACCATCTCAGGTTGAAGATGAGCTCCCATCCAGGAGCTAATTTCTCTCTGAGGATTTTGATGGCCAACAGTGGAACCAAACATGATGATTACAAGGTTCTGGTGACTATCTGGGGTATTCCTGCAGGACTTCAAGAGACGCTGCCTGTGGAGGTCTGGAAAAGGGAACTTTGACCAGAAGGGCAGAAAATTGCTGAACTTCTCCAGGACCTGGCTGTCCCAGAGGACTGGGCAAGACACACCTGGGTCTTGGGGTCCCTAGCTGGGTCAGGAAGGGAAGAGTCCAGCATGCCTAGACCTTCAAAGACCCTTGGCAGCCAACAGCATGGGCTGCTCTTTGCTTTGAGCTCATCTGGGCTCCCAGCACTAGAGGAGGAGCCAGCAGGACTCCTTTCTTGAGCAGAGGGCTCTTACCCCAGCTTGTAGAATAAGAGGGATGGCCTTTCCCAAGCTAGAAGTTTACTTTTCTCTTTCACTTCACTCCAGACCCTTCCAGCTCTCCAGCCCATCACCTTAGAGAGAACACCCACGCACAGAAAGTCTTCAAGACTCTTCCTTCCACCAACCTTCTCCAGCAGCTCACCCAAGAAACCCAATGAGCCCAGGAGAGGCTGGATGGTCTTGGGCAGAGCCCAGCGGAGCCGCCAGCTGCTTCCCAGTGACTGGAAAGAAGCAGCACCTTCCAGACACCTCGTCCTGCTTCAGAAGGGTTCCAACCTACAAAGAACTTACCAATGCAGAGACACGCATCTGCCGCTCCGTGCTAGGAGCCGTCTGGATGGGAAACGCTCAGACCCTCTTCCCATCCACCGCCGATTGCCTGCAGACGGGAAAGGCAGATATATTTAGCTTCTCTTGGCACCAGCCAAAAAGAGCATTGAAGGGAGGGATGGGGTGGTGGGAAAACAGTGCTTTGATTTTATTTGTTCTTTTTATGGACTCTTAAAGACACAGGCTGGTATTTGATCCGTGTTGAGGCATGGGGCCCAACGGACTATGGCACGGGGAACCTCAGCCCAGGACCCAGCCTGTCACTCTTGATCTACAACATGTCAGCCTTAAAAGGATCCTCTCCGTCTCCTTAAACAATATATTACCGCTGTCCAACTTTCCCATTAATGCATAAAAAATCATTAGATATTTCTATGGAGACCCATCGCCATAAACACAGGCTTCCAAATGCACTCCGGCATTAAGCGGCCAAAGTAAACTGAAGGCGATTTCTGTGGTAATACCCTCTCATCACGCATCCCCATCCCAGCCCTCCCCCGTCCCCGCTGTCTCTCTTCCCTCGATCAATTTTATGGTGCTTGCCTGGGGTTCATTAATGTTTCCGGAATCTCTCTCTGCCCTGTTTAAAAATTCTTAATTAAGCAAGGTTTTTTTGTTTACACTTGAACTAATTACACTTTTAAACCCGACAATAAAACATCAGCTCTGGGCCATTAGGGCCTGCTGCGGCCGGGCAATTCAGGAACTGCCACGCTTTGCAAGGAGATAGGAAGGCCGGAGACACGGCGTTCTGCCTAGCTTCAGTCAAGAGGACGCCAGGATCTTCACCTGGTACATGGAGATGGGGGCCAAGGGTTCAAGCAGCCAGATGTCCCCTTTAGCTCTTCCTTGTTTCCTCCGGATGCGCATCCCCCAGATAAGGGCTGGCAGAGCGGGTAGACACAGACGTGTCCTGTCCCAATGCCCATCGTTGTTTGCCATGCATCAGTTCTCCACGCAACCGCCTCTGTTTCTCCAGAGACACATTGGTGTAGCAGGGCCTGAGGGTTGTGAAAGGTGGAGGCAATGGAGGCCTGGAGAGTGGGCCCACATGGAGGATGTAGGCCTGGGACGCCTGTGGTTGGGTCTTCTCCAAGAGGCCAGGCCTGATCACATGTCCGTAGTGGGGGAAATGCTCTCCCAGGTGGCCAAGAAGCAGAAGGGAAGGAGCAGAACCCCCTTGTTACATGTCCATCTCTATCCACAAGGGAACGCATCATGTCCCACTGGTGGGAGCGCAACATCTCAGGAGCTTGGATTCAGCTTCTTGCCACTGCCAGAAGCTCTTTCTTCCTGTTTTTTGTTTTGTTTTGTTTTGTTTTGTTTTGTTTTTGTCTGCCTTGGGCATTTAATGTCCATTCCTGGGGAAAGGAGGTGCTGCTGTGGTGCTGAGTCCCTGGGGTGCCCGTACCAGGCTGCTGTGGGTGGAAGACCCTTTGAGCAAGAGGCAGTGGGGCTGTTGGTGGATGCAGTGCCCCTGGTGGCAGGGAGCTGGCCACCATCACCAGGTGAGAGCTCACAGTTCCCCTTGAGCACAACAATGAGGGACACTCAGCCACCTTCCAGCTCCATCCCCACTGGGAGATGCTGGTCATTGGCTCACCATAATGGTGGCTCTCCAGAAACCATCTCCAGACTCGTATTTCCTGCTTTCTTTCCATCCTCTCTAGAAATAACCTGCGTTAGATCCAGAAAACACGAGACATGATGGGGAAGGGACCAGGCTTGAGGCTGCCAAGAGTTTTGGGTTGTGCTTGCGGTGAGACGGAGGGCAGGCAAGCAGAACGAGGCAGGGTGCTGGCACCTGCACCTCAGCAGCTCCAGGGGACTCAGGTTCCCATGTGAAGCTCTGAAGCCTGGTGGCAGTGGGGTGGCTGAGCTGCCACATACCCAGCCAGACAGTCACTCAGCCCCTCAAGGGACCACTGAGAGGAAATGGAGAAAATCAAGATCTGATGGCCCATTCTTTGATCTCCTCAAATCCTCATCAGGGGACAAACCAGAAACCCAGGGCTCTGTCTGCAGAGGGGAGCACGGTGTTTGAGTCCCACAGGACATCTTCTTTTTCTGCATCTGTCTCTCACTCAACAAGGACTGGAGAAGGCTTTTGCAAAGCAATAACGACCTACACCTTGCACCTCTTCTTGTACCATCATTTCTTCTTTGTAGCCATCCCGTTCAATGAGAACAGCACCCAAGCCACCTCTGAAGCCCTCCTTCACCCCTTGGTCTTGCATGGAGGTGACAATGTTGTGAGCCACCCTGCCTGGCCCCACAGCAGCGGGGGCTTTGCATGCAGAAATAAATCCTTGCAGAGTCGGGCTGCACTCAGGCTCCCACACCACCCCTGGGCAGTGCTGGCACTAGGGCAAAGGCGTCCCAAAGACCCCTGCCCACTGATGTGGTCAAGGAACCCACTCACATGGTGAAAAATGGCCTGTTGAAGCTATCTGTTCCATGAAGATTTTTTTTATTATTATTTTAAAGAAATCCATATACAAAGATTTTGGGGGCGAATGTTGCTAATTTTATCTGTAAAAAGATTCTCAAGTGTTTCTGGGAGCCAGTGGATTCATTAGGAAGGGACGGAAGAAACAGGACTGAAACTGCTTAAACACACTGATCTTTCCTTCCTCCTCTCCCATTTGAAGGGGGAAATTTCCCACTTTGGGAGAAAACCTGGGCAAACAGGTGATTTATCCCAGCCATCCCCTGGGGCAGGAGCAGAGAGGGAGCAGCAGCAAGGCAATCTCCATCCTGCCTGTAAAACCCTCCGAGGCTGGTGTTATTTCATCCATCCTGGGCTTGAGCTGCCTGCTGTTGGCTCCCGGCATGGGTCAAACCATCTGTCCTGCCTGGCCCTGGCCCCGCAGTGCCTTGGTTCCCTGAAGTGTCTGTGCTACCACTGGACCAGGAAATCCCCGGGGATGCTCCTGGGAGGATTTTCTCTCTGCACAGCAGTCACACCTTGTCCCAAATACAGGGTGTAAGCATGGAAGGTGCATTGTCTCACCGGGGCCACCAGCGAAACTGAGGCACAGGGCAGGAGAGACACTCCCCAAGCAGCTGCTCCAACTTGGGGTGTACCCACAGACCCTCTGCACCCTGGCACTGCCCAGGAACCCCCCAGGCCAGCCCCACCAATGCCCATGGATACTGGGTGCAAACCGGCTACAGGTAGTGCTGAGACCTGGCAGGCTCGTTTCATGCAAGAAACATGGAGATGCTGCTCCTGCACGCAGCTCGCACCAGGGAAGCCAACCCCTGCTGCTGCATAGCCACAGCCAGGGGGGTCGGGCTGCATCTCCCCGTGGTGATGGGAGGAGGATGAGGAGGATGAGGAGGGAGGGGGACAGGGCATGGTTTTCCAGCTGGGTCCCTCTTGGGTTGATTGACTCAGATTTCATTGATCCCGGTGTTATCAGGACACTTTATTTGCTGCGCAGGGGATGGTGAGAAAAGCCCCCGGAGGGAAGGAAAGAGCAAGAAGAAGTGGAAAACCAGAGGTCAGCATTTTCCCACCCCTCATAATGCTCTGGAGGGGGGCAAAAAGCCAGACACTCCCCCCCCCCCACACACAGACACCTCCACTTTCCCAGCAGCCCCAGCCCAGGGCCAGGCAAGAGCATCCCCAAAATGCCACTCACAAGGCACGCAGAAGATGAGGTGCACAGAGCCTAGCTGAAGCACACCAGTCCCAGCTGAGACCTGGGAGATTTGGGGTCTGGGACCCTCCTTCAACATTGTTCCTCCCTCCCAAACCCCCAGCCACAGCCCCCTGAGAGACTCAAGCTGAGACCAGGCAATTCCTCACACCTGTGGCAGGTGGCTCCGAGGAAAGGTAGCCGGTAGGTCCGTAGGCAGGGGGGCAGGGGAGATGCCAGCTGTGCCCCGGTGAGGTCCGGGCAACCAAAAAACACGAGTGATGTGAACAAACCATGGCCATGGGATGCCCTGTAGCCAGTAAGGGCGTGGGGCCATTGGGTCTGGAACCACAGGGAACGTTATGGGGGGGAGGGTTTACAGCAGAGAAAGTGCAAGGAGAGGTGGAGGAGGGACATGTGCCCCAGAACTGGATGGGGTTTAAAACAGGGGGGAGGAGGAGGAGGATGAAGAAGAAATGAATCCGTGCACGGGGACAGCACAGAGACCTTCACTCTGCCCCCTGCTGTCCCCACGGCAGGGCAGGGGGTGGCACGTTTTTGGGGCCACATCACCATGTCCCCTGCACCGTGCAGCCAGGCAGGGAAGGGGCTCAGCTCCTCGTGAGCCCATCTCCCCCCGCCCTCTTTTTGCCTTTTTTTTTTTTTTTTTCAATTCTTCTCATAAATGTCTTTCCACATCAAGGCCTGGAGGAAAACTGCAGCTACTGGAAACCCAGGGCAAGGTTTGCTCTTTGGGGATGTGGGGCTGAGCGAGCGGTGAGACGGAAGGGAAGGGACGGGACGGCCTTCCCGGCAAGAGCAGCCGCGCTGTGGGCTGCGGGGGGGCGTCTGGGGGGGGCAATAATGAGGGGAAGGCGCCTTCCCCCTGCTCCTCCCCCCCAAATAGGTCAGGAACTGCTGCGGGGCTCAGGCTGGACCCAGTGCTCTCAGCCCACACCCATGCAGCAGCCGTGTCACTGGGGCTGATGTGGAGCTGCAAAAGAATGGGGTGCAGAATTTAGTAGGGATTTGCACCCCAAAATCCTGTGCATGCACAGCCAGGCCACCACACCTCACCTCTGTCCCCCAGCCAGGCAATGTGCCTGCAATGGGGACATCATTTGGCGCTGCCCTGCCCCATGGGCTGGGTCTCTACCCCTGAGCCCCCCAAGCACCCCTAAACACCCCCTGCACCAGGCTTCCCCCCTCCTCACCCTGCATCCCACCTTTCCCCTTCCCGATTTCCATTCATCAGGAGGGCTGTGGCCGGGCAGTAGCCTCCTCCCCGCGCTCTGGCCTTGTTTCAATTTTATGAGCTTTTTCTTGCTATAAATATGGTTTTGAGAGCCCATTTATCAGGTCCCGCAGCTCTGGAGTCAGCCTGCCGAGCTGCCCATGACAGGTCAAAATTGACTTGTATGATATTAGAATTGCTATTGATCCCTTCGGCACCTCGCAACGCTCCCGGCTCCGTGACCCGGTGTCAGGCTGGGTGCCCCTCCTTCCCTGTCCCCCCCCCTCCAGCTCATCCTCCACCCGCAGCTGGGACAGGGTCCTGTGTCCTGTGTCCCTCCATGGCCCTGGACCCCATTAACTCAATGCCTCATCTCTCCATCCTGGGTCGGGTGATGTTGAGCAGGATATGGCCCCTGTGCACAGCACACCCAAAGGGAAATCCCACCCCAGGTTGGCTCTCAGCCCTGTGCCTAAGGGTTTTGGTGCCAGGATGGGTGCTGCCCCCCAGAAAGCCCATCAGATCCCCTGTGCCTCAGTTTCCCTGCTTGCAAGCAGGCATCTTCCCAGCCTTGTTCCTGCAGGTTTCTGCATGGAAGGACAAGGCACAGGCGGCTCCGGGTGTTGTTTTTATCAAAGTGGACAAACGCCACCAACAATTCAAGCTGAATTAGCCTGGTTTCTTCCACCCTCGTTTCCTGGAGGATCCGTGCCTTCGACCCAGCTGCCTCCTGCAGACTTTATAGATCCTGGCACGAACTGCTGGGGCCAGCCCTCGCGAGGGCGGTCGGGGCTGTGGGGTGCCCGCTGTGCGGGGGTGTACCAGCACGGAACTAAACCGCAGGGCTGTCCTTAAGCAACTTCCCAAAAGAGTGATTTTCACCCCCAAGGATGCTTTGCCCTTCTACCAGAGCAAACCAAAACTTCTCCTGTTTTCCCCTGGAGGAGGAGACTAGGACATCTTGCTGACTGTTCTCATACCAGAATGATGGGTGTCAAAGGAAAAGAGCAGGTAGCAGGATTGAACCAAGCAGGAGAAGGTCCTGCTTTGCCAGTGTGTCACCCTGCAGTGACAGTACTGTGGGCACTGCACAGGTGGCCAGGGCCCACAAGCACATTCGTGGGAGACAAACCATCCAAGACCACACATGGTGAGGACACCAACCCTTCAGCCCTGCAGTCCGTGCAGCCCTGGGGCTGGGGAATACGTGGGGCAAGGTGGAGGCAAGGGTGGTCACGTGTGGTGGTGGCACATGGTCCTTGTGTGGTCATTTCATGGTCATATGTGGTTGTGTGTGGTCAGCCTTGTTTGGGCATGGTGGTGAGTGGCCACATGTGGTCATCCACAGTTGTGCAAGGTTGTTTACCTTGCACACAAGGTAAATAACCTTGTCACACAAGGTAAATATTGTTGTGTATGATCACACGTGGTCATGAATGGTGGTGAGCAGTTGTGTATGGTCAAACATAGTCACGTGTGGTCACACACAGTTGGGCATGGTCAAATATTATCCTGCATGGGTGTAGGTGGTCATGCGTGGTTGTACTTGCCCGTGTACGGTGATCCAAGGGCACCCATGGCTGTGGTGGCACTCGAAGGCACGTCCCTGTGCCTGGAGCAGGGCTGACCGCCCCAGTGAGGCCATGGGGATGTTCCCAGCTCACCAGCTCCATGGGTGATGTTTGGCAGATCCAAAGTGAGATCTGGATTTTGGAGGAGTTTGTCTGAAGCCAGGACTGGCCATCGATCAAGGGGAAATTCTGCTTCTTCCAGAGCAGCCCGGGGTTAATTTATGTTTGTCTGAAGGATGCTAATTAAGCCTGTTTAAGAGAAAGTTAACTTTAATACTGTGATCTAGCTGATATTAAGAAGCTGACGGGGAGAGCTGAAAGCAGCTGCTGCAACATCCAGGGCCAGCACCAAAGCCTGTGTTGCGGGAGCTGCTTGGCACAGCCCCAGCACAGGACCCAGCTGCCCTCGGGATGCTCCCCTGGAGAGCACCCTGCTGGCCTTGGCACCCAAGGGCTGCAGAAGGAGGAGCAAATCCAGCCCATCCTGGGCTATCAAATAGGACAATAAATACATTTTTTCAGTTTCTTGTCAATTTCCCTTTCCCCCACCTCAAAAAAATATTAAATAGAAGTAATTTGATTTGAAATGAAAACCAATTTGAAATCATTAGCAAGTCGAAAGTCAGCAGAAACCAATTGTTCCTGGTCGTGCAGCACATTTGGGTCTGACTTCAGGCGTCTAAAGACGGCTGGAACATTTTAAGGTCAAACTGATGGAAGTTCTTTGAAACAAAGTTGTTCCGGTCACAGCGCTCAGCTGGTTCGGGTGGCCCCATCCCAGCCAGCCCAGAGGTGCTGTGAGGGGGGGGTCCTTACAGCAGCCCCTCGGGATACTCCGGGGGCTGCCACCAGGTTGGGGACACCACGGGCAGTGAGGGGCAGGGCTTCGAGGGCAGGGACACGGCTCATCACCCAGGGCAGAGCGACATCCATCGAGTCAACAAAAAATCTCCTGGCAGCTCCATCTCTTTTTTCCCCCTTAAAGCAAACATCTTCATTACAGCTCGGAGTTGTTTAAATAAATGAATTAATATTGACAAACCATCAACGAGGCTAATAAATGATTAGTTAAAGGCATACATACATCACATTACGGTTAGCATTAGCCGAGGCTTAATTACTTGTGGAGAGGATCCCATTAGAGTAGGTGCTACGTCGCCGTCACCCTCCGCAGCCCTCCACCCCTGCGGGGCTCCTGCTGCGCCCTCGGACCCGTGCCTGGGACCTGCTGGCTTAGGGACGTAGGATGCTACGGGATAAGGAGATGCTCAGGGATGCAGGATGCTCAGGGACATGGGGATGCTCAGAGGATGTCTCAGTTTGCCCAGGCAGCAGCAGAGGACGCCCTCCCGGGATGCCTGCTCCCAGAGCAGCCCATCAGTGTGATGAGCACGATGGGCTCAGGGGGCAGCGGCGACGCTGGGCAGGGGCGGCTGCAGCCCAGGAAATTCGGCTGCTCGCTTTGCGCAAGTTGGTGAAACACCCAGATCCACACGGCCTGTGAAAAGAGACACTGACAAATAAAATAGGCAATAAATAATAATAACAATATCATAAAAATTTCAAATTTATTGAAAACCGGTCCACTCTCAGAATATTGGATTTTTCTATTATTTACACAGCTGCTGATTTTCTGTAAATATTTAATGCCCCATGGATTTTTTTCAAAGTACAAATCTGAACAATTTCTAAATTTAAAATCTATTGCACAGCACAACCCAGCAGGAGCCGGATCCTGCCACCTGCCTCCATGGGAGCAGTCCCCAGGGCTGGGCAGGGACCAACGCTGTGCACCCAGAGGTGTCCGCGGAGGCTGCTAATGGATGGTGATGTTTTGGGTCATCCTCCAGGTCCTTGGAGAGGACAGATGGACAAAAAAAACATCTCCCTCCCTGTATATCTGTGGTTTACCCAGCACCCAGCCTTGGGTGCTACCCGGGGCCACCACACTTGTCACCCACATGACACCGCCGGGACAAGCAGCTCAAAAAGAGAAAATTAAGATGAAAGGCAGCTGGCGCGAGGCGCGCGTCCATCTGCATCTCGGCTTCGAGAGGTTTGTTAGGACTAAAGAGGCGCTTTCATCCCTCTCCAAGGTGTGTAATGCATCCCCAGCTGGCTTTCATCTCCGCCTGCCTGATTGATACTCAGGGCTCTAATGAGCATGACGGGAAAAGTGGCAGAGGCCGGAGGGGGGGGACCCCTCTGCAAAGGTTTCAAAACACTTTTCTGTGCTGCAGCTAATGAGGGGACTGGGCGAGGGGAGCCGAAGCAGGGGGCGAGGAGTGTAATGGGGGTCAGGGGCTCCCTGAAGGCTGACGGGTGCAGCTGTCCACCCCAGGGAACTTGCAGCCCCCCCCCCCCCCCCCCCGCCCGCGGCCCCCCCCCCCCCCCCCGCCGGGAGTGGAGCCAAAGTTTACAGCCAAAAGATGACTTGGCTGGATTTTTGCATGTCTCTATACCAGGGAGCTCCGTGGGGGGCTGATCCTCCTCCCGGCACCATCTTCCCTGTGCCAACCCCCTCCTTGTTCCCATGCTGGTGGCAGGCACCCCCTTATGCCACCAAAGCCACCTTGATGGCAGCCCACGCAGCTCATCAGCTGCCACCACCCGACCTGCTGCCTCTGGGAGCCGGGCGCTATGGGGACCATCACATCCTGCCCATCCCAGCAGCAGAGCAAAGACCCAGCTGGCGCTTGCCATGGGGTCCCCAGCTGCGTGCCTGTGCCGTCACCCCCAGCACCACCAGCTTCAGGTGCTGGGGTCTGCAGGGGAGTGCTCTTTCCCTGGGCTGGGGCCACATCCTTCACCCCACCGCTGCAGAAAGGTACCAGCGCCTGCCTCGGTGGGGGACAGATCCTGCCCTCCCCACCCCTACACCTCCTTCCACCACCACCAGCACCCCGTCTGCTCACTTCTGACTGTGTTCCCCTGCCACCTCCACGGGCTGCTGAGCGATGGCCACATGCCGATACGGAGCCTGACAAATGCGGCCGTATCCGGGCTTCTCCCTCTCGGCTCTGGCCCATTTGTTTTCCTTAATGCCCCGCTCTGTCTGCAGCTGCTGGCTCCTCTCAGCAAGGAAAAAATAAATAAATAAATAAAACAAGCAGTGGCTTCTGCAGAAATCCCGGGAGCTGGACAGTTTCAGAGCCTCGCTGCTCGCTGTGCTGCGCAGCCACGGCCAGATCCAGCCCCTGTGAACCCACCTGGGTGCTGTGCCCAGGGGTGGCCGTGGCCTGGGACTGTCCCCTGGTCACTGCTGGGGTGGGTGGCACAGCCCAAACCTCATGGGATCAAAGCAGCGCTGAAAGCACAATGGTCTTGGGGGGCAGGATTAGACCCCGCACTGCGACCACCCAGCCCAGCCTCCCCTGCTCCCTGAGCCGTGACCGTGTGGGGTGCTGGGGAATTGCTGCTGAGGTTCGTGCTGGAGGCGCAGGGACACCTGCACCATGCCCATGCCGTGTCCCATGTCCGAGCTGGGATGCTCTAACTTCAGGGACCAGAGCTGAGGGACAAGGTGGCACCGGGGGTGTCCCCATTGCAGAGGGTCAGGAAGCCCCTCGGGACACGTCGGAGAGGCGCAGCGGTGACCGGGGGGATTTATTCCCAGCTTCTCCCCCTCGGGGCCAGGCAGCCAGGCTCTTTAAATAGATCTGAAGCAGTCCGTGCACCTCGGCTTGATCGATCGCGGAGGGCTCCAAGCTGCTATCAGAGACGTGCTGATGAGCCAAGCGCTGTTGTCATCACCACCGCCCTCTCCTGTCCGTCCGTCCGTCCCCCCCGATGCTGTTCCCCCCTGGCGACCCCCCTCTACCTGCACAGGGACAGGCAGCACTCAGCATCCTGCCCTGCAACAGCTCACACCAGTTGGACAGTAAAAAATAAAAATAAAAAAATAAAATCCCTGGCCAGGACAAAATCTGGGGCAGGCTATTTGTGCAGGGAGCAGCCACTTTGCACGGGCATTGGGAGTTTTGGGCTCAGCCAGAGCCTCAGGAGCCGACAGCTCCGAGGGAAGCAGAAGTGGGGCTTAACACCAACCCCACCCCCCGACACCGATGCATTTGTGGTACCCATCCCTTCTCCCTGAGCTCCTGAAACCTACACCAGGGTTTCTCCAGGGTTTTCAGCCTTTGGCAATTCCTTGAGCATGGAAAAAAAAAAAAAAAAAAAAAAAAAAAAAAATCACTTTAAATCCTCCAAAAACTGCTTTAAATTCTCCTGAGATTTCCCAGAACCCAAGGCTTTACAAACCAAAGCCCAGCCTGGCTGTAAGCAATCTCCTTCTAAGCAATTTCAGCCCCAGAGCAGCCTGAGGTCCCCTACAACCTCAGTGCCAGTCCCCAGCTTGCTGATGGGGACAGGTGGCTCCCACAACGGCCAGGCCACCCCCGCAGCTGGGGACAGCACCTGAGCACCTGCAGGCTCCTGGGGCAGAGAGGAATTGCTGAAAAGCAATGATGTCTTTTCTACCTCCTGCTCTCCCAGCCTGGTGAGTGGATGCTGCAGGGTATTTGGGAGCTGGAGGTTAGTCCCAGGCTTTGGAAAAGCTGTTGAAGTTCATTTTTCTTGGCCAGCAGCAAATATGGGCATGTGGGAGGGCAGGGAGGCGCGTCCTCGGCTCGCTGTGATGCTCTGAGAATCACCGCTATGGCTGGGATGTGCACCCAGGTGCCCACACATTCTCCTCCCTGCTTGAGGCAAGGAGAGATGCTTCAGAGAGGGGAAAAGCGCACAGCCCTGCCCAAAACGGGGCCCTGGGCTTGATGGGTCCCACACAAGCCCAAGTCGGTGTTCCTGCCTCCTTCCCCCAGCAAGGGCTTGGGGACACCAGGGTGCAGAGAGCTGGGAGATGGCACCGGGCACCAGGGGTACTGTGGGCACTGCAGCTGCTGGAATTTCGGGCAGCCCCAATGGCCCCAGCCTTCTGCCTCCCATCACACGCATGCTCGGAGTGCCTGGCTGAGCGATCAATATGTTTTTATGTTACACTGGGAGACAAAAAAAAAAAAAAAAAAAAAAAAAAAGATGGGAAGGAAAGGGAGGAGAAGACGACGTATTTAGCACCGGAACAGCCGCTGATAATTGCCTCCAAGAGATATGTCTCAATACCTGGTGGCTGCTGCACCCAGAGATCTTTGCTGTAGCACTGAATCACCAGCTGCAAACACGGGTGCCAGACAAAAGCAGCCATGCAAGATACAAGAGATATCCTAGTTTTTCCCCCAAAAATCCCTTGTCACATGTCCAGCAAGCCTCCTGCAGCCCCAGCACTGTGTGCCTACAGACATCACCTCCTCCCAGGGTCCTGTCCCCTTCCCTCTATCCCTGCCCCTCTGCATCCCAGGACCTGCCTGGGTTTGCAGGACTGGTCGGCGTCCCCACGCCGCCGGGGTCCCCCACGGGACAGCTGCTCCCTGCTCTCAGCCGGCAGCACGGGGAGCCCGGGGCCCTTCCCCTCCCTCCTTGCTTTTAAAGGATTTCAAAGCCTCTCATTTTCCAAGCCCAATTACTCCAGCACAATACCCCCGACCGGGCTCACTGCACGCTCCGCTGCCTCCCCACTGCCCCGTGCCCAGCGCCGAAAGGTGACGGCGCGAGGCCAGCGCCGGCGGGATCGATACGGCGCCTTCAGCCCCTGCAAACCTTGGGCTCCCTTTGGAAAGGACTTTGTAGCAGAAACAGGATGAGTCAGAAATTGGTACTCAGAGGTTTGGGGCATTTGGAGGTGCTTTGTGTGAGGTGGATTTCCAGCAGCACTGGTGACAGCCAGCACACACGCACAGAGGGATGCTTCGCTGAGCTCCCAGGCACCCCAACTCTCTGCTGCAGGATTTCCAGGCACCATCGCACAGCTGCATCCTGAGCAGCTTTCCCTGAGCAGCCCAAAACCTCCCTGCTGCCATGGAAGAAGCCCTCCCCACCCCATCAAGCCAAAAGCACATCTGAGCCGTGGAGCTGGTGGCGTTTGGGCTCAACACGGGCCCCACACTGTGGGAAGCCACAACCTGGTGAAGTTCTTACACCTGCCTGGTCAACCTGCCTCCCTTGCAGCCTGCTTGCCCTGCTGCTGCCAGGGCAATTAAACCAAAATTGGTCTTTGCCAGCTCTCTCAAATACAGCCAAGCCAAAGCCCTGGCAGGCTGTCCGGAGAGGCTGGGACTTGCATTTATCCAGGTGTCGTGAATACTGAAAGGCCCTTCCTGAGTCTGGGATACCGCTGGGCATTCCCATCCACCTGGTAATGCCCTTTTAAACAAAAATCTCCTCTGCCTCCACCGCTTTGCCCCAGGGACGCCCGCAGCCACACGTGCCTCGAGCTGTGCCCGGTCTCAGCCCCGCAGAGCCGGCACACTGCAGACCCTTCGCACCCCGGCCCCTCAGCGGGGAGCTGGTTTACAAGAAGAAGAGTGCTGGCTTCCCAAACAAGCCTCCCAGTCCACAACACATTTCCAGCCATACATAATCTAATATACGTTACCATAGCGCCAATCAATAACTCAGTAGGCCAGCTCCGAAATTATTCTCTTAAAGGGCCAGCACACCCCACTCTCCCCCCACCCCGGTCCACCTGCCTCGCCGTGCCCGGAGGTCCCACGTGCTGGACAGGTGGGGGGGTGGCACCTTCTGCACCCATCGTGTGCCCGACACGTGGGTGCCCACCTGCCTTCACCACTCGGCAGCATCTTTGTGCTCTGCATCCCCCAATTTCCTCTCTGACACCACCACAGAACCCCAGGAGCAGCACCCCAGGAGCAGCACCCGCACATGCACACACCCGGCAGCCACAGGCAAAGCGTGTGCAAAAAATCAGACCTTGTTCTGCCAACCTGCCTGCTAAGTGTGATTTCCCCCTGCTCCGATTCCCAGGAGCTCACATCGAAGCTCTGATGTGAGCACAGGACCAGGCAGCATCTGAATCTCCTGCTCCGTGGCCCCCTGGCTCCTTGCACCCATCACTGGGGGTCTTGGGATGGGCACGTGGCTCCTTGGGGACCCCAGCACCCTGCCAGCCTCTTCCTTTCAGTGCAGCCTCATGGTGCTGTCCCTGTTACCTCCCAGGGCATGTTGCTGGAGCACTCACATCCCCAGGCATCAGGGACTCTGCAGCCTCCAAGAGAGGAAGGTGTTTTGGAGCAATTCCAGCATTTTGGGTTTTCCAGGAGCTACCTGCCCCTGCGTGCTTCCAGCCTTGCTCACGGAGCAAGAAGGGGCCACGTGTACAGAGGCACTGCCTAACAACCCCCCCCACATCCTAAACGTGCAGACTTGACATTGCCTTCAAGGCACCATCCTCTTCCTCAAGTGCCTGCAATCCTCTGCAGACTGAGGTTGGCAAACGGGCCTTGCTGATACTTCACCAAGCCCAGCTGAGCTGCTTCCCCCATCATAAAGGCGAAAATGGAAAATAGAAATTGCAAACCAGACCCACCAGCAAAGAGCCAAACACCAGTGACCTCTCAGTGACCACAGTAGCTCCCCAAGCCCCTCTCTCTATATTACAAGCAAGCTCATCAAGATGATTCCTTTCTCTAGTCATGTTAACTCTGAAACCTACTGATACAAGCTATACTTGCCTTCTTTATCTCCCATTCTCAGCAAAGATATGAGAGGAAGAGTAATTACATGAGAACATAATGAGCCTCAGCAACCAGCGACGATCATAAATTGTCTCATCGCGGGTGGAGTTCGGGAGGTTTCTGCATGGACCACGTGCTCGGCAGGTGGTTCTGTTTAACTTGCATTAGCAGTAATGGGAATCGCCCACCTGCGCCGAGGGCAGGGTGGCAAGCGGCCAAGAGACTTGAAAGGGAAATGCCTCTGCTCCTGGCCCCTCGGTGCTGCGGGGAGCAGGCAGCAGTGCAGTGCTTTTGGTGTGCGTTTCTGAGGCTTTATTATTAGTAGTAGTATTTTTTTTTTGTTTTTTAATTCCAAGCTCGCCACCCAATGCTCTGTGAAGGCAAACGAGATGTTGGAAATGTTTGTACTTGCTTGAAGCTGGTTGTAGGCAGGGTCCTGTTTACATCCAGCTTCTCTGGGCATGGGAAGAGAACACAACAGAATGAAAGAAAAGATGACAAAGGGAGGGATTTTTCTCTCCATCTTTCATTTTCCCCTTCCCCCTGGAAAAAAAAAAAAAAAATGCTTTAATGAAAATCCTGATCAAACACCATCTCTGAGAGTTTTTTGTTTGCTGCAAGGAAAACAAATAAATGTATACATATATTTTAGATGCAAGGTGCCTGGGTTTTGGGAAAGTGGCTGCAGCTGCTCCTGCGGAGCCAGGCATCCTCGGGGCACGGAGGACGCTGCCCCGGTTGCCTCCGACCGGGATCCTCCGTCCAAGCCAGGCCATCCCAGAGATCCGAGGTTCCCGGTCTCTCCTGGGGGGGCTCAGCAGCCACCGTGTGCCCGTGCCCGGCCGTGCCGGCGTCCCCCAGCCCCGCTCCCCCCCATCGCAGGCACGGAGCCGTCGCCGGGCCCCCGGCGGCATCGCCAGCTGCCTCCCCGCGGTCCCCGAAGGGCAGCCCGGCCTCGGCAGCGCTGTCAGCCAGCCTCTACGTCTTCCATTAATTCACTTCACACTGTCCATATTGATCGGCTCTGCTCTCTCCCGGCTCCCCCCTTCCTCGGCCGCCCTCCCCCCCGCCGGCTGCTGCACCGATGGGCAGCCCGGGCTGCATGCTGCATGATCCATACAAACTCACTTACTCAGGGAAATCAATGGGCTCGAAAGAGCACACGCAGCAAGGCGAGGAGCCTGTCTGGGGATCGACCGCCCAGCAAGGAGACACAGAGAGCAGCAGCCTGCAGCCCGCCTGCGCCCGGCGGCCCCCGCCGCCACCCTCGCGGTCCCCCCGCGGTGGCAGCCTCCGGGCGGCGGTGACCGGGGAGGGCAGGGCTGCAGCGGACGGGGACTGGTGACAGGGATTTTTCCCCCCTTTCCCAATAAAATGAGGGCTCTGGGAGGTGGCGGGGGGATGCTCGTGGCCAGGACGCCTGCATCCCGCTCCCAAATGCCCTTCGCCGCCGTGCCCTCCCTTCGGCTCTCTCTGCCTTCAGGCAAAGTCGCGCTGCGCCCGTGCCTCAGTTTCCCCGTGTTTAACCCAGCAAATTGCAGGGCAAGGGTGAGGATTAGGGTTAAGGACAGGTTGCTCCGGTTTGCAGCCCCACAGCAAGAATAAATGTTACTGGGCTGAAATTGAACCTTTCAGCTTGCAGAAGCCTCCAAGCAGCCGACTTCATGGCTCATGGAGGAGTGAGCTCAACCTTGTCGTGGCTCCAGCCTTTTCTGGGGGTGACCACAGCTTGGGGGGTCCCTGTGCCCTTCCTACCTCCCCCCCAGAGTCCCTCCAGAACCCCCCAGGAAATCATTGCTGCTGCACAAGCAGCACACCAGTGTGATTAATAAATCCTGCCAGAGGAGCTGCTGCTGCGCTGAGTTTCCCCATCAAGGAAGGAAATCTTTATTTCTATATATTCTATAAACTAATTTTTGCATCGTTGCAATAAATCCATCTCCCAGCCGTCAGCTGTGATCTGCCTTCGTTCCCAGTCTCAGGATAGCTGGGGGCAGGCTCAGGAGCACCCCCAGAGCACCAGTACAGGGACGTGTGGGAGCAGTGACCCCAGGCTGGGGACCAAAATGGGAACCTGGGACGATGTTGTAGGGACAGAAGCTGATGCTGGCACCCAGCTCCCATCCTGCGTGGTGCCTGGTGCCTCGGGATGGAGCCAAGAGCCTCAAATCCCTGCTGTGACCGGGATGTCACCACACCGAAGTGACAAAAAGGGCCCAAACCCATTGCCCCCTGAGCACCTCCAGCACAGGGGGGGGGGAGGACCCAAAGGAAGCGGGAAGGCCCCGAAATGGCACTGGTGGTGCATGGCCCCAGCCTTACCGGTAAATCCGGGAAATGCCCCCGTCTGTGGGCGACCCGGCGGAGGGGGGGGGAGCCTTTTCCCAGCAGACCCCATCTCCGAGATGAGTGTGGTTGTGCGCTGGAGACAACGTGTCTGTGTGCTGCAGGCTCCAGCCCCCAGCCGGAGCAGTGGGGAGCGGGGGGGGGGGGGGGGGCGGGGGGCAGCGATAGCACGGTGGGGGGGGGTGATGACCCCCTCACTGCCCTGTTCCCAGAGCCACCCCCCATGGCTCCAGGATGTCCCTTTGGGGGTCAGTTTGTGGAATTGGTGTGGACGCTCGGGACTCATCCACGCTGAGCATCCTCTGCTGGGACTTTGGACAGGGAGCTCGTCCCACTGCAGGGCTGCGTCTCTGCACCCCAAGCACTGGGGCTTGCACAAGAAGTTGGGTTCGCACCCCATCTGCCTCCTGGACACCTTCTGGGAATGTTCCCATCTGCCCTAACCGGCTCAGCTGCTCCTGAGGTCCTGCACCCCAGTTTGGGGAGATTTCAGTGCCTCATCATCCCATCCCATCCCACCCAACCCCATCCCCCTGCCCGATGGGGCTCTGCCACCCAGACCCGTCTCAGCACAGCCTGGAGACAGCGGCCGATCGAAGCCCGCCGGGCAGGGCAGGCGGGCATCCCACCGGGGAGATGAGTCTGCTGGGTCTCAGCCAGCCCAGGAGGGCCCCGAGCTGCGGCTCTGGCGCTCACTGAGCCCAGCTCTGCACCTCCATCACCTGGCAGCGAGGAAGACACAGAGCACCAGGGATGGAGGAAGGCTGTGGTCACCTCTCATCTCCACCCGGAGCCTTCCCCAGGGTGATTTCCCCCATTACTGGGGGGAAGCCCCCCTGCCCTTTCCCACAACTAGTGAAGAGTCTCTGGAAACAAAATTCTCCAAACGGCACTTTTTTCCCCCATTTTTGTCCATTTTTCTCTCCCTTCCCCGTGCTTTGCCAGCCCTGGCACTCGTTACCGGTGCTGGCAGCTAACGAAGGGCGCTGTGCATAGCAATGAGATTGATTGACCCCGCTGACCCCGGCCAGGGCCAGGGCTCCCTCCAGGGCTCCCAGGTCACCGGCTGCTGACCATCACCGGTTGCCACGGTGACACCAGCGGTCCCCCGGGACGGGGGGGCTCCGGGATGCAGGGGGGGGGGACCGGGGCAGGTCAGCGTGTCAAGGCTAGTGCATTAGTGGGATGCGAGTGGATTTGGGAGGGCGAGGGTTAAACTCCGGGGGCGGGTGGCACCCCGAGGGGCAGGTCCCGGTCTGGGGGTGCCCCGGGGGTGGCACAAGTCACCGGGGAGGGGCGGGGGGGGGAACTGAGGCACAGGGGGGGTGCAGCGGGGAGCCAGGGGAGCTTAGGGCTGGATGGGAGCAGAAAGGAGGCCGGAGGAGGAGGCCGGGGAGGGGGGATGAAGGGATGGAGGTCGGAAGGGGGGTGCAGGAATGGGGAGGGTCAGGGTGCAGGATGGAGGATGGAGGGGTGCAGGGTGCGGGTCCCTCCCGGGGACCCCATTCCTGGGCTCCCGCTGCCCTCTAGCGGGCAGCGCTGTCCCCTCCTCGTCCCCTCTTCTCCGGGTCCCGCTGCCACCACCACCACGGGGGGGGTCCCGCTGCCACCCCCGCCTCGACCCCCGCGTGCCCGCAGCGTCCCCCGGCGGTGACACGGGGGGCACAGCCGGGCTGCGTGGGGCCGGTGGCCGGACGAGGGGTGCCGGGGGTCGCGGCCGCAGCCCCCCGGGGGGATGTAGAGGGGGGGCGGGGAATTAATTAGAGGGGGGAGATGCTGGCGCTGCCCCCTTCCCTTTTTGGGGTTAAACATACCCATCAGGAGGGAGCCCGCGGGGGTCCCAGGCGGGTGCTGAAGGCACCCACGGGGCCCTGCCCCAGGGGGGGCACCCACGGGGGTCCCCGACCCCGACCCCCACCCCGACCCCTTCCCACACCTGGGGGTCCCGCGGCGCCCCCGGCCCTGCAACGCCGCCCCCGGCCGCCAGGTGGCGCCACCGCCTCCCGCCCGCCCGCTCTCACGGCCTCGCCCTCGGTCACGCCCCTGACACAGGCCACGCCCATTTTCACAGGCCACGCCCCTGTCCCCAAGCCAGCCATGTCCCTGGTCCCGGTCCCTGGTCCCGGTCCCCAGTCTTGTCCCAAACCCTGGTCCTCTCCCCGTCCCCAACCCTTGGCCCTGTCCCCAGCCCCGGTCCTCTCCCTGTCCCTGTCCCCAGCCCTGCCACTGCCCCTGTCCCCAACCCTTGTCCTCTCTCTGTCCCCATTTCCAACCCTGTCCCTGTCCCCAACCCCAATCCTGTGCCTGTCCCTGTCCTTGTCCCTGTCCCCATCCCTGTCCCCTCACTCTCCCTGCACTGCCCACCCCCCAACCCCCCCCCCCGGGCTCCCCCTTTCTGCCTGCAGGGGACAGGGACCCCATCCTCCCCGGTCAGAGGGGCATCCTCCCCAGCAGAGGGGCAGCAGCCAGGCACTGGGGACAGACACCTGGGGGGGTTCCTCCCTGCCCGGCCCCAAAGGCTGCCCTTGCCTGGTGCCAGCGTTCAGTATCCCACACCCTGTGACATCCCACGCCGTGTGACATCCCAGGCAGTGTGACACCCGAGGCTGCACCCAGCCCTTGGTGGCACCCAGCAGGCTGGGTCACCGTGGGCAGCCGCGGGGTGGTGGCACCTGGGCCAGCCTGTCACTGGGGACATATCGTCGGGGACATATCACTGGGGACATGTCACCGGGCTCTGGGCTTCAGACAGGAAACCCTCGGTTCTGTTTCTGCCACTCCACCCTGGGACGGTACCGTCACTGAGCACCCCTCCTCCCGCTGCCCCTTATTTCGCTAGGGTGACACCTCCGCGCCCAACGCTGCCCCTTGGTGCCTGGGGACACCGACGGCAGCGGGAGGAGGCCCGCATGGTGCTGGTGGTTATCGGGGACAGGCGAGGCCCCCTCCTCCTCCCCAGCCTGTTGCGGTTGGAGCCGCGGAGTGGAAGTAACGCGCGGTGACACCGCGGCCCAAAAAGCCGCCACCAGAACAATGGCCGGGCACGCGGGGACGCGGGCGGCCGCGCTCACCCCAACGCTCGTCCAGTGCCGGGAGCATTCCCGGGACAGCCAGCGTGGGCACCGGCCTGCGGCGTGGGGCAGCCTGGGCGGCTAACGAGGGCACCACATTAATGAGGAAGGCCTGACATTTCCGACGGTGACACCGGGAGCGCGGAGCCACCCACCGAGCCCAGTGCTGGGTCACCTGCGGCTGTGACAGGGGAGAAAGCGAGGGATGGAGCAAGGAAATGGCAGGCCAGGCAGTGGCGGAGCGGTGTGGCTTCGCCTTTAAAATAATGCAGCAAAATTAGCAGCTCTGCTGTCATTAATATGCAAAAATGCAAATGAGGAGGTAATTAAGCTGCAGTCCTCCGGAGGATATTTCCATCATAATGAATTCTATTGTCAGGGAAAGAGCAGCCAGGCAGATTTATGTTGCTTACATGAATATAAAATATGAGTATCCAAGGGTTGTCCTTGCTGCAGTCCCCTGCCCCGGACAGAGGAGGGCAGAGGGCACAACGTCCCCGTCCCTTGTGCTGTCCCGGCTGGCAGTGCCCATCGCCCAGCAGGGTGACAGCCTGGGGACGTGGGTACCGGCGGGAGGGGGGGAGAAACCAGCCTTTCTGTGCTCCCCGCGCCATGTACCCGCGGGCAAACCCCGATGAACCCAGCGACATCGGTGATGTCCCCCACGGTGACACCGAGCCCCCTGCTGGGGCCACCCCAGGTCTCCATCTCCCCAGGGGCTCGAG
>CM021792.1:4439147-4452371 GCA_011076525.1 Nettapus auritus | reverse complement strand
GGGCGGCCGGGGGGGGCCGCGGGGGGGCGCGGGGGGGGCGGGGGGGGGGGGGGGGGTGGACGGGGTGCGGAAGAAGGGGGAAGGGACGCCCGCAGCCCGTGCAGCTGTCATTGTCATCGTTGCGGTGGAGGTGGCAGGTTGGGGGAGGCGCAGGGAGCTGGGTAGGGGTTAGCTGGGAGGGAAGCAGCTCCATCTTAGCGCCGCTGTGGTCGAGGCAAGAGATTATTTTTTTTTTTTCAAAAAAAAAAAAAAAAAAGCAGGAAAGAAGAAGGGCAAACAGGAGCAGCTGCTCCCCGGAGATGCCGCTCTTTCCTTTTTTCTTGCTCTCTTTCAAAGCCACAAAAGTTCCTGCAGAGCCTCAGCCCCTTCCCACGGCCACCTCCTGCCCCAGGCCACGATCGCATGGGTGACAAAGGGGCTGGAGGCCATCCAAGGGCTCGGGGACCTGAGCTTGTCCCCACCCTGGGACACCCCCTTGGCTCTTCCAGAGGGAAGGGTCCTCCCTGCCCCACGCTGCTGGGGACAGGGAGCGAAGGCAGAGCTGGCAGCGGACGCGGGGCGGGTGGCAAACACAACCCGGCAGCCCCCACCTGCCGCGGTCCCCGGCCCCCCGCCGCCGCTCTGAGCCCCCCCGTGCACCTGCAGGGCCGGAAACCTGCACCTCGCCGCGGGAGCCCCGAGGAGGGGGCGCCGGGGGGAGCGCCTCGGTTGTCCCCTTCCTGGGGAGAGGGGCACCCTGGGGTGCATGCATCCATGGGCGCTTTGGGTGCTTTGTGGGTGTGTGCACACAGGTTCTTTGGGTTCTTTGAGGGTACGGCACCCATAGGTGCTTCGTGGGTGCATGCACACGCGGGTGCAGTCCCCACGTGGCACCACCACCGCTGAGCAGTGTCGGCACCATGGGGCTGTGAGTGCTGCCGTACCCAGCTGTGTCCCCCCCCCCCCCCCGAACGCACCACCACCACCCTCCCAAGCCCTGTTTGGGCCAGGGGCACCGGCAGGGCTCTGGGCACAGCGGGGTGTTTCCAACAGCACCCCCAGCCCCGCGCCCTGCCCCAGCCCTGGCCAGGGGTGCAGACCCCCAGTGCACTCAGGGCCCCAGTCCATGGGGGGGCTCAGGAAGTTGCGCAGGGGATGG
Organism: Nettapus auritus; assembly: GCA_011076525.1. Lineage (NCBI taxonomy): Eukaryota > Metazoa > Chordata > Aves > Anseriformes > Anatidae > Nettapus > Nettapus auritus. The sequence continues at coordinate 4,451,233 of CM021792.1, read as the reverse complement.
AGGAGCAAAAGTGTTTGGTGAACAGGCATCAAGTGAGCTCTTGCAGGGACCTGGCTAAGGGCAGTCCCAAATTTATACCCCCTAAGCACAGAGCCCCCCTCCTCACCCACACACTGTGGGGGTCACAGTCCTCAGCCATCGCCGGAGCAGGGAGAGCTACCGAACCCATCTCACGGCGGCTGTGGGGGGCAGGTTGGAGTGCCACACGGACCCTGAGGGGACACCCTTGTGCCACTGCCCTGTCCCCATGGGGACACGAGAGCCACACAGCCCCTTGCAGGACTGCAGAAGAGGATGGTTGGGAAGGAGCGCCCGTGTTTACATAGGGTGACTTGCAAATCTGGGGGGGGGCCGCGGGGGGCCGCCCGCCCCCCCCCCCCCCCCCCCCCCCCGGCACCCCCGCCGCCCTCCCCCTCTGCGGCAGCTCCTCTTGAGGTTTGAGGTGACATCCTGCCTGCTGCGCCTCGCCGTCACCCCGGCCCGGGGGCCTCTGGAGCAGGTAGGGAAACCGCAGAGGCAGCAGAAGCTGGGCTGTGGGTTCGCAGCTCCTTGTCCAGCACTGAAAATGAGAAGAGACAAGTCCAGCAACCTCCTTGCACGGTTCAGAGGGAACATACCACAGGGCAGGGCTCACAGCAGGGAGCTTGGATTCCCGGCTCCTTTCTTCAGCTCTCCATCCCCATCTGGATGGATCCCCATTCCCGTCTGGACGCCGACCTGGGCAGCCTGCTCTGAGGAACCTGCTTTGGCAAGGGGGTTGGACCCGATGATCTTTCGAGGTCCCTTCCAACCCCTACAGTTCTGTGATTCTGTGATTGTGATCTCCTTCCCCTATTGTAGGAAAAAAAAAAAAAAAAAAAAAAGTCAATATTCACATTTAAAACCCACCAGGAGAAGGAAAGCAGCAGAAAGAAATCAGGGTAACATCCTCCCCAGTGAGCAGCAGGTTGGAGCAGGTGAATCCTTTAGCATCAGTGCTTTATTTTGGGAGCACACGTACGGAGGCAGGATTAGACACAAGCCCCGGAGCCTGTCCCAACCACACCAGCCCCAGCCACAGCACCCGCAGTGTGAGCACTGCCAGCAGCTCCAGCACGGGTGGCTTTAGCTTTGCAGCTCATGAAAACAGAGGCAGGATGATGCCCAGCATCCCCACCTTCCCTTCCCTGGGGGATGGAGGAGGGATGCGGGGACAGGAGCCCTCCCCAGCCCCCCGAATTAACCCAGGGAAAGCCGTGCCACCGGCCAGGAGCATGGTGCCCCAGGAGGCAGGGGCAGGAGAAGCGCTTGGCACTTGTTTGGCTCAGCACAGAGCGCGATGCAGAGATAAGATAAGCCGTCTGACGGCTGCCAAGTTAACCCGAGGTCACTGCAAGCCCCACGGTGAGCATGCCCCTGCTGTGTGAAGCTACACGCACAAGTACAGGCGTATTTTCATTTCAGGCAAATCCGCGTCCCGCCGCTCGGTGCTCCCATAAAATGGCACCAGCCTGCTCAAGGAGAGCTGTGGCGGGGCCGTGTTGCCTAAAATCCTGCTCTGCTCAGCGCTCCGCAGGAGAGGGGCAGCCCCGGGGGCCAGCAGCCCCCTCCTATTGCACGGAGCACGGGGTCGGTGCGTCCCCTGGGGCTGGCGGGGGTTTGGGTGCCAGGGCATGGTCCTGGTGCTCTGGCATCACCGAGCCCATCCCTGCTGGCGGTGGGGACCCCTCTGCGCACCACAGGGACCCCAGGAACCATCGGGGCACGGCGAGGGGGCTCTGAGTCACCCCGAGCTTTGAAAGCAGCTTTGAAAACCGAGCTGTGCAGGGAATAAACGCAAATCCAGGTCCCCATCGCATTTCAGAGCCTTTGGGACAGCCAGCATCACCTTGCTGCCCATTCTCTCCACCTCCAAACGCACTTTTCTCCCCCCACGCTCTGGATTTTGAACAAAACCGTTGTGCCCCCGGCTCCCTGACCGGGAGTGTTCCCAAAACCTCAGAAGAGGAGACAGCCCCCGGGTACCCGAAAACTGGGGCAAGCACGGAGGAGATCCTGGGAAGGGGCTGTCCGAGGAACAATGGGCACGGGGTTTAATAAGGATGACCCCCCCCCCGGCGGCTTTGCAGGGAGGGTGGGGAGGGGAGGCAGGGGCTGGGGGGCGAGGGGGGAGGCACCGCAGCCGGATCCGAGCGGGAGACGCCTGACAGATGGGGCTGCCCTAGATTTCACGACTGGCTGCCGTTAAGCTGGCTTCCTGCGCCCTCCCCCCGGCCCACCCCGCTGCTGCCGAGCGGGGGGGCCCTGTGGGGACATGGGGAGGGAGCCCCAGAGTAACGGGGACGTCCCCAGCCCGCGGAGGGGTTGTGGGAACCCCCAGCCCAGTGCTGGAGCCCCAGCATCCAGCTGTGTCCTACATGCCCCCAGCACCCCAGCACGACCCGAAATGTCCCCTCTGGTCGCCCGCGCTGGCACAGCCCTCTGGCAGGGTGGAGGTGGGTTTGCTGCCACGTCCTTCTGCACGCCCAGGGCTCAGCATCTTCTTCCTCCTCCTCCTCTCCAGCTGGTCTCCCTTAAACCACCTCCATGTTTCTTCTCGTCTCCCCTCTGCTCCCCCAGAAAGCCGTGGGGTGGCTTTGGGGTGAAGCCACAGCAGGGACCGGGCTGATCCATGGGGCTCTCGGGGACATCCCCTGGGGACACACAGCCGGGGTCACCGCTCAGCATGACCCCTGCTCACCCCTCTGCATCCTGCAGGCAGCCCCCCCGGAACCCCCTCCCCCGCCAGCAGCTCAGCCCTCCCGTGAGTTTCTGCTTCTCCTTCCTCTCAGCCGAAGTGATGAAGTGACGTGAGCCCCGGGGTTGCCAGTACCTAATGTTACCGGTGCGGTTGGGTCCCCCCCACCCACGCACGCACCGGTCCCAGGGAAGCGAAAGAGAAGCAGAGCCAAGGGCTGGGCCGGGGGGGGACGCGGTGTAGATGCAGCTGCAGCCCCACACAGGCACGGAGCGAGGGTGGGATGGAGCCAGCGGGACCACCGCATCCCTGCACCCCGGCAGAAAAGAGGGATTTGGGGGGCTGTCGCCCAACCCCGGCCCCCAGCGTCCCCCCGATCCAAGGAGGTCTGGGCTCGTGCTGTGCCGGGAGAGGCACATCCAAAGCTCAGCCCCATCGCTGGGGATTTAATCTGTCAGTTTGGGTTGCTCGAGGGCTGTCTCTCCAGTGGCTTTTTGTTGTTGTTTTGTTTTGTTTTGTTTATATTATTTATTTATTTATTTATTTATTTATTTCCGTGCCTGATCGCATTTGCCTTGGGCTTTGCTCTGATGCCTGAGGATTTTGGGGAGAGCTGTCAGCATCTCCTACCCACACAGGGGTGGGATGAGGATGTGGTGCAGAGCCAAGCACTGCACAGGACGGTGACCGCCGCAGGTCCCCTCTCCGCTGGGCAGGAGGCTGGGCCCTGCTCCGGCTGCAGGACGCTGTCAGGATGTGGCCGTCCCCACTCCGTGGCCGTGCCCAGCGGGGGACAGAGCCTGCAATTCACTGGGGTGGTTTCTATTACTCCTCAAACGATGCTGAAACTTGACACGCTATCACGAAACCCACTAAGGGAAGAAATCTGGGTGAGGCAGGGAAATCCCCAGGTGGGTCCCGACGAAGCCACCAGCCTTGTCCTCTCCTTGCCCTGCCCCGAAGGCAGAAGGGCCACCAATGTCCCTGGTGTCTCCATGGGGGACTCTGGCTCTTCCCAGCTCACCCGGAGCAGCTCCACTTTCACGGACATTTGCAAATAAAAACTTACTGAGCTTCACTTTTGTATCACGCAGCCAGCTGCATTTCTTCCAGTCTGGTGTTGTGCTGCCTGCAGGGCCCCCTGGATGGGTGGTGTCCCCCCATGCCTCAGTTTTCCCAACCTCAGCATCCCTCCAAGTGCACCGCAGAGTGGCTGTGGTCTCGGACCCCCCCCACCCCCCCGGGAGGAGGAGAGAGCTGGGAGCAGCAAAGGAAGGAGGTTTCCTATCCATCGATGTCTCCCCAAGCCCTCCACCCAAGCTGATGCTCCAGGGCAGCAGGGACACATGCAGAACTGGTCCAGCCTTCTCCCAGTGGTCTCACGCTCCCCAGGGATGCACCCAGCTCCAGCTGGCTCCCAGGGACACAGCTCCTGACCCCGTCCCTGCTGTCCTGTGATGGCTGCACTATGGCCATCCGTCCCTCCATCCCCCTTCCTCTCTCTCCTCCCTGCCCCATCCCCATTCCCCAGGTCCCCCTGACATCCCCACATCGGCATCTTGCCAGGAAGAGCTCCCCTTCCCTTCTCCCACCCCCAAGTGTTGCCCGTGGGGGGGCCCCCCCCCCCCGGCCAGTGGGGGGGGGGAACCCCCCCCCCCCCCCCCCAGCCCTTCCGGGCACCCCCGCAGAGCTCCCCGCCCAGGCGGGGGCACCCAGACAGTCCCGGGCATGGGGGTGCCGTTTCTTTCCATTCAGAGGAGATTCCCCGGGCCCCCACGCAGGCGAAAGTGCAGAGGGTTTCCTGTTCGTAGGCGGCTGCTATCTTGGGCCGCGGGCTGCAGCGTGCGTGGGGGGGCTCCGCCCGGGCTGGGGACGCCGCATTTCCGTGCCGAGCCATGCCCAGGGTTCTCTCGCAGCACCCCGCTATTTAGGTTTGTATTTCAGGGGGGTATTTGAAGGCAGCTTTTCCGTCCCCCCGTGCAGGGTTGCACCCAGAGGTGCTGTGCTCTCGCTGCGGGTGCTTCATCCCGCTGTTGGGTGGGGGAAGGTCTTGGAGAGCCGTCACCCCCCCAGGGCACACAGGGAGGGTTTCCTTAGCACCGAGTCACCAGAAAGTCACAATCTGGGGACCGCTTTCTGCTGAGCCCCATCAAAGACTCCACAGCTGTGATAAGCTGAAAAACATCATTTTGGGTGTAGTTAGGAGGAGAAATTGTGTCTTGGGGGGCAGTGAGGGAGACAGCAAGCAGCAGGAACCTGCTGTCACCACCCCGGTGGCAGGAGGGCTGCAGCGTTTCTCATCACCAATGCAGCAGGTCAGCGTTTTGATGAAGCCTTTTTGCATTTTTCACGATTTGCACGAGGCGAGGGGGTTCACGTGTATGTAAATTCCCCTCTGAATTTTCCAGTGCGCTGCCCCAAAGCTGAGAAGTTTCCATCCTGGTTCTGCCCTGGCTGGGAGGCAGGCGCAGGCGGGTGCCGTGTCCATGCTTGAGTGGGGGGCTGGATCTGTCCAGCCCCACTGGGTCCCTGCTCTCCGGTGGGACCCCCCTCGTCCTCCCGTGTCCCCCTGGAGGGAGGAGAGGAAGATGAGGGTCGTGATGGGAAGAAGGCGATGCTCTCAGCAACGCTTCAGTCCCCCAGAGCTGGAAGGAAAGGAGCAAAAGGGGATGGAGAAGGGGACCCGGTGCTGTCCCACTGCTGTCCCCGAGGTCATCCATGGGGCGGGGGCTGGTCCCCACGGGGCACACAGGTGGCCCTGGCAGGCAGGGATGGACTTGGGTCTATCGCATGACCCCAGGCTGTCCCCGGGGAGATATTTGCTGTCATAATTCAGTTGATAGACTTCCAATAGTCACGCACCTTGCGAGGGCTGTCGCTAGTAATAAACGACACCCAAAGGATGGCGAGCGAAGCTGACGAGGCTTTCGGAGAGCGCTCGAGCAGGGGGTGAAGCTGGTGCTGCGGGGGCAGCCAGGAAGGAGGGGACACCCCTGGAAACAGCATGGCCACAGGGTCTGTACCTGGGCAGAGGGAGCCCAGAGCTCCAGGGCATTCATGCAGGCAGGGCAGGAGCTGGGGACAAAGCTGGGACATGAGAGAGCAGTGGGTTTGTGTGTGCTAAAAAAAAAAAGAAAAAAAAAAAAAAAGTGTTTTGAGGCTTTTTTTCCTCTCTCTGTTGTTGTTGTCGTCCATAAATAATAATTAAACCACCATTTCCAGCCGAGACCACTTGTTTTAAATTTCCTGGCTAAAGTGATGTAACAGCTGTGCGTGATGCAACCCCATGTGGAATGCATCATTCAGGAAACCAAGCACAGAACTGCCTTTCTCTCCAAATACTCAGCATAGCTCCTTCCCTGGCCCCTGCGCCGGGGGCTCCTGGGGTGGGGGTCCCATCCTGCACCCCTGTTGCCAGCCCCCCTTGCTTCCCGTGCTCAGTCTATTGGAAGCTGCTGCTGGTTTCGGTGTGCACCCCTGTTTGCCCCCCAGCGTTGATGAAGCCCCGTGGCTGAACCCCTCCATGGTAGGGTGGGTTTAAACCCCCCAGGTCCTAATTGTGATGGGGAGAATCAAGCCCTGGGTGCCCACGTCTGTCCCCTGCAGCTCCCCGTGCCCCAGGAGCCCTCGAGATGGGGCTGGCAAGAGTCAGGGTGAGAAAGGCAAGAAAAAGAGGAGAAAGGGAAAGAGAAGGGGGGAAAAAAAGAAAAAAGGTTTCAGTGGGAAATACGGAGTCAGAGCTGAGGTATTTCGGCAGCCGGGGCTGGAATGTCTGACTCACACTGTGACTAAATGCAAATATGAAGCCCAACTCGCTCCTTAAAGTCACCAGGATCCAGCGCAAAGCCCCGGCTGCTCCGAGCCCCCAGCCCTGCACCCCAGGGCTCCCCACAGCTGTCAGCACCCCTACGGGCACCCCGCGGGGTGGCAGCACCCAGCAATGTGGGCGTCCGGGTCTGGAAGGAGCGGGCAGCCTGCGGGCAGGATGGCACCCCAGGAACTGCTACCTGCTCATCCCCTCCGTGCCACCGTCCCCTCTGTGCCATCATCCCCTCCATGCCACCATCCTCTGTCAGTGGCTTTGCCACCTCCGCCACCTGAGCAGCATTTCTCCCACCATCTGCCCAAAGGGATGCACGAGGCTAAAGCGTCCCTTTGCGAAGATGCCCCTCAGTAAAAGCACCCGGGCACATCTGTTGGTGCTTGTGGCTGCTACGCGGCTCCACCGGTCACTAGTGGAGGGGACAGTGGCACGGGGACGGCTCCCAGCCCCCGGCCTCCCTCGGGGACACGGCTCACCCGAGGAACGCAGCCCCGCTTGACGGACGTGTCACGGAAACAGTGATTTTTCTCAAGTCGCTGTATTTTTTTTTCTAAGCCAGTTCCACTGACCTGAGGTCTCGTTTGTTTCCAGCTTGGTCTGTGGAGACCAGGAGGCTCCGGAGGAGGAGGGGTGAGGCCGGCATCCCACAGATCCCACTGAGGCCAAGGCCTCCCCCAGGCATTGCTGCAATGCCGGGGCCGGGCCAGCATCGCAGCCAAGGACAGCAGCGAGCCTGCCCGGGCCCTCCCACTCACGACATGGGGATGGCCACGGGTGGGGGCTCAGAGGCTGAGCAACCTCCCCGAAAGCCACCCCGAAGCCAGCCTCCATCCCTGCCGTGTCAGGTTCGGCCTCGGCCTCAGTACCAGCGCCGCCTTCTCTGTGATAGCGCTGGGTCCTGCACCATTAAGGGACAAATTTCGAGGCTTGGCCGGGTTTAGGCCGTGGAAATGGGGCCACAGCTGCGGTCTGGGCAGTGAGAGCAGGGCAGGGAGTTTGTGTGGGACAGAGCTCGGAGCTGCACCGTGGGGCAGGGACTCCTGCAGCCTCGCAGAAAAGCTGGGGCTTCACGGGCTGGGGAGGGCAGCGCACGGGGACGCGGCTGTGGTGTGCACAGAGAAGCGTTACCTCAGCTGCCAAAACCCAAGGGCTCAGCTCAGGTCTGCTGCTCCAGAAGGGGCAAGGAGGGTTTTCCCTTCTCCTTTGTTTTCCAGGAAGAGCTAAGCGGGTTAAGGAAAGTGCAAAGCAGCCCCTGCTCGTCTCGCTGGGAGTCCTGCAGAACTCTCCTCGTGCCGCAGCCACGGGAGCTGTCAGAGGTTGGCTGTCTGACAGTGGGGACCCGGGGGGGTATTTTAGCTCGTGGTGGAGTCACAGGCTGTTGGGCTTTCTGCTGGGCAGCTTTGGTTTGGAGTGGATTTTTGCTGGATTGGCTTGACACGATTGCATTCCTCCGCCTCCCCCTCCGGCTGCTGGCAGTGCCATTTCTTGATATCTCATCGCTTTTGGTTGTGCCGCACACATGGCATCGCCTTCCTTTGGTGGGCGAGGAACCCGTGTCCAGCTCCAGCACGACCTGGTCAGTTCCTGCAGAAATCTCACCCACCCGTGTGACGGCCGAGCTTTGTGGGGCTGCCTTTTGGCACTGCAGCCACGGGTGCTGGGGACAGGAAGGTGCTGGTGCTGGAGGCAGCAGGACAGAGCTGGGGAACGTGGGCTGCATGCCATGGAGCAGCCAAGGGACACAGCCAGGGCTTGATCTCCATCAGTTGCACACCCAGAGTGGGCAGGAACCTTGCTATAGGCTCGTGCTGCTCCTGTGCTGATGCCTCCAGACCAGCTGGGGTGCTCTGGACCCACAGGAGGCTGGCAGGAGGCCTCCAACACCGCTGCTGCCAGCTGCCAGGGCAGCAAAACCCTTCTCTAAGATGGCAAATGCTTTTGTAACAGCTTTGGTTCCTCCCCAGATGGTGGTGCATGGATGGGCTCCCCCTGTTCCAGCAAGGCTTGGCCAAGGGCACGTCCCCAGCGTCCTCAAAGCTTTGTGAGGAGTCCTGTGGAACAACCTGCCCACGGGGGAACACCTCCACATCCTCCTTCAGGTCAGGTTGTGCTCTGGGGTTGCCCTTGTGCAACAATTTTTTCCCCTGCCATTGCTCGCTCTGAGCACTGCAGGAGTCATTGTGAAACTGCTTTACTGAAGCTCCTGGTGCTGTAGGAGACAATCTGAGCTCTGCTCACTTGTTTGTAGCCCTAACAGTTGCAGAGATGAGAGCTGCTATCCCCATCCCAAAGGTCTGGGCTGAGAAAATAAGGAGAACCTGAGGCGCTGCCCACGCCGTGTCACAGCACCACGCAGCTCTGCGTGGGGTCTGCCTGCGGCGCACACCACGGGATGCTTGGGGAGGCCGAGGTTGTTCCCGAGCCTGCAGGCTCTTCATATCTCTGCACAGGGAATTGCCCACACCAGGGTCATGGGTGGAGAAAGTGGAGGTGGAGAGGATGGAGGCAGAGGAGGTGGAGGTGCCTGCCCAGCACGTCTGTTCAGCGGGCGACCCGTCTCCCTGCCGTACCCCTCTCCGTATTGCCTCCATCCCTGCTGCTTCGGCCCTGAAATAGCCCCCAAATGGGAAACTGCAGGGCTGTGCCATGAGCTGGAAGGGGCAATCATGGAATGATAGAATATCTGAGTTGGAAGGGACCGTCGAGGATCATCAGGTCCAGCTCCTGGGTCCCCAGAGGACCACCAAAAATCAGACTGTTTGTCTGAGAGCGGTGTCCAAACGCTTCTTGAATTCCAGCAGGTTCGGGGCTGTGACCACTGCCCTGGGGAGCCTGTCCCCCTGCCTGAGAAACTTGAGGCACTTCAGGAACTTTGCTTAGAGCAAAGAGTGGTGCTGGAGGAGCCCTGAGCCTCAAGGGCAGGCCTGGGCACACGCTTCTTGCCATGGCCCTGCCACCAGGAGCCCAGTGCTGCGCTCACACCCTCCTAAGCACCCATTGCCATTACCAGCCCACCCCTAAATCCACGCAGGGTTCCCCCTTTTTCTTTCCCACCTCCAAAGCCAAACTATTTTCAACCCATGCAAAGACACCCAGCAGTGAATAGGGCTCGGAGCAGGGAAACCTTCAAAGCTGATCATGGCGTGGGGCGTCCCAGAGAAGGGAAATCCCGCTGGATGCCTGTCGCTGCCCACCGCATCGCGCTGCTGTGGGGCTTTGCACAGCAATCGGTGGCAGGGCAGCCAGGCTCTGAGCTTTAATTACGGTTGTTGACAGGGAAATTATGGCCACACACGCAAAATTAGAATATAATTGCATTAGGGAAATGTTTAATCTCCTTCTTGTCATCCCGAAGAGCGGGAGGCGGTAGGAAAGCAGGCGAGGGGCGACGTTGTGCAGCAAGGGGAGAGCGGCTGCACTGGGGGGGGGACAAGGGGGTGACAGCACCCTGGGGGGCCACCAGGCAGGGACAAAACACGGGAGGAAAGGTGAGTGGCACTGCACGAGGAAGCTCCGCTGTTCCTTTAGCACGGGGAGCATGAAGCATGGGGCAGGGGGTGACATTTCTGCACCCCAATCCCCCATGGCTCACTCCCGCCCCCAGCAGTGGTTTTACGCTGCCACCAGCCCCTCAGTGCCCTGCATCCCACCCGCTTCGACCCGGGAAGGCTCCTGGCCAGGGCACAGCAGTGCTGAAGCTGCCAGGAACCTGAGCCAGCCATAGCAGGGTGATCGATGAAATGTGAAGGGATGGGGCTGAGGGCAGAGGAGTGAGGATGCTTCCAGTATTGTGTTTGGTCTCCAGGCACAAGAGGCATTCAGGATGTCCCAGGTGCTACAGAGAGGACATTTCTGCTGCCACGTGCACCCTGGGGGGTGACATCCCCCATGTGGACCCTGTGTCTTGGGTCCTGAGTCCTCCCTCCCTATCCCTCACTCCCTTTGCCCCCAGATGGGCACCACTCTGCTGCTCAGCCCCCGAGCAACCAGTGGGTACAACCCCACCGACGGCATCCGGGGGGGGGGTGTAGAAAACCCCAAATCCCCCGTGGAACTGGGGCATCTCCCCCCCAGCCCCACTCAGCATCCACTCCCGGGAGCGCAGCGATCCAGCTCCACCTCTTCCCCTCCGTCGGACGGCAGCATAAACTTTATTAGATTAGATAACCCCCCGCCCACACCCACAACAGCCACACGCAAATTCCTGCCTCTGCTCCTGCACCTGCCCCTGGAAACCCAGCGCAGGGCACGGGGCAGGGGCTGCGCGGGCGACACCCGGCACGGGGAGACGACGTCTGGGCCCCGAGAGCCGGGAGCCAGCGGCCCCGCACGCAGACGAGCCCCGGGCTTGTCTTGCACCGATCGGGGCGGCTTCGTGCCCGGGTTTCCTGGCCGGGGCTGCGCGAGGGCCCTGCAGGAGCCCCCCAGGGGCTGGGGGAGCGCAGCCCCCTCGGGCCGCTCCCCATGGGGCCGTCGAGGCGAGGCTTTAGCAACGAGCTGCCCCCGGGCGGCTGCACGGAGGCCTGGCCCCGCGACCCCCGGGCTGGGCCCTGCTCCCCTCCAGGCGTCCCCCATGGGCCCGGCTCCCCCCGGCTTCCCCCGCTGCTGCGGGCCACCCCCGCAGCATGCCGGGCTCTTTTCTGCCCGCCCGCCCCGTCGGGGGCCCCGCGGCCGCCGGGGGAGCTACGGGCGGCGACGCGAACCAACGCCCGCCCCCTGCCCGCGCAACGCCCCGCCTCCACGCTTGGTGGGCGGGCCCCGCAGCAACGCGCTTTTCGATTGGCCAGTCCTCCCGCCACTCGTGCTGCGCGCCCTTTCTATTGGACAGCGCCGCGCGGCCTTATCAGTCCATCTCCCGGCGGTGCGCGTTCCACTCAATGCACATCCATATCCCTCCGCCGCAAAACATAGTCCCCCACTCCTCACGACGGCCCTCCCCCACCCCTTCCCCCTCCCCCTTTCCCCTCCCTCCCCCCCACCCCCACCGCGCCTTCGTCTCGGCTCTCACCGCTCCGCGGCGGCAGCCAACTCCCCGCCGAAACGCGGCGGAGGGATACGGAAAGGGGAGGTGCCTCACCGAAAGTGGGCGTGGCTTAACGGAGGCGGGGGGGGGGGGGGGGGGGGGGGGGGGGGGGGGGGAGGCGGCGGCGCTGGGGCCCGGCCAAACCCCGGGGGCGGGGGCGCGGGGCGCACGCGCCGCCCGGGCCGGAGCCAGGCGCTGCCGCTTCGCTGCGCCGTGCCCGCCGGCGGCGCCAGAACAATAGGGGCCGGGGCCGCCCGCCGGCACAGGGCGCCGCGGCCGCTTCCAGGCCGGGCCGGGGCCGCCGCCGCCTCCTCGTCCTCCGCCTCGGTGCCCGCGGGAGCTTCATGCGCTTCCCTTCTCCCCCCCCTCCCCGCCCGCCGCCCCTCCGCGCACGCCCCGGGGGCGCGGTTGTGCCCCGGAACAGGTAAAAAAATAAAATAAAATAAAAAAATAGCGAGGTGGGGGGAACGGGGCGATAACGGGGGGGTTCGTAAAGGGGGGGGTCCCGCCCGGCCCCCCGCGGG
>CM021792.1:4367728-4438747 GCA_011076525.1 Nettapus auritus | reverse complement strand
CTGGCCGAGCCCTGCGCTGCGAGTTGTTAAAGTTATCCCGGGGCGTACCGAGGGGCGCGGGTCGCTTCGGGGGGCTTCGGGTGGTGGAAAAGGGGGGGTCCCGAGGTGCTGCCCCCACCCCCCATCACCCAAGGGACCCCCAGAGGGGGCTCTCTGCCCACACCCCCCCCTCACGGCTGGGAGCGGGGCTGTGGGAGGGTGAAGGCGCTTCAAAAATAATGCCCAGATGCGCTGGTGACACTTAAACTCTTCTTTTTAAACAAAAACTAAAAATCCCCCGGGCTGTTTTTGTGTAGCGGTGGGAGGTTTTTACATGCCGGGCAGATGTCGGTATATTTTGGATTTTTAAACTTTATTGAAATGCGGTGGCTGAGCCGGCACAGCTTACGAACAGTTTGCATCGCATGCAGTTGTCTTCTTTTTTACCCTTATGATTAATGAGTTAAATTTATTGGCCAGCTGCCCTTTATAGCCATGAATGAGTTCCTAAAAAAAAAAAAAAAAAAGAGAGAAGGAAAAAAAAAAAGGAATCTTTTATCTCCTCCCAGGCCTCTCTTCCTCCCTCCCAAAGAAATGTTTTTCTATCATAGCGAGCTGCCCAAAGAGATCAATCTCCCTTTAAAAAAAAAAAAAATCCGTAAAATTAGGAAGAATAATATTGACCTATCTTGCCAGGTTGCCTGAAGAGCTTTGTTTTTGCAGCACCCTCCAAAAACCAAGGTGGGTTTTAAGATTTTCTTCAGGCCCTTTTGGGAGAGGAGGGGGCAGCTCTCAGCGCTCCTCCTGCGGGCGCCGGGCATCCCCACGCTCAGCCCCCAGAAAGCAGCTGCAGGTGCTCGGCGACCTCAAGGAAAGAGGCGTAAGAACAGACTTTTTTTTTTTTTCCTTCTCTCGTTTTTTTAAACAAAAACTAGGCAAGGACAAGAGCGAGCCTCCTGCAGGGAGCGAGCGTGGGGGAAGGCGAGGGGGCGAGCCGAGCCAGACAAGCACCCGAGTGATAACTTGCCTGAACCCTTTGATAAATGAGTTGACTCTTTTTTTTTTCCCCCTTCATTCGCCGCACGCCAGGAACAGAATTGGCCCGAACTAGTGGAATTGGCAGCAAAAAACTAACATCCAAGTGTGTCTGGTCAATGGCGCGCTTGTTCCTGCCCCTGGGTGCGATGTGAGGGCTCTCGCTGTGCTCCCAGCCCGGAGGACTCGGCTGGGTTTTCTTTTTCTCCTTCCCCCTTTCTCTCTCCTCTCGCCGTGTCTTTTTTAAATATTCATCAACGGGGTGGGTAGTTTGCTCCAGTCATTAAAATATCTCCTTCCCCTCCCCCTTGCTTTCTCTAGGACTGCCACTGTTGAGTCTGTGGGAGTATGAATCAGCAGCAGCAGAGAATGGCTGCAGTTGGGACAGACAAAGAGCTCAGTGACCTGCTGGACTTCAGTATGGTGAGCGGGGGGCGGTGGAGGGCCCGGGGCTTCGGAGCTGCACGGGGGAGGAAATGGGAGCCTGGAAATTGGCCGTGATGGGTTTCAGATGTGCCGTGTTTGTGTGCATGCACATGTGCTGCAACTTGTTTATTTTCAAGTTAAAGCAAAGCTGCTGCCCCTCCTCCCCCCCCCCCCCCTCCCCCCCAAGTTTATTGTTTCCTCGCGGGGGGGGGGGGGGGGGGTGGGGGGGTTTGGGGTTTTTTTTTTTTTTTTTTTTTTTTTTTTTTGGATGGGAAATTCTGGGGAAACAGAAAGTGCTTGTGTGTAGCCTGTTTGAGTGCTGGTGGTGAAAGAGCCAGGTAACTGTTGTTGAAGCCATGGATACAAAGCCAGTGCAAAGATGTAACTTCAGTAGCTGATTAATCAGGCTTTTTTCCTCTCCCCAGATCCAGACTATTAAACTTTTGCTCCCACAGGTTATTCTATCTCGGTTTGAAATTTGTCCAAGCTCTCCAGCACATTATTTTTGCAGGAGTTAGGCGCTCGCGTTCCCCGCACTCTGCTTGACTGGAAACCTTTTAGCTGCCTTTAGGGGCTGTTCGTTTTCAAAGAAACAGAACCTGAGAGTTCCCCCCGAAGGATGCGTGCGGCTCAGAGGGAAGAGAAGTCCCTGGTAGCCGCAGCAGAGCACGGGTTAGTCCCCAGCACAGCTGCCTGCGCTGCCGTCTGCGATGTGCCACACGGAGCACGTCGAGCCTCTGCCACGCCGGGGCTGGCAGGCGACTTGCGGAGGGGAGAGCTCGTGTTCAGAAGAAAATAGCTTTGTTCGGTTCCTCTGTTGTGTGCTGCACCCTCACGGGGCTTGGAGCGCGCGTCTTGCTTTTAAGATAAGCAAACGTACTGCGAAGATAGAGAAAACAGCTCCTCGAGGAGCAATAACCATGGGTGCCGCTGCTGTGGCTGCGGGCTGGCCCCCGAGTTGGTTTTCTTGCCCCTTAGGGAGGAGGGGAGAAGGGTAAAGGGGGAAAAAGGTGGCAAAACCAGGGGCGCCTGCTGCCCTTGCAGCTGTTACGGCCGTGGAAAGTGCTGAAGCCTGGCAGCTTTTCTGCACCCAAGCCCTGAGGTTTAGCAGTGGGAAATAAAGCTTTTTGTGCAGCTGGGGCTGACCTGTCCCTGCTGGGCTCCGTGCTGGGGAGTGGTGCTGGTGGTGCCCCTGTCCCACGTAAGATCAAGTCTCCTGCAGGAGGACAAGTCCAGCGCTCCTAGTTCTGGGCTTCTGTTAAATTAGCAGCAGGATGTCTTGCCGTTGGTTGTGGGGCTGGGTTAAAGCATACCTGCTTTACTTGGGCTCTGAGGAAAAAAATCCAATCCCACTCACCGTTCAGAGCTTTAAAAAACCCGAGCCCTTATTTTCAAAACCGACAACCCATCCTCAGTTGCGTGCTGAGAGCTGTATTCCCTGGAGGGGTCCTGACCTGTTCCCTCCGTATATGAATATTTCTGTCCTTGGAGATTAATCTGCAGCCAAGGGTTGGATTTGGGTTCAATTCCAGCTCTCCTACGCTGATGTAAACCTGGGGAATGACCAGAATTTGTTCCGCGCTCATCTGAGGCTTATGCGTTCAGCAGCGGCACCGGGGGCGGCTGCTTGCAGGATCAGGGCCTGCAAATGTCATCTGCCAGCGAGTGATTCGAAGACATTCCCTCCAGGATAAGTTGGCCGATGGGCTCCGATGCAGGCTGGATTTGAGCCAGATCTGTTTCACAAGCCCTCGTCTCTCCGCACATGCACACCCTTCTCCTGAGTTTGCATAAAGGGATATTAGCATCGCTCCTGCAGGATGGGAGGTGGAAACGGAAAGCTTCCTCGCTGGGAGCTGGGCACCTTGGCGTGGCAGGCTTGTGCAAAACGTGGGGGTGTCAGGGACACTGCGGGTTTCCATACTTGTGTCGTTGGGATGCAGGATTTTTGGCCACAAAGCTCACTCTCAAGTGTATGTTTTTTTGGAATAAGCAGGAGTGGAGCCCAATAATCCTCTCTAGAAGAGAGTGGAAGGAGGGAAGACTGGAGAGATTCAGAGAGGCTGGAGGCATTTGCCTCAGATCAGCGTTTCAGTTCCTTTTTCCTAGGGAATGTTCAGCCCCTGTAGCCCGTGGTCTGGCTTCGTGCTGTCTTTTGGGTGGATTTTAACATCTGGCCCCGGTGGGTTTGCATGGCCAGGCGTGGGTTTGGGGAGTCGGTAAAAGGGTTGTGTGAGAGGCTGGAAACGGGGCTTAGAGTCCAGGAGAGGCAGACTTGTGCCTTTAATAAACAAATACGTTGGGTAGCTGCTGAGCTGCGAAGCACTCACCCGAAGCTTTCTGCCGGCGTAATTTGACAATGAGGGTGAAAACCAAAGCAGCGTGCTTCTGAGCGAGCCGGAGCCAAGCGTGCAGCGCAGTATTCGGGTTGCTGCTCTGGGGTGTGCGCGGCAGAGCGCTTACCTCTACCTCGGAACAAATTGCCTTTTATAATTGCCCCAAAGTGCAGGTAATTTGTAAGCTTTCTTTCACCACCGCTCCCTGGCAATAGTCCAGAACAGGCTTGCAAATCTGGAGGAGAGCTTTCGAGAAAGCATCCCGCCTATTGCTTCGCGTTGCCGGCTTCCACCTTTTGAGCAGCAACTTCGTCTCGGTGCGTGACCTCGCGCCAGGCTGGGGTTTGCGGGCGCGTGCGGTGCGAGCTGCGCTTGGGTGTTGCCCACACGTGCATCGCGAGGTGCTCGGCACAGCCATCCCGGACCACATCTGTGCCCTGCCGCTGGTGTTTGTGTCCTGGGAAGGCACGGGCACGTCCCAGGTCCCCTGCCTTGCCCGCAGACGGGGCTGGGGGCTCATCCGTGCCGCGGTGCCTGCCAAGCCGGAGAGAGGCAGGCGGCTGCGTGCCAGCCTGGGTCTCTGGCAGAAGTGAAATACTGTTAACAGCCATGATTATTAGCAGAGTATTAACCATATGCTGCGGGGATGCCGCTTGTCGGGGCGGGTTTCTAACTCGGTGAGAAGTTGCAGGGTGGGCAGAGGCTTGAGCAGTTGCCTAGGGCTGCTTCCTCGGCAAGTGACGGCGCTCGCTGCCTGCTGGCCCTCGCCATCCAACCACCGAAATAGGAGCAAAAACCGACCTGTTTGCGGCCAGCGGGGCTTGAGCAGCTCCTCCTGCCCCTGTGGCTCCCTGGATGCTGCTGAAGCGGTGCCGAGTGCCCTGCTCTGGCCAAGGCACGGCGCCTGCGTTTCCATGATAAAACTCTCGCTTTTGTTTCCAGCGAAGCGGTCGTGAAGTTTGCTTCACGCCGCGCTGGACGTTTGGGGCCGTAGTCAGGAAGGTCTGCCTTAAATGAACACGTATGAAATATCCTGCTGGCAACGTTTATTGAGTCCAATTCCCTCTTCTCCCCGAATTAACAGCTGGATGCTTTCCACTCTGCGAAATAGATTTCAGGTTTTGAATTCAGGCCTGAGGTTGGTTCAGCCTGGAGTTCATGAGGTGGAGGAGCGGGGGAAGTGAAAACAGCTCTTTAATTTGAAAACACTGATGCACTGGTGGAGGTGCCCAATAAATGAAATGCTGCTCCATGTTGTTACTTGCGTCTGGCAAATTCCCTCTCTTGCTTACGAGTTTGCTGCTGAGAGCGCGGGGTCTCGCAGCTGTAATTCCCCGGCAGCGAGCGCCGGTGTTTGGAGCTCGCCGTGCTCTGGGTTTGCATCTTTTAATCTGGGAGAAGAGGAAGGGGAATAAATCCTTCGGTGGGGGGAGTCAGAGCTACGAGGATACACGGGCATCGCTGTCAGGGAGGCCGGAGACATGACTGGAGAAACTATATACAGAGACTTAAGATGGGGGATTTTACATAACCACTTAAATCTACGTTATTCCAATCCAACAAAGGGCGAGTAATGACCCAATTACAGCTCCTCGGAGGCTGCGCCTGGGTCCCTCTGGTGTGTGCCAGCCCCGGTCCGGTGTCATCCTTCCCCCCCCCCCCCCTCGAAGTTTATTTTTAAAGCTGCGTTTCGAAGCAGAAAGGAAATTCGCAGTGGGTGGGTGAACTTTGGCTGGGAGTGACACACGCAGCGAGCGCCTCGCGTAGGACTTGCGCCCAGCTCCCCGATGCGGCCGCGCACCAGCCCGCGCCACGGCGGAAAAACAACTTGGCAGCAAAAAAATAAAATTAAAAAGAAAACCACCGAAAAACTGAAACGCTTATTGGAGCCGGCGAGCGATAAAGGCTCTCGGAGCCTGCCTCGAGGCTTGGGGTGACGCGGGGCTCCCTGCGGCGGCGGCACCCCGCTTGGTCGCGGATCCCTGCGGGAGGGAGCGCAGGAAGGGTTGCATCAGTCTGAAACCTCGCGGCGGCGAGGGCATCCCCGCGGGGGCGTGCTGGGGATTGCCGCGCGGGGGGACGCCTCTGTGCAGGAGTACGAGGCGCTCGGTGCACAATGGAACGGGGCTGCTCATTTTCTCCGCTGCTTTCTGCCGTTCCAGCCTCGGGGTTTTCGGCATCGGCGCGTAGGAGGCAGAAAAGCTCGCGGAAAGGAGGTAGGGGAGCTCTGGGGGCTTTGTTTCGCCGCTCAGGACGGCGGAGCCCCGTGCTCACGTGGGCAGAACTGCCCTTCGCTGCCTGGAAAAGGGGTCTGGACCCCTTGGTCGCCTTCCCTGCCTCGATGGGAGGTTGTGCGAGCGGGGCCGGGCAGGGTCAGCCGTGCAAATTCCATTTTTAGTCATTTCAGGGATCTTCGCAGAAAACAGCGCTGACAAAACCAAACCGGAGCGCTGAAAGGAAGGGTGCTGCGAGCCTTCGGTGTCGTCAGGGTTTGTTTTTGTTTTCTAGCCCGACTTCCTGAGGAAACAAGGCCCGTTCCACGGTGGGGCCGCCTGGGTGCGGGGCTGAGCCCCCGGGGGCTCAGGGGGGGCCCCAGCAGGGGCTGAGCCCCCAGGGAGCAGGGTGCTGGCGGTGGGGTGAGGCCACGGGGGGGGCAGGTGCCCACGGGCTTGCTGCCGGTTGTCCACACGCACACCTAAACACTGCTTACACCTTTAAATAAAGGCGTGTTTCCGTACCGCTCAAATGTGCGCCTTCATAAATATAAATGATCCCAAATTGGAGTTCTTTTTTGAATGGCAGTTGGCTTCTTAACTGCTCTCTTTGCGTCTCTGCCACATTTAACCGTGTTTTTTTTTTTTTCATTTCTCCCCAGCGTTTGTAAAAACAAAGCTGGGCAGACGGTTTTGTACAAAGGAATGTTTCTGACCACAGCCAGACATCAGCTATGTCAGGGCACGAAACGCCGCGTTTCTGTAGGCTCTTGTGCCATTACATTGTTTAATCTTCAAAGCATTAAACTTTTGAGTTACTCAGACATTGCAAAGCTAAAAATAATAAAAATTCAAATGACTTGGTGGTGAAAGTATCTCGAGTAGTAAAAGGATATTAAAATGTTAATTCACGGAGCGCTTTCCCACCAGTTGTTTTATTGGCTGGAGCTCCATTTGTGTGGAGAAGAATTCGTTTTCTGCTGCACGCAGGTGCGTATACATTTTTAAGCGACGGCCTCGGAAGCCCTCCCAGCTTACATTAAAAACATTCACCCGGGTTCGCTGACGGGGTGCGCGGTGTTTCTGAGGAAGCTCCCTGGCATGGGGTGGGCTGTGATACCGCAGCAGTGCAGCAAACCAGCGGCCAGCGTTACTGATTCTGCAAAGTCTGCGGACGTTGCTTGTCGTGAATTAAATACCTCGGAACTCGGCTTCTGCCAGCCCGTGGTGCTGCTGGAGCCCCCGGGGCTGCCGGGTGGCCGGAGGGCAGCCCGCGGCCTCCTTGGGCACGGGGTGAGACCTGGACCCTGCTGGGGTGGAGGGGTGAAGTGAGCTGTGCCGGGCGCTGCCGCTGGCCTGGGAGCTTTTTATGAATGGAGCCAGGCCTTGGGCACGGCCCCGGGGGCACCCTCCCGGCGAATAGGCTGGGGCAGAAACTGTTGGTTTTGACCGCAGCAGCGACGCGTCTTGGATGGTTTTCAACTGCACCTAAGGAACCAGACACGCTGTGTACGCAGGAGAAGTTTATGCACGTAGGAATGCGTGTGTACATGAGCGCACAGCTGCGCCGCTCTCCTGTCCCTCCTGCAGCTGATCTGTGTAGCAGGGCCGCGAGGAAAGGAAAGTTTTTTGCATCAGTAAAGTGCTTCTCTTCCCCCTTCCTCCCCCTGCCCATCCAACACCCCCCCCCCTTTGCAGCAGCACAGCAAAACTAACGTACTGAAATCTCTTTTCTCTTCCCTCTCATCTCCTTGTTTTTCTAGATGTTTCCCCTGCCAGTGGCTAATGGAAAAAACAGACCCACGACCCTAGCAAGCACTCAGTTTGGAGGATCAGGTATTGTCATCTTAATTTTTTTTTTATTTAACAACATAAAGTCTCTTGCAATAAATGTGTGTTTGCTGCCAGAGACCCAACCGGGGCGGTTTCGGTAGTTTTGTGTGTTTTTCTGGTGGTTGCTGCTGGTTTGTCGGATGCTCTCCTTGTTGCTCCGTGTGTCTGGGCAGGCAGAGCTGCTCTTGCTGGTCTGGCTCGGGTTGGGAAGCTGCTACCGGAGCTGGAGGTCGTGTACTGTACCCTGGAAGACTTTTTCTGTACATGGCCGAGGAGACGCTTCCTTGGTGGTGAATCCCTGGGGCTCGAAGGGAGACCCGGGTGCGATCTGGGTGTCTGCTCCATTCAGCCCCCAGCAGCTCCCCGCCGCAGGTGGGATCTCTCTGTTCCCAAAGGTGCCCTTCCAAAACCCTCCTGGCAGCGGGGAGATGGGCAGCGAGGGCGGCTGGAGCCGTGCACGGGGTTTGGGGCTGCTGGGGGGCAGAGCAGAGCCGCGCGGCCGCGTCCCCGCTGGCGAGGGTACAGGGATGCCTGCACCAAAGGGGGTTGGGAGCAGGGCGTCTGCGGGAGGAGCGGGCCGCTGCTCTGGCTGCAACAGCAGGCTCTGAAGGGCACGCGGCTTTTAGATGTCTGGTTTTGGAAGCACGGTGTGGATTCATCTGAGGCTGGAGCGGAGAATTCCCAGGCCAGTCGGACGGCGCGGTGCCGTGCCAGGCTTTTGATGCCCGCGAAGCTGTGCTTTGTGCCGGGCTCGCTGCAGCCCCTGGCGTGCAGGAAGTTCGCTTAATTTGCCCTTCTTGCCGAAACATGCTGCTGCTTTGGGGATGGTTAAAACTTGACCTTCTTGCGCCAGCTCCGGTCGAGCTGTCTGGGGAAAGGGCAGTGCCCGTGCCCAGCCGCGGGGAGCAGGGTGGGATTTCTGCCTGGTGGCGGAGGAGGGGCGGCTCTTGGGAGCTCCTGGGGAAGCAACGTGCAAGAGGCGTGAGTGCTCTGCTCCTGCTTTTGGGGCCAGGGGAATGTGGAACTGTTCAGCCGCTTGTCGAGATGTTTTTGAGCAAACATTTTTACAGGGAGGTAAGCTGTTGAGTGGGTGCTGGAGAAAAAGGAGGAAATTCAAGGGCAGAAACTCTCGGGTTAACCCAGATGGAAGCTGATCTCCCCAGCGAGTGTTCCTGTGTACGAACGTGCCTGCGACTTCTGCTGTTAAAATAATCCACCGAAGACATGCTACACGCTAGTGAGAGAATAGCACTGGAGCAAGCTCCCATTAATTCGTTTCCTGCTCGGAGGCTGGCTTGGCTGCCTGGCTTGCGGAGCCGGCCAGCGAGGAGAGGCTGCAAGCAAGGCTGTGCTGGTGCAGCCAGCGCGGTGACCGGACCCCCTCTGCCCGGCTGGGCAGCAGCCAAAATGATACAAAATCTTTTTTTCTTTTTCTTTTTTTTTTTTCTTCCCCTCTCTCTTCTTTCGGGTGAGTGAAAGGTAATGTTGACACCACCCTTCCTCTGGGCTGCTGCTTTCTGCGCCCCGGCTGTGAGTAGTTCGTAAAAACAGAGGACTGATATTATACAACAGCAGTTGCACAATCGCTGCTGTCCTGGTTTTGGGGCTCTGGGGCAGCTCTTTTGTCCTGCAGACGGGCAGCCTGGGTTTGAAATGCAGCTGGAGGCTTGCTTCAGGGGAAACCTTTTGCTCCAGCAGCAGCCTTAGCGCTCAGCCTGTTGTCCTGAGCCTCGCCTTTGGAGAGTGAGAGGGGCACATCTCAATTCCTCTTCACATCTGCGACTTCTGGTTCTGGGTGTTTGAAGGTGGATTTTTGCTGGGTGAATAACTGCAGTAAGCTGCCAATAAGGTGTGCAGTGTACAGGGGTGCAATGCATCTGCTAGAGGGATCCAGGCTGTCTACAGAAGGTCCTGGATAGAGGTTCTCGTAGTTTGTGGATGGTGCTTAAGCTTAATTTACTAATTGACAGCAAGGTACCATCAGAGGCTAGTTCATCCTCAAAGGCATAGCCAGGCAGCCAGCTCAGAACTCGACGGCCACTTGTCACCAGCGCTGCTTGGTCGGAGGGGAAGAGCAGATGGCCCTTGGATTTGGGGGCCTGGACTTGCTGAGGGAGCAGAGCGCCTTGCAGCCAGCCGTAATCTGGGCCTGGAGATTAGCTCCTTAATTCCCTTGCCGCGCAGCAAGGCCTGGGTTTCATCTTCGGTGTGCCTCCTGTTTTTCAAACGCTTGTGTTCAGCTGGGGTCCCATGCCCCTGGTGAAAACAGAGCTGCGTTTCCTCTCCGCTGCCATCCCTCTCCTTGGAAGGAGGAACCAAGCGCCAATTCGCTGAAGTCTTGGCTCGGCAGCGCGCACTGCAACATCAGTGCCTCGTTACTGCAATAACCCCGAGATAATAACCCGATGCCTTCTGCGCCAGAAGCATTTATGTTTTGTGCTTCTGCCCACCCTTGGAAATGTGAATTCGTGGCCTCCCACTCTTCATCTCCCTCCTCGGGGACATCCTGGGGCAGCGCGGAGCTCTTTGTTCCCCTGCGGAGGAGCCCGAGGCTCTGTGCTGCCCGGGGGAAGCTGGAAGTGGAAGGAGCCGGGCAGGAGGGACCCTGCTGATTCCCGGCCAAAATGCCCCATTTGCCAGGAGAAGGTTCTCGCTTCCAAAGTCCGGCTGGTAAATAAGGCCGTGCAGTAATTCGAAACAGTGCTACTGGAAAACGGCGGTGATAAAACTGCCCCAAAGTGAAATCCTCTTCAAATCCCAATTAATGACTGCCTTGGCCGCCCCTGGCTGGGCTGCTGGCGCGTGCGTGGGTGGCCTCGCGAGGGGGGACCCGGTTCGCTCTCCGAAGCCAGGAAAATTCAAAGTGTTAATGCGAGCCCTCCAGCTTTGAGATCTCTTTGCTTTTATATTTGTCTCCTGGTTTTATTTTAAGCTCTGCCACTGTTTCCCTCATTTCTGTCCTTAAATGCACCAGGGAGGAACTGGTTTAGCTATCCCGCCGCACGGACAATTCAGCACCTCCGCTTTGCGTTTTTTTGGCAGGGCGCAACCCAACAATTGCCACTAGGACGGAGCTTACGTCACGCGGGCCGTGTCTGCGGCATTTATAGCACATATAGGTCACCGCGGGGAAGTTGGTCTTCCTGGGGCTTGGAGCTGCCACCAGCGCTTCCAGCGCCAGCCCCGCTGTTTGCTGCCGGGGCGCTCAGCACACGCCTATTGTCCTGCTCCTGGAGGGCTGCGGTTTCGTCATCCCCCTGCCAAACTGTTTGTTATTTGCAGTAGCAAAACATTTCAAGCCATGTCCTCTGTGTGTGTCCCCCCCCCCCATGTCATAATTTGTAGATGACTAATCTGATCAGAAACGAGCTCCCTCCCAGCGTGCTTAATTAAACTGCGCCTCTAGCAGGAAACCGCGCGCACTGGATTTCACATGGAAATGACCATTTTTAATTGACGCTGAGACGGGAGGAGTGGCGGGAGGCAAAGAAGTTTCATTGTCTCTTCCCGGGCCGTGGCATCGCCGCGGGGCCGCGCCGGGGCTGTCACCTCGTGGCTGCTGAGTTTCTGGGGTCAGCGCGTGCCAGCTGCGCCGCTGCCGCAGCAAACGTGGAGAGGCTCTGCCGAGCAGGGAAGGGAAACTGAGGCAAGCAGTTGCACGAGGTAATACATCTCCTGGAGCAGGATACGTCTCCTGGAGCTGCTCACCAGCAGTGCTCTGCATCCCCAACGAGTTTACAGCACCTGTAGCCCTCTCCCCAAAGCATCAGCAAAGCGTGTGGTGCCAGGGTTGTGTCCTATTGGAACAGGAGCCCAGGCTGCCTTCTGCCGACACGATCCCTGCTCACAATAAATAAAATCTTTGCTAAAAAATTAGCCTTAATTGTTTTCCTTGTGAGTAACCGAATTCACCGTTAAATGCCTTTTCCTTCTCGCTTTGCGCTGACGGGAGCTCCCGTGCTTGAGGTGCCCCGGGTGGGTTTGGAGGGGAGAGTCCCCCCCTGCTCCGCGCTGTGATTTCCACCCCCAAAATTTGTTCGGTGCTTTCTTGCCGGCGAGATTGTGAGATGAGGCTCATTGTTGAGGGAATTGCTTTGATCGGGGCAAGTTCATAAAATACATTTGAAGCTGGCTAACCAGGGAGTTTTTCAAAGAGTTACAAGCTGGTGCATGTAACAAATTTTAAGTTATAGTCTGGTGAACAAAGCAAATGCATTCTCCCCGGAGGTAGGTGAGTCTGTATCCCCTTTGAAAGCCTGCTTTAAACAACGTTCAAACTTGGATACCTGTGGCAACAGCACTGAGAGTAATAAATTCTATGAAAGATGAGGTTGTCTCGTTAATTGGGGCTGTGGGTTCGCCGTTTGAAGATTTAATTATTCTGCGTGTGCACGCAGCCGCGTGTCAGGAGGATCTCGGCGTGGAAGGGGGGGCTGGGGGTAAAAGCGGCGGATTCGGGGCGTTGCGGGGAGCCGAGCACCGCGTTTCGGGCGCAGTGCTGTCAGCGACTGGGTTTCAGGCTGCAGAATGGCGTTCGCAGCTATTTGCCGTAGCGGGAAACAGGGGAGCTTTTATTAGTAAGGATGCCTCACGTTTTCCTCCGAAGTGCCTCGAGTTCCCACATGTTTTGCTTGTGCTGGAGTGGGAGTGATGGGCTTTGCTTGCTATTTTGATGTGTGATGGAAGGCAGACATGAGGTGCGCAATATGGGACTTGGTATTCCAACCTGGCACTTCGCGCGGCAGCGCGTGCCGCAGGCTGCTTGTTTACGTTGCGGTCGTGTGCGTGCCCGTGCAGCAGGCTTGCGAAACTGTCACCAAACGGAGAGCCACCACAACAAAAAGTCAGAGCAGCAAGCGTGCTGGCTTGCCTGCTGCCACGGCTTCGTCTGTCGAAGTTAGAATGACTTTTTGGATGGTTTTTGAAGGAAGAAAAAAAAAGCCTTGCTGTGGACAAGTCAAGCTTGCGAAGCCTGGAAGGAGGCGGCCGGCTTCTCTGCTGCGGTCTTGCAGAGGGGGGTGCTGGGGGAACCCCCTCGGGGCCAGCCCTGGGCTCTCCGTGCCGCAGCCTGGAGGGCTTTCGGGGCTTTCGGGGCTTTCAGAGGAGTTTGGCTCCCGCATGCTGCAGCCGGGTGCTTTGAAGGGCTCTCGGCTCTGTTCTCTTTCACTGCCTTGGGGAAGCTCCCGGTCTCCTCCCTGCTTTCTGCTCAGTGTTTTGTCCGTGGGGCGGGTCACGTTAAGGATATGGAAAATAGGATTCGAGAAACAAAAAGAAAAAGAAAGGTTTGCAGGGCCCAAAAGTGGGGCTTTCTGTAGCTGGGTGAACAGGAAATAGCGAGCGTGGGGGAACAAAAGGCAGGGCCATATCTTCAGCCCGTCTCCCTCAACCCCACGTAACTCCGCAGTTCCATCTCCAGTCGTGTCCCCGTGTCCTGGAGCGCACGTCCCTGCTCCTGGGGCTGCCCTGCCATGGCAGCTGCTTCTGCACCATGGCAGCGAGGATGACGTGCGGCTGTTTTTTGTTGCTTTCCTTCAAATACGTTTTTTTTCACCTTGAATTCTCTGTGCAGTGGGCAAGGCTGGGAGCATCCCGCTGGAGCGGGTTTCCAGCAGGTGCCTGAGGAGTGAATGGGGAGAGCACCGAGGGCGAGCGTTGTGCTGGGGCAGCAGCGATGCTCCGGGGGCAGCTCAGCGCTCAGCAGTCCCGCCGGTGGCCGTGGGTACGGCAGAGAAATCTCCTTTTCTTTGTGTGCCTGTGACTTGAGGGGCTGGCAGGGTGCGTGTTTTCAGGGGAGGGGTATTTCTGCCGATCTCCCACCCCAAGGAAGCATCCTCCTGGCTGGATTTGAGATTTTGAGCAAGGAAAGAGCACGGGGAACGTCGGAGGTGCTGGAGAGCCGAAGCTGTACTGAGATAAGCGACAGCTTTTGTTTAGAAACTGCAAATTTGACACAGACCTTGTTTAAGCACACAGCTCTAACTTTGCCAGCAGAGTTGGAGCGGTGCAGCCGTCTCCTGCCGGTAGAGCTTTTTCCTTCCCGAGATGAGGCAACGCAGCCCTGGTGAAACCGTGCCTGCTCGAGGGGTTGTGGCGAGATGAGTGCATCTCATGCAAAGTATCACGTGCCTCACCTGGCGTGAAGCTGGGGAAGGGGGGAGCCTTCTGCCTTCAAGCTCAAGCACCTGCTTTCCTTTTATTAAAAGGAGGTGATGCCCAGTCCTGTTGCACTGCTTAGGCTGCTGGTGTCTTGATGGCGAGGGCCGGGACCTCATGAAAAATGATCTCGTGGAGGGCAGCGCGCTGGGGTTTGGTGCTGGGGCGCAGCAGCTCTGCCCCAGCCCGCCTCCAGTCCTGCTCACGCAGCACTGCTTGAGCGCCGTGCGTTGTTGCGGGGCTCAGATTTGGACTTCTGCATCTGAGGAGGGAAAAAGCACGTGCCTAACCTGGCCGTGCCCGGCTGGTACGTCCCCGGGGAGCCCTGCCAGGGCTGGGTGCTTCTCCATCCCCTGCTCCTATTGCGTTCTGCCGGTGGGAGTAGGCGGAAAGCTCGCTTTTGGCTCAGCATCCCAGCTCGAAGCCTTCCACGCTTGTTGTGCCCTTTCCAAAGGGGAGAGATGGCTTTGGAAGGGGCCCAGCAGGTCTGGCAGGCGTTTCTGCTGGACCTCGCTGCTGCTAATTTCAAATTCTGCATGCTCGGTGGGGTGCCTGCTGCAGCGCGTGTCCCGCGTGTGACCAGCCGCTGCCGGTTGCATCCCCATTGTTAACGTTACGTGCGCTTACGCTCAGATTGGAGTTAACCTTTTTTTTTTTTTAGCTTGAGATAGCAAGTGGGTGTCTTAAGGGGGCAGATGTAGCGCGTGGTGCCATTTTGTTGCTCTGGAGGGCCTCGTGCCTCGTCAGGCACTGCGGTAACTTGGCGGAAGGATGCCGTAAACGCATCTTCTCTGCTCACTGGCATCCAAAATCCCTGTTAAAGGCGACGTCTTTGTTCTAATACAAGAGCAGACTCTGGTGATGCTGTTTACATCTTCACAAGTGGGAAGGTGGTGATGATCTTACCACTTCAGCTGGAAGTAGGCAGCGTTTGCCTCCCTGGTCCAGGCAGTGAGGTTGTGCGCGTGTTTCCCGCGTGCTTTGGGCTGTGTGCATGGGGCAGGACCATGGGCTGAAATCCCCAGGCCGGCAAAGCCCTCCTGGGATGCACGGTGACCCCCGATAGGTGGGGTCGATGCCGGATGATCTCTAACCGCGGGCTGGAAACCTGCCCCAGGAGCCGAGCCGTGCCTGAAAAGCGCGCTGCGCTCTCGGGGAGAGCTCGGTGCCTCTGCCCCGTGCTGCAGGCGTCGTGACGCAGGTAAGCCACGGGTCGCAGGCTGCTGGCGGCTGTTCCTCTTCTGCCTTGGCGCTCGCTCCTCGCCGCTCGGCTCAGCCCGTTCTGCCGGCTCCGGGTGCTGGAGCGGAGGGGTTCGCCTGCCCGCCCGCGCCCTGGCAGCCACCCCGTCCCGGGACGTGCAGCGGGGCGGTGGGCTGGTGCTGGCCGATGCAGCTGTCTCAGTTATGCCAAAAAGTTTGCCCACATCTGCCTCTCGGATTCCCAGCCGCGTGGGTTGGGATTAGCCTGCCCTCTCGCAGCGCCTCCAAATAGCTGAGACATCCCCGGAGCACGGCGAGGGGGTGGCAGCCTGCAGGCTCCCAGCTGCCTCCGAGGAGGACCACTGGCTGTCCCACGCATCCCCAGGCAGCGAGGAGGAGGGACCCGGGCAGCATTCAAGGGCTGCGGCTTCCCTGCTGCATCCCCAGGCCACCGACCCCACTGGGTGCGTGCAGATGCCCGGAGTAGACGGGTTTGGGGCATGAGGATGGCACCGACACTCCGGCATCGCGAGCAGAAGGCCGGAACGCAGGCGTGTGTTTGTGAGCAGTGTTTTGGGGGAGAAAGGTTACATTTTAGGGAAATGGGGCTTGTCGAATGATGGTTGTGCCCTGCCAGACCTCCAAGCAGAGGCAGCGTGGAGAGCATCTCGCCGTGGGTTTCAGAGGCCCTCCTGCCAGAAGGTTCCCAAGTATTTTGCAAGTCTTGATTAGCGCATTAGCTTAAACAAATTGAGTTATATATGCCACGGCGAGAAGAAAGGTACTGCACTCCTTCAGTGTTGACTTAAAGTTTAATTAATTTTGTTGCCAAATGAGGCATGAAATACGGTGTGAAATACATTGTGGTGCTGAATGCGTAATTGTACCGGGGACCGGGAGCACGGCGGGCGCTGAGGGTTGGAGATCACCGGAGGCGAGCTGGGGCTCGGCGCTCTCGTGGCACCAAAAGGCGCAGCTGGCAGCTGCGGCACCGCCGGGCTTCCCGCGGAGCCCTTTGTGGGGGAACGTGCCCTAGGGACACCCCCGGGGGTGCGGGACCGGCCCCCTGCAGCCTCCCGCACAGCCCCGCGGCGCCCTTGGGCTCTGTGCGGCTTGAAACCCAGCGCAGCCTGGCTTTGGGGTAGGCTGGGGAGGTTTTTTGTACAGGTTCTGGGTTTGTCTGACCTGGGTGACCTCACGGGATGGAAGCACATGTGAAAAAACATCAGAAGGGGAAAAGGAGGAAGGTTTCGTGAATCGGCTTTTGAGGATTTTCCTGATGGTTTTGTTGATGCCTCTCTTGCTGCCGTGACTCGTGTTTCTGGAGGGAGGATGTCTGTACAGGGATCACATCGCCTTGCCTCACCCCTCAAGGAGGTGAACACCCCGACGTCTGCCCCTTTTTCCCTTGAATTTTTATATTATCTCTCCAGGTAGCTCAGCTCTGAGGCAAGTGGGGCAAAAAAACCTAAAAACCTGCCGTCCATCTGCCTGATAACCCTGAGCAGCACACCCCCGCCTCGAAGTGTCCGAAGGCACCATCTCTCTCTAAATTTAGCCAGAGATTACGTCAGGAGCAAGAGGGAGGTGAAGTTAACGTGGCACAAGCTTTTTCTAGCAGGGGAGCCTTCCTGGTTAGGCAGGGACCAAAAATAAATGAATGGCCCCGTTCCAGAGCGGCCGGAGATGGCAGGAAGGGCAGCCTCCACCAACCCCGGGCGCGTTTGGGGGTGGGATTTTGTACCAAGCAGGGCAAAGGGCTGTTGTACAAAACCCTGACTGGTCCTATGCAGGAGGAAGCCTCTTGGAAGGCTCGTGCCGTGCCCTGTGTCCTCTCTGCGGGCACAGAGCACTGCCAGCCAGCGGTGGCCTCTCCTTCAGTGGTGGCACTTGGCTCTGGTGGCCGCAGGCTTGGCCGGCACCGCTCGGCACGGAGCCGTTCCTCTCCTCAGAGAGCATCTCCTGCCCGTCCTCCATCCCTCGGCAATGGGGCTTTGGTGCAGTTTTCCCCCTCCGGGAGCTGTCCTGGGCTCTGTCACAGTGCTGCGTGCCACCCGGACCTGGTGGCATCCAGCAGGGCCGCAGGGGACGACCCATCATGTCCCTGGCCTGGAGCAGGACCCAGCCACGCTCCGGCAGGGCCCGCCAGGACAGGACACGGCTCGGAGGACGCCGGTGGTGCCGGTCACCTCCTTTCCTTCCCCAGGTGGCGCAGGGGGACAGTTGGCTGGTGGCACGTGACAAAAGCTGTCCTTGCCGTGGTGAATGTGTGACCGCTCCTCGGAGAGCGGGGAGGTCCTGGGCCCCTTCTGCTTTCTAAGGCATTTTTTTTTTTAAAGTGAGGTGGTCTCTCCTCCAAAGGCTTGTTAATGCCCCGTTAACATTGTTATACAAAACAGCAGTATGCCATTTAATTAGGAAAAATACGTACTAACCTCTACCATATGTTGCTCTTCTCTTCGTATTTGCATTTGAAAGTCCAGCTGAATTTCAATGTGAAACTGGATTTTATCCAAATGATGAATGGCCTGAGAGGCGGTGGGAAGATGGATGTGCCTCCCTATCAAATGTCTTTGGGTTTTTTAATTTTTTTAAAGAAAAAAAAAAAAGAAAGAGAGACGCCTTTATTCCTCCTTGTGCTGTGGTTCAAACCGTTCGCACCTTTCCTCTGAAACCTTAAGCAAACGTGTCTGGCCGGGTGCTCGCTCCTGCGTCTTGTGAGCGAAGGACAGGGGTGGGTTTTGCGCCGAGCAGTGACCCCTCGGTGGCAGGTCTGGAGAGGAGCCTGCGCTGAAGCTGCCGGTGCTTCTTTGTAGGTTTTGCAATCTCCTTGTTTGACCCAAAGAAGACATCAGCACCGCCAGGCACCTTTTATTTAAAAATAAGCCTAAGTAAAGGCCTCGGCTGCGTGGGCTCCGAGGCATCTTGGCCTCTGCAGCAGGAGCGTGGTGCGCGGAGCTGCTGAGTGTTTCCTCGCTTCGTTTCCCAACCTGGGCAAATTTTCATTTTCCCAGCCTGGGCCAACGTTGCCCCGTGGCCGCCATCTCTCCGGCGGCTTTGGGCAGCACACGCCGCTGCTGCAGTCCCCGGATGCCGTGAAATGGGAGCGGTGGCATCGCGCCGCCACCTCGCTGCTGTGGGAAGAGCTGAGGGCGCCCAGGCCGCCGGCAGCGGGTCCGCAGACCCTCCGAGCTGACACGCTTCGTGCTTGGCCAGGGGCTGATTTTGCTGCTCCTCCGAGGTACGTGTGAACCTCAGCCCTGCAGTGTGCTCGCACGGCTCTCGGTGACCTTTACCTCGCCTACCTGGCAAAAAAAACCCTTAAAAATCATTTCATATCCTGATTATTTCACATCCTCTGCGGATCTGCCTTCGGAGGCCTGCAGGAGCGATGGGCCGGCTGCAGGAGCGGGTGCCACAGGTCTCTGACTTTTGTTCTCCTTTCCCTTGGCCCCTCAGATCAGTTCAATCTTTAAGACAGTTTTTGTTGTGTTCTTTTTTTTTTTTTTCAGTTGTGTTAATGCAGCTGAACTAATATGATTACATTTCCAGATTTGGGTAATGGAATAACAAGTCAGGAAGCTCTTTTTGAACAGTTGCTTTTTTTTTCTTTTTTTAAATGAGAATCGATGTCACTTCCAAATTATCCAAGTCTGTCTTTGGGAAGTTCTTTCCCATTCTCAGTTACTCTTGGCACCGGAGCTCCCCGCTACCGCGGCCGTGCCTGCAGCGCCCTGGTCCTGGTACAAGGCTGCGGGCGCCGCGTGCTCCTCCCAGGGTCACCCATGGACCCGCAGCAGCTGCAGGGTTGTCCCTGGCTCCCCAAAAAGTTGGGTCTTCCCTAGTAGAAGCAAGAGATGGCAGGGGCTGTGTGTGTCCCCCAGGGGTGTGTTCAGGGCAGGGTTTGGCCAGGCACGAGCCTCTCCCCGTGCCACAGGAGCCGGCGCGCGTTGGTTCCGCTCGTCTGCGTGTTTGCTCCTGGGTGGCGGAGGAGAGGTTTGGGAAGCGGGCACCAGCAGCCCAGCGAAGTCGTCTCACAGCGGCAACTTCCTTTCTAAAAAAGAGAAGGATGTTGCGGAGTTGGTGGCTTCCCATTATTTTCCCCAATCTGAGCCCTTTCTCGCCCTCGGGCCTTCGGCACCAGCTCGCACGCTGCGCTTCAGCTCACTGAGAGCCTCGCTGCGACGAAGGGCGCCGGCGGCTCGGGGCCACGTGGCTTTGGGCTCCTGAAGCGCCGGGGTCGCAGCGGCAGAGCCTGCCCCGGGGCCGCGGTGTTTGCCCTTCTTTGGGTCTGCGGCACGAAGGTGGTGAGTCACTTTCCATGGAGCGATAGTTAGTTACCCCGCTCCCGTCTTGTATTTGTGTTGTGTAGCCAGCAGGATTATTTATAACTTAGCCAGCATCCCGAGTCTATTGTTTCAGCAAAGAGCAGGAATGACTAGATGACTTCCTGAGATTTTTTTTTACCACCCCCTCATTTTTTATTTTTTTAAAAATCTGCTTTTCCTTCCAAGTATTATATTCGCCAGTTGGATGCTTTCCCCCCACATCTTCCCCTCCTGATTGTGCATTTGTGCCGCTGACAATCCCACTACCGGTGTTGCTTTAACCCTAAAAGCAGGGTTTTCCTAGGAAAAGAGGAGCAATGTGCTCCAGCAGTCTGCAGCACATCTGGGGAGCTCTCTGGGTCTGGAGCCAGCATCCCCGGTGCTGGGACCGAGGCAGGAGTCCCCAGATGCTCTGGCTGCGCTGTTAACAGGAGCACAAGCTGCTGTCTGTGCAGGATAAAAGGCACGCGGTGACCTTGTGCTGCCGTTGTCCTCGGGACACCGTGCCGCTCGGGTACGGAGCTGCTCCGGTCCAGGCCTCCAGCGCGGGGTGGCAGGGGAATGCTTCAGCTCAGCTGCTTTGTCCCAGTGCCACCTGCCCCAGCTGTTTGCAGTGCAGGGATCTTCCCTGAGCCTGCTGCTTGGGGCAAAAGCCATTTCCAGGCAGTCAGCCCCGGGGACGTGGGAGAAGCGGGCCCTGCGCTCCTGTCCTCGCACCCGCCCGGTGGCAGTGGCACAATTTACGCAGCACAATTTGTGGGGCTGCCCCTTGTGCCACATCACACCCATTTCTTCTGGCTCTGAGCAACCCAGTACTTGGCCATTGGGTGTTTATACAGAGAGAAAGGAAAAATTGGGGGGGTGTGTTGGTTTTTCCCAATATTTGGGAGCTCTCCTAATTCCTTCCCTCCTCCTTTTTGTTGCTCTGCCTGCAGTTTATTCACTGCCTATATTGCAAGGCTCAGCAGTTGTTGTGGCCTTAATTAAACCCTTCCCTGGCAATCTGTGGGTGAAGGTGTGTGAAATAGAAAGGGCAGGGTGGGTGGTTCGATGAGCTCTGCCCGTCCGACCCTTTCGGAAGGAGCCGCAGGTTGAGCTTCCCTGGGGAGCAGCACCCAGGGTCCCCTCTGTGGGTGCATGAAACCGCAGGTGCCCAACGGCAGCGGACCCAAGCAGCCAGGGGCTCTGTTTTTTTTTTTTTTTTTCCCTGAAGCTGGGGTGGAAAGGGATTTATTCTAGTCCAATTATCCTCCTGGCTGGGCAAGATGCCCTGAGGAGCCCTGGCAGTCCTGTGCCCGGCCCCTTTCCCTCATCGCCTCCTGGGCCGTGACGCACGGAGCAGCCCTGAGGCTGGAGCGGCTGCAGCCCCGACCTGCAGAAGTGGTCTGGGGGCGAAACAGCTGAAGTAGAAGTCCTGGCTGCCTTGTGGTCAGCAGAGATCCTGCAGAAGTCCTCTCAGTTTCTGTTAGCTCAGAACTCAAAACTGAGCCCTCGTTTATTTTTAAGCCGCTGTTTCTAGCCGAGGTGCCTGCAAGCACCATGCTCGTCCTGTCCCTGCCGGCAGGAGCTGCCTCGCAGCCCTCGGTGCCTTCCTGGGCAGGGCCCTGGGGGGGCAGTGGAAGGGGCTGGCCGTGGACCTGTCTCCGAATTTGGGGGCGGATGGCACCGAGGTGTTGCTCTGGCTTTGGCTCTCCAGGAGCTGCCTGGAAGCACGAAGCTTGTCCAAATGGGCACGGTGCTCGGATATGAGCAGCTTGGATTGGCAGATGGGTCTTCAGTTCTGTCCTGTAGGGTTTTTGTGTGCTTTTCGTAGCCCCTTCAGCTTTTCCGGGTTTCTTTTTGCGCAGAGCACTAGGTGTGGGTCAGACCCAGGAGCACTGCACAGGGTCCTGGGCTCGGGGCTGGGATGATGCTCCAAGAAGGGCTGGGAGTTGAGGCATCTTGGAGAACCGCTGTCAGAGCCATGCGTTCACAGCAGACTTCTGGGGTCCTCTCCAGAGCTACATGTCTTGTAGCAGCTGAAATCAGCGGTCCTTTGGGCCAGGCACTGAACTTGCCATTTGTAGGAGCTCATCCCAAAGCCTTTACAGCCCAGGCAGGGCGGTTTGGGGTTGCACCGGAGCTGGAGGAGAATCCAGGAGGAGGCTGCTGTGAGGCTGCCTCACGCTTCTGCTCATCCTCGGTAGGCTGAGGTTTCTGAACCCTTGTTCCCCAAACCAGGGCACTCCTGCACTGGCTCCTGCCCGTCCTACGTGCTCGGCTGTTTTGGTTTTGTCCCGTAGCTGGATGCTCCGGGCAGTGATCCCTCGAGTATAGCACTGGTGTGATTCCCATCCCGTCACCGCAGCATTTCCCTGGAGCACCGGGAGAGCCGAGGCTGGATGGCCCTGAATTTGTGCTTCCTGCTGCTCCTCAGGTGCCTTTCAACTGAACCGCACGGAAAAGAAAGGGAGCGAAAAGACGGGGAGCTGGGCCTGATGCTCCCCGCCGCGAAACGGCTGCAGTTGGGCCCTGTGACAGCGGGACGTGTGCCACATGGCAGGAGAAGCCCGGCACGAGCATCTCGAGCAACGTGCTGCCTCTGCCAGCCCTTCTGGGTCAGCTCAAAAATAGAGAACAGCGCTTCTCCCCCAGCACGCTTCGTATTTTTAAAAGCATTGTGGTTTTTTTGTTCTGTTTTCTTTAAATAATTTTCTAAAAAGCTGAAACCGTACGACTGGTGCTTTTTGACCCAAACAAGAAAACTGAAAGCTCAGTGAGACGTTGTGGTTTGGATTGCCAGTTGTAAAGATTTTTGTGTTCCAGCGCGCGAGGCTCTCGGGCCAAGGGCTCGTTCCAAGCGGTGGCTCGACAACATGTGGGTTAATAGCTGGAGATGTGTCTGTCCGCACAGGTATTTAAGGGTTAATCTGTGTTGCTTTGTATTGTGCCAAGAGAGGCTGTGTCAGCTCTGGTCTCCGCTGCTGCATTTCCAGCTCTGCCCTAATTTTTGGGCAAGTCTCTCCATATGTACAATAGCTAGAAACAGTTTTGTTCCCTGGAGAGGCTTTGAGGTTTAACATTTATAAAACGCTTTGAGATCTGCAGATAAAGGAAAGCAAGACAATAAACAGCGACCAAGGCTGTGCCAGACAAATACCCTGTATCACCACAACAGAGCCACGCAGGATTGGGTGGAGATGGCTTTTGTTCGAGGGCAAACAACTGCTCCAGAGCTGCTCTGCGGGCTTGGACGGAGCCCTGCAAGCAGGGGTGCAGCTAAACCCAACCCTGGCCTTTAGAAGGGCTTGTGTTAAGGAGGTAACGTCTGTGGGTAAGAGCACGGGGCACTTAGCTGAGTTTTTCCCTGCCCTTCCCATTGCCCTGGGTGCTCTCAGGCTGTGCCCAGACTCCATGGGACATTGCTCCAGAGGAGATACCGCCGAGCTGCTCCGCGCTCCCCGGGCAGCGCATCGTAAAATCCCCCGGTAAACTTAATCCACTCCGTAAACCCCGCTAACTTTCTTTTAACTGTCTTTGCCTGTCCTTAGAGTGAACTCCTCCGCAGTCCCCCGAACAAAGGCAGGCAGGAGTGGGCAGGGACCGGGGCCGGTGGGAGGAGCGCGGGGCTGGGGCGCCCGGCACGGGGCGCTGGGCTCTGCCTGCGGCGGCTCCGCGGACATGGCAGCCCCACGCCGGCTCTTTCGGGGTAGGTCTTCCCAACAGATGTCTGGCAGCAGTCTGGCTTTTTTGGCAGGGGGTTGGAGGACGGAGCGGGAAGGAGTGATTTTCAACAGTTGCAATTCTGCTCTCGAGGGATTTGGAGGCGGGTGAGCTCGAGCGTCGGGCTGGAGATCCGTGGGGGGCTCCTTTGGGTGCCGTGCCGCTTTGGGGCAGGAGCAGAGGGCGTTAATGCTGCTTGAGGACACGGGATCCCCTTTTGGGAGCAGGATGTGTGGCACATGAGAATCACTCACCTTTTCCTGCTGCTTTCCTGCCTTCCCCCAGAACGTGAGACCCTGCAAACCTGTTGCAGCTTGGTGCTGCTGGCGGCACGGAGAGGAGAAGGGCGCGTGGCTGGGGCTGGCTCGAGCACAGCGGCCGTTGTGAGCTGGGGGTTTCTCAGCCCCACAGCGGGAGCAGGGGGCTGGCGTGGTTCGGGGCTGTGACGCAGCCTGGTCGCGGGCTTTCCTTCCTCTGCAAGGGGCTTGCAGGGTGGTTTCATTTCAGCTGGTTTTAGGAACAGATCCAACCAGTGCCCAGCTGCCTGGAGATGGTTTTGCTTTAGTTTGGTTTGTGCGTATCTGGGCTTAACGGGAGAGAAACCAATTTATCTGAAGAGTGCCTGCTCAGAAGCGAGCTGGGCTGTGCCCGGGCTCTTGCTCTGGTTTGGAGACCCTGACCTCTGAGTTTTAAATAAGCGTGGCTTTGTGTTACAGCGAGGCAGCACGCTGCGTGCTTCGGGGCAGTCGGGATGCTGGGGAGCAGCCAAGGTTTTGGGGATGCTGCTGGAGCAAATAGAAGGAGCAGAACTAGGCTTGACTTGCCTGAGGCAGGTCCTTGGAGAGGCAGACGCGCTCCTTGCTCCCAACAGAGCAGCGAACCCGGGGGCACGTGCTGTGCTGCGATGCCCCGTGGGCAGCGGGGAGGCTCGCAGGGGGCTGCGCCCTCATTTCGGCTTGGGGCCAAGGGGTCCCGGCCCCGCTGGGGCAGCTCCTGCAGCCGGCTGTCCCCTCCAGCCTGCAGCCTGGTGAAGCAGACGGGGCTCTCGGGAGGTGTGGAGCTGTGGTTTTGCAAACAGCTGAGCCCGCGAGGTCTTCATCTTCCTCTTCCCCTCCCTGCTGGCCTGGCCCTGTCATGGGGGCTTCTGGGGCATGTTGTGCTCTGAATGGGGAACTGGTTTTCACTGGGTTTCCTGCTGTTTTATGCGTTCAGCAGCTCCTGGAAAGTCCAGGAGCCCCAGAACTCGCTCAAGACAAATGTGGGGCAAAGCGTCCTTTCCTTCCCAAAGCAGCGAGTGCCTCGCGTGCCCCAAGCCATCGCTCGAGCCTGGTGCAGCGAGGAGCCGAAGGCGGCTTGGTTCTGCGTGCCGGAGATCCACATGATCCTTCAGTGGTCGCTCACGTTTGCAGGGTTTTCCTTGCTGAGGTTGAGTGGCTTGTTTTTTCCCTATTTTTATGTGTGTATATTATTTCCAAAGTTGCATTTGCAAGTGCAGCTGTGGGGCAGTGGCTCCTGCGTGGCCGGCGGTGTCCCAGCACACCGGGAGCCCCTGGTGTCACCCCCTTGGACCCCAGAACTTCTGCACCGGGGCAGCTCTTGTTCTTCATGGAGGAAATAATTCCCTTGAGCTTCTTGCAGTTAAAAGGCAGCTTTAGGAAAACTACCAGAGAAATGTCTAATGGTGAATTTTGCTAGACAGTTGTATCAGCGTTCCTGATAAGAAGTGTTACCGCTCGTCTAGACAAAAGCACCAGGACATAAAGCACGATGTAGAGGAGAAGGAGATGAGATAATCTAATGGGTCCCTTTTTGTTTCCAGCCCATTCCTCTAACAGCGGGATGTTTGTGGGCAGCACCAAAGGGCTCGGGGCGTCGTGCGAAGCCAGGCTGGTGCTTTTGGGGCTGGGGGAGGCAGCGTGCGACCCGAGCAATGGGTTGGTGTCTGTCCGGGGCAGGGCGAGAGAAAGGCGCAGCTGGATGAGATGTTGCTCCGTGGTGGTGTCAGAATAAACCCTGCAGAATAAAACGTGTCAGAATAAACCCTGAGGTCCTCACAGGGCTTCCGAGGAGCTGCAGGGGGGTATTTTCAGGGTATTGCTGTTAGCGTGCGAGATCACCGGCTCCTAGGGGCCATCGCTAAGCGATGCTCGCGTTGCACCCAGGAAATGGTGTGAAATGCATGTGCAGGAGGGGGGAGCGTTGGTCGGCGCATGCTCCCAGGAGCACGAGGAGCCGTGCCACACCAGGAGCCGTGCCACACCAGGAGCTGTGCCACACCAGGAGCTGTGCCACACGAGGAGTGCCACCTGCTGGCACCTCGCCCCGGCCCGGCACCGTCTGCCCAGCGAGAGGGGAGCTCGGTGGGAGCGTGGGGCCGCAGTGGGGCCCTGCGGAGGGGGGGCACGGTAAGGACAGCTTCCCTGGCTCCTTCAGGGACGTCCTCGTGGCACGGGCACGTCCTCCACCCACCGGGTGCAGGAGGAGCCCAGATGCACGCATGTGCCATGCTGGGCTCGTCTGTACCCCCACGGCTGGTTCAAGTGGGATGCAGCTGGTGGGAGCGGTGCCACCCTCCTGTCCCATCCCTTGAGCTGGTCCCCACGCACGTGGCCAGGTGACAGATGCAGGTTTAAAACAAGCCGCCATCCCAGTGCCTCAATCTGTCCTCGAGGGTCTGGAATAACACACTGCTTGGATGTGAGTGTCATGGATGGAGGGAACCAGGGCACGAGGTGCTGGAGCAACTTTTCCATGTCCCCTGGCCGGGGTGATGTTAGAAAGTCTCTTGAGGCTGATGGGCAGCCAAAACCAATGGCCCAACGTTGGTTTCCCCTGGGGACAGGAGGCTGGATGAGACCTCGCCTGATGGGCTCCGCTCCGTAAGCCGGTGTCACCCTTAAAACAAAGCTGATTTTTTTTCAGGTAAGCTCTTCCTGTGACGTGTCCTCTTGGCTTTAGGGGCAGAAGTGGAATTTGGGGCATGGAGCATGGTTATGCAAAGATGTGGATTCTTAGCAAGGGAAGAGACAAGTGAACATCTTGAAGTATTTATAGTTAAAGAGGGGAAAAAAAAGTCGTGGTTCTTGGAAACGGTGCTTCTTAGTAGCAAGTAGATCAAATACAGCCCTTTTTAATGCAATTTAAATAATCAATGGTATATTCAATTACAGAAATATTTGGCAGAGCTCTAAATAGGTCACATCTGTCCTTAAACCGTTCTTAAGGTAAATATCTTACCATGCTGTGCCGTGTTGACTAAATTCTGCAAGAAGTGCGGTGCCTGGGAGAGGGAACCCTCGTGGGCTCCACGTGCGGTTAATCCCCCAAACCCTGTGCCGTGTACCCTGCTGGGTTGTGGGTGTGCTCTGGGGATCCTGCTGTGGGTGTTTGGGCGCAGAGGGTCGCAGTCCTGCGCTTACAGCCCTCCAACCTCAACTTTTTTAGTCTTTGGCATCGGACGAATGCAGTGGGTGCGCGGCTGCTGAGCTGCCCAGTGCCGTGCTTTGGGGGGGCGTCTGGGGGGTGAGCCCCACACTGAGCCGTGTCCGCTCAGAAAAGGAGAAGGGGAAAAAAGATGAAGCTCTGTTGTGGCAACCGTGGTCTTGAAGTTATTTGCAAACAAAAGCTGGAGCTTGGGGCTCGCCTCGGCCCCGCGGAGGAGGCAGGTGGTGTTGAGAACACTTTGTTTGGGAAAGTTTTTCTCATTGTGTCGAACAATTCTTCTTAGATGATCCTTCCTGTGGGCTGAATCATCGGCTCGGCTAACACGTTAGCTCTCCTCGCCAGCCCCGCGCCGGTATCCTGTGAGGTCCGGGGCATCCTGTGCCGGGGAGCAGGGCTGCCCAGCGCCCTGTGGGATTGCAGCCCCAGCCTCTGGGGCAGAGCAAACTGCCTCGGCCGTGCCTCCCCTTTGCTTTCCTCCTGCCCACGCATGCTCGTGCTCCCTGGGCAGACGTGATCTGTTTTTTCCTCTCGCTCCAGGGGAGTTCGCAGGGCATGCTGCTGGGCTGTTAGCCACATGGTGTTAACCACCGGCCCTCTTCCCTCGAAGAGAAGGCTCACAGATAAACTACCGAGGCCACTGAGATTGTGGGTGTTTGGCCGTTTCCCCGCATCATTTCCCCATTATTTGGAAACGGCCTGAAATTTGTCTAATTTTTAACCACCTCTGGCCTCCCTGCCCGCTGGCGGCGGTGGCGGAGGGCTGGGAACGCTCACGTACACGGTGCTGGCACCGCTCTCGGGACGTGTCCCAGGGAAATCGCTGAGCTTCTCCTTTGGTATGAAATGTCTCTCTTGCAACATTTTTGACGGTCAGGTGGAAGTAAATGGGCTTCTGGCTCCTATTTTCCTGCTCTGTGAGCAACGGAGACCCAGGGGGAAAAGATTTATATTCCCCTGCAAAAGGACAGCGCCCCCATCGCATTTCTGACGCCCTCATTTTATTTTACGTTGCAAATTAAACAATACTTGGAAAGATGCAAATCGGAGCGGAAATAGAGGTAAATGCTTCTAACCAAAATAGTCCGGGTGTGCGAGCATCTGTATGTATATGCAAAGCACACGATTGTCTGCGAAATCCGAAAGGTCAGTGCGTGGCGTCCCGGGGGACACGCAGCCATCGTATTTCATTCCCCGCTGGCATCGGGCTGCTGTGCGCGCTCAGCAAAATGAATTCTTTCTTCGGACAACAATGCGTGCGTTAGTGTCGAGTGTCTGCATCTTTCATGAGTGTGCAACTTTGTGGTAAAACAAATGAGCTGGAAAAAACAGGATGTGGATTTACTCTCGCTCCTCTCTCCCCAAAGCTTTCTGTTTAATGGGATATAACCCTTTGCTTCACAGATAAGCCTCTATCTGCTGGATTTAAGTTGTTTTGTGGTAGCAGACATGTTGATGTTGTAGGACGTATGTGATGCAGGACATGAAGAGAAGTTCTGTGCGGGGCTGTCCTCGTGTTTAAGTTGCCTTGTGGTCTCGCTGCTCCCAAGAAGCCCTCAGAGGTTTCAGAGGGGCTTTGAGATGGGAATTTGGAGTGGCATGAGTCTAGTGTGTAGGCCAAGGACTCCTCATACTTCCATGGGTTTCCATATTTAATATTATTAAACTTTTTCAAGTTTGCATGCCTGGGAGCAGACTGCGGGGAAGGTGAGGGGGCAGCGAGGCCGATGGCCGGCACCGCGCTCCCTCTCGCTGGTTTTCCAAAGCCCCGCTGGGAGCGCGGCTTTGGGGCATGTTCCCAGGGGTCCTCAACAAAAACCTGTGGGGAGGACAGGAGGGGGGACCTGTGCTGTGCCCCTCGGGGGCTAATGCTGGAAGCAGGGCCTGCAGGGTCGGCCCTGCGCTGCTCCTGGCCTCTGGTGCTCTTGGAGCTGCCAGCAGCTGCCTGGAAGCAGTCGCCTCGCTTTTTGGGCCTCTCCATCCACGGGTAGGAGAGCTGTTCCTCTGAATTACGCCGTAATCCAAGGTGCTAACAAAGCCTGGCTAATTCTAACGTTTGTTATCAGCCTGCCTTAAACCAACATTGTTCTTGGACGTGTCCCTGCAATTTGTCCCTGCTCGGCATCCTGCTCCTTGCAAAGTGAGAATGGGGTGAGGGGCATAGGTAGGGCCTCCCGGGGAGGCTGGGGACGAGGGACACGAGTGGGACCGGCCCACGTGCTGCCAACCTGCTGAAGGCACTGCCTGGCCCAGCCCCGTTATCATCTGTCCCGTTTTCGTGCTGCTCCTTTGTACTCTTGTTTGGTCATTGCTGTGCCTTTGTTTTCACAGCTGGTGGAAGTGTTTTGAGCTTTAAAGTTTATTTTCTTCCCTCTGGTTGTCGTCACAGGTTTGTTGTCTTTCTCCCCGTGGCATCTTGCTGGCCTTACCCGGGGCTGGGAGGCAGGCCTTCGTGCCTTCGTGCCTTTCTGCTGGAGGAGCGGGCTTCTTGGCTGCGCTCGGGAGGCCCGCTGGCCTCGCTGCCTTGGCCTCACCTCGTTGGCTGTCATTAACTTAACGAACCTGTCCGGTTTGGCCTCTTCCCCGAGGAGAAGGGCCACAGTGCAGCATTTTCCCACCACCTGCACATCACGCCGTTGTTTTGCAGGTCCTCGATGGGGCTGGTCCAGGTGATTTATTTTCTTAATTATGACTTGGAGGGGGCAAGATCTCGCCTTGATCCCCGTTACCAACGGGGACGGGGGCCCTGTCCTTGCTCTTGGCACTAGGCACCCCTTACCCCTGTGCTGGGTGCGGTGCCTGCTGGATTTCTCTGCTCCTTTCTGGGACATCGCCTTGGCCACCGATCCTGACCTGGGGGCTGCTATGGAGCCTGTCCCGTCCTGCGAGAGCTCTCGCAGCCACCCCTGGGCTCAGAAATCCAGGCCAAGCACTTCCCTAACCTACGGCAGGGGCTGCAAATGCAGCTCTGTTTGGAACCACCACGTGTATCATCTCGCAGACCATCTTCCGAAAGACTGTGAGTACAAAATACCTCCTTGGCTTTTTTTCCCCTTTCTGGCTTTGTTTTATCTGTAGATTTAATTTCTCTTTCCTGCTTTGTCTCCATACTCATCCCTCACCCGAAGCCAGTGGGGAATGGATCATTTTTCCTTGTTCCCTTTGGGGTACCTCTCCCACTTTTCCCCAGCCCCAAATATTTCATAAATCCCACTCTTGAGTGTGGACTATGCAGCAACTGCTGAACCAGAACACGACACAGGAGATGCCAGAGCAGATGCAAAGCGGAGGAATTAATGATCACGGAAGTGGTGGAATCAGCTTTTTTTTTTTTTTTTTTTTTTAAGTCACAATTATCCCCAGGCATGTGTTTGGGGAGGGGGAGCCAGCAGCAGGCGTCTCCCTCAGGGTAGGGGCGCGGGCGCTTGTGCGGCGTGGCCGCGTGCACCTTGGTTTTGAATTCCTCATGCTTTCATCAGCACAAAGGGGAAGGGTCTGCCCCATAAACCTGTAGGGTTCTGCTATGGCAGGCTCCGAGGTGACCTCGTTCAGCACGCCAGCAGGGTCCATGCCTCCTTGGGGGGCCTCCAGAGGGCCCGCCAAAGCACTGGCTTCCTTCCCTGGCAGCGGCAGCACGGAGCCCTCCCTGCCTTTCGGCTGGCAGCGCTGAGCATCCCGAGCTGCCCTCCCCTCCAGGTGTTCAGCCCTGCTTGCTCTTGCTTTTTTTCTTTTTTTTTTTTTTTTTTTTTTTTTTTTTTTTTTTTTTTGCGTGGGGGTTGGGGGGGTGGAATTGTTTTGTCGTGCGCCGGGAAAAGGAAGTGAACAAATTGTATAGTCCCGTCCACAATCAACGTCCTGTAAACAGCCGGCGACTGCCTCCCATTCAAATCTGTTTTTTCCTATTCGGGGGCGGACGGGGCTGGTAAATAAACAGGCAGCCGCTCCGAAACACCCCGGTTTTCCCCTTGGCCAGGCCGTGCCTGCGGCCGGGGGGGCTTTCCCTGAGGATGCCTCGGTGTTGGGATGCGTCG
The DNA here is from genome assembly GCA_011076525.1 of Nettapus auritus. Classification (NCBI taxonomy): domain Eukaryota; kingdom Metazoa; phylum Chordata; class Aves; order Anseriformes; family Anatidae; genus Nettapus; species Nettapus auritus. The sequence continues at coordinate 4,408,070 of CM021792.1, read as the reverse complement.
GTGCCGTTGTTTCTCGCCGGGCAGCAGCGCATGGGCCCGGGGAGCGAACCCTCTCCAGGAAAAACAACTTTGCTGGTTTGACTGGGACTAAAGCTAATTACTAGTCGACTAATTTTATTGATTTCAAATCCCTTTTAGCGGAGATTTTGCTGTGAGGCTGATCGCCAGAGCGATTAGGACACAAAGCCGCTTAATTTGGAAGTGTTTATCAAGCAGCCTTCTGTCACCTCTCTTTCAAATCAAATTACGGTGGCACCGGTGGCTGTCACCGCAGCATCCCACCTCAGGCGGAGGCAGGCACCGGGCATCGCGTGGGCACCCTCTGTGCTGCCCGGTGTATTCACGGGCATGGCCCTGGTGGGCTTTCGCTTGTGGGGTTTTTGTTCCCAGCTCTGTATTCCCGTCCTGCTTCGACGAGGGCCACCAGAGTCACCTCGCTCCCGCTTGGGCATCACCGTGCTCCAGCAAAGCCAGGGCTGCAACTGCTCCCAGAGCAAGGGCTTGGCCTTAATATTTCTAATAGATTTATTTAAAAATAATAATAATAATAAAGGGTATTTTGATGGGAATCAGATTAAGGAGGGCGCTTTGATGCTGACAGATTGTGCCGGGCAGGGTGGAGGCATGAGGGGGAGGGAAGCGCTCAGCCCGGCTCAGCTGCAGCCCGAGCCACGCAGCATCCCCCAGTGACGTCCCCACCAATGTCCCTCACTGTCCCTCAGCGTGGGGCTGCCACTGCCTTCTTCTGAGGCCAAAAGTGAGGCATCTTCAAGGCGTTTGAACGTACTGGACCACAGCTTTGCAGCTTTACATGTGCTCCTCCAGCTGTCCCTTGGTGCAGGGTTTAAGAGCAAGCCCTTGGTCTTGGTGCACAAATGGTGACCGAGCAGTCCTGGGGGCAAGATGTCCCACTCTGTGTGTCCCTGCATGTCCCCTGGGTCCAGAGGAGCACTGCCTGCCCTGTGGGTTTTGCTTGCCAAAGGATTACGGGGGATTGAGCTCCTGTTGAAGGACCTGCAGTGGCTGGATGGTGGAGACATCCAGCACCCAGCCCCGCTCCCTGCCAGCTGCATCCTGGAGCTGTGCTGGGACCGAGGAGCTGAGAGCTCTGAGAAGCGCCCCTCCTGGAGGCTCTCCGATGGCTCGAGGGACAGGACACCTTCCCAGGTAGCATCCAGGGCTCTGGTTATTGACTGAAGCCAGAGCCAGCATCTCTGCATGGCGTTTTCAGCTCCAGGCATCCCGGGCGCGGGGGCTGGAGCAGCCTGCGGAGAACAGGGTGGGAAGGAGCGCACGTGGCTGCTGCTGGGATGTGGGAACGGGGCAGAAAACCACACACCCTCCTTAACCAGTTTGCTGGTTTCAGAGCTGCAGGTTCCCTCCTGCACGGGGAGCTGCTCCCGGGGCCCGGACAGCTCGTGTGGGGTGGGACAGGCGTCTCGGAGCAAATGCACCAGCACCCTGCTCGCCTTGGGAAAGGGACGCAGAAGGCAGGGGATGCTTCGTAGCATGCAAGCTTGGGGCGGTAAATGCACTGCTAAATTCACCAGTCCTCTCACTCATAACTGAAAGCCCCTGTGGTATGAATGTGTCCTTGGAGGGTGTGCTGGGGTGGTGAGGGCATGCAGGACCTCGTGGTGCACGGAGGGCTTTTACTCGGGCTCAGTTTGGGCAAATTATTTTCATCCGTGCGGAGAGCTTAGAGCAGTTCTTGTCTATCAGCTCTTAGCTGTGGCACAGAAATCGTAAGGAAAAAAAAAAATGACTGTCTGACAGCTACATCTTATTCTATTAGTACGTTTTAATTAGAACATGAGCAAGAAATGCATTATGAATATTCATGATCAGGGTTATTAAAATGCACAATTAATCTGTGCGTTTTTTAATAACTGTATTAATGGAGAGAGGAGGTAGCTCCTATTTTTGCCTGTTCTGAATTGGAAAGTGTGCCTGAACTTGGTTAGTTGGAAAAGGGTTTTATTTTAAAATAAAGTTGGCCCCGACCAGCCACGTGTGCGTGTGGGTGTCTGCAGAACCTGCGCGCGTGCCCTGCGCTGGGAGAGCGTTTTCAGCGCTGCAAAGCTCAAAAGCTGGGACACGCCAGGATTACACTTGCTGGTGCAAAAGTAGTCCTGCTCCCTGCCACGCGAGCATGGTACGATCTCAGCTGGGGCCTTGGCTTTATTTCTTGCCCAGGACCTTGTGCACGTTCGTGTGCAGGAAACCTGCTTTGGGGACGAGGCAGAGCTGGGGAGGGAGGGAGGTGCCCGCAGGTCCCTGTCCCGTTGCGGGGACGCTCAGGTAGGGAGCGCAGGAGGTGACAGCCTTGTCCTGCAGGCACGTCCCTGAGCCAAGGGGGATTTTTTGGAGCTCCCCTCGAGGGGTTCGGGCGTGACTTCTGGAGGCTTGGTGCGCTCGCAGGGCTGGGGGAGCCCGACAGCTCTCCCTGCAGCACGTGAGAAGTGACCACAGGCAGGAAACTCATCGGCAGTGCCCAAAGCCCCCCCGACCTCCATCGGGATGGGGACAGACGTGTGGCCTCGCCCCCTGGGCCGCTGTGACCCAAGGGTCCGGGTGAGAGGCTTGCACACCCTGGGTGAGCACATGGGGATGTGCTGGAGCTGCTGCAGCCTGCCCCAAACGCTGCCCTGGGCCCTTCTCAGCCTGGACGTCTCCATTTCCTGCTCCTTCCCCTTCCTCCTCCTCTTTTGGGTCCAGCCCAGCTGCTTGGTGCCGTGGGGAAGGCTCCGGAGCACCGGGAGCAATGGGTGAGCGTCACAGGCTGGGGGAATCGTGGCCATGGGTGGTGGTGGCAGCAGCCTTGTGGGGTGTGGGCTGAGCAAAACCGCGCTGAGCCTCGGAGCCTTCCAGAAGCACCAGCTTTTGGCCAGCCTTTGGATTTTCATGGGTTTGGCAGAGGACGTTCGCTGCCGAGCTGTAGATCTGATACAAAGGGAGGGGAGAGCAGGTCGGCACTACATTGGGACGGTTGCCAGAACCATGGGGTGGGCAGGGTGTTTTTTTGTCCTGGCTTCATCCCAGAAACGCTTGAATTCTTAGAACACCTCCAGGCTGAAAATGGGACATTCTGCAGGCACCTTTCGCCCCGCTTGCTATAGCTTGGGAAGATGTGAGACCGTTTTTTCGAGCCGTTTGGAAAGCCTTCGGTCCCCAGGCTGGCCCCGCCGCGCGGTGTGCCGGCACCGGCACTTTTGGAGGCTCCCGAGCCCGTTTTGCCTCTGCGCCTGCTGCTGGGCTGCATGCCGCTGGCTTTGCTGGCCGGCTGGGAGGGCGAGAGCCTCGGCTCACCGCAGCCCCGCAGGTGCCCGGAGGCTCAAGGGCCCTTTTGGCTCTCCCCGGGCTTTGTCCGGGGCTGGCGGCCGGCTTGTCACCGGAGCCTCTTGGCCTCCGCTTCGGACACCGAGCGGGCCCTTTGGTGCTCCCCCCGTACTGAGCCTCCGCCTCCTCCCTCCTTCCCTGGGCAAGCCTGGCAGTGAATTTTGTTTTTGTATTGTATTTTTTCATGATTATTATTAGGGATTTTGGCAAAAATTCATCGCGGGCTTCCAGGCACCAGAGCCCCCCCAGGAGGCTGCCCCATTGAGCACCCCCCCGGGCAGCTCCTCTTGGGTCGGGGGGGCTGGAGAAGGGCCGGAGGGGTCTCGCTGGCTGCAGCCACCGGGCCATGCCACCGACCTCGTCCTTCCAGCACCAGGGGCTGAGTTTTTGCCAGGGGTGGCTGAGGCTGTGGTTACTGCTCGCGTCGTCACCCCGACTGCGGCGATGCTCAAAAAGTACCCGGGAAAGCAAAATGAATAGAAGGAGCCTTTCTGCCTCCCCATCTCCACTGGTGTTTGCGGGGTATGCAGATGAATTGCTTTAGAAAAACACATTAGCAAAGCAAAAGTTTATTCTAGGAAGTAGGAGGTGGGAGAATTGGCAGTAATTCTCCCTAGTATCCAAGGTATTATTAGAGGCTTATCCCTGCTCTGCACAGTAATCACATTGGAAATTTTTGATTAGAAAACAAAATCTAAATGAGAATTATGAATATTCATTAGGTGTAGAGATTAATATGCATAATTATGCAAATTAGACAGCAATTAAACACCAATTCTCTGGGGAAATGATTAACACAAAGGCACAGAAATAGAAGGATGTAATTTGAAAGAAGTTTCTGGTTAAATGAACAGTAAGGGGAGCGGAGGAGACAAATACGTGGCGTGTTTGCCATAATAATCAGCTTTGCTAAAATGCAGGCAGAGTGCGCCCTGAAACTGCCCGGCCCTCGCTGCTCCCCCAGTTCCTCCTGTCGGGGCCGCTCCGTTTGGAGCCCCACATCCCGTAAGTCCTGCCGGCACCCCGACGGAGCTGCCCGGGGCAGGGGGAGCCCACGGAGCCCCCGGCTTTGGGGATGGGGACGGGGTCCGTGCACAGTTTCGAGGCAGAGGCGGCTCCAACCCTCTGGTGGGCTCGGGGGCTCTCCCCAGCAGCCCCGCAGCCGACCCAGCTCTGGCTCACCAGGGCGAAGGCAGGTGGAGGAGGCACGGCCTCTGCCCCGTGCCGGTCTCTTGTGGCACCTGTGGGTGCAGGATCCTGTCCGCTCCGGCCTCAGCTCTGAGCCCCGGGTGCTGTTTCACATCCACCGCACGCTGAGCTGGAAATGCCACTGCTCGGCCAGGGCTCCAGCCTCGCCTGCCAGGAGCAGTGTCCTCCGTGCAGTCGCGGTGCCCGATTTAACTGCGGAGCTCAGCTGCTGCGGCTCCCCGGGCGATTCTGTGCCGGTGGACGTCGGCCACCTCCCTCGGGCACCTCGTGTGCTGGTCGCCCAAGAGGCACAGCCTGGGCGGACCTGGCAAGCGATGAAAGGAGACGGCTTCCTACCGCAGCCTGCGAGCAGGCACGTTGCAAAACCCCTCCCGTTGGTTCGCTGCCATCCTGGGCTGAGTCACCTTTGCGCGGGACACGCTTCGGAGGGCTAAAAGTTACCCGGGTGGGAGCGGGCTCCGATCGGAGCCGCGGTATCCGCACACCTTCCTCTGCAGGAGCACGGGGCTTACATCAAAAATTGCTTTGAACAAGCGTGAGCCCCAGGTAGCGGTGTGCCCCGGGACATCACATCCAAGGCTCTTTTGATGGAGAACAGAGTGTTTTAGCCCATGATCCAGCAGTGGGAATGTCTGTTTGCACGCTGCTCACAAGCCAAAATCGGGTCCCACTGGAGCACCGGGATGGGCACGATCGGTTCTTAATTTTCAGCCCCCTTAAACATCAGGCCTCGGGGAGAGCAGGCTCCTCGGCACCGTGGGGTAACGCGGAGGTAAAACACTCGTTTCTCCTCTTCCCACTGCCCCGTGTTTTGAAGCCTTTCCAGGCTGCGGTGGGATCGGCTTTGAACTCCCAGCTGAGGTGGGAAGGTGGGGATGGAGAGGGGAGGATCGGTCACGCCAAGTGGAAGTGGTTTATTAATGAAAATATTGTTTTGTTTGTAGAAGGAAGAGTTAATTTTGCGAGAACACCTTTGAGGCTTTGCTGATAAAGCAAGAGTAACCTTTGTTCTTCCTGTTTTTCGGTAGGTTTGGATGAAAGACCGGGATCAGGTTCCTGGGGAACGGGAGATCAAAACAGCTCCACATTTGACCAAGGAAGGGTAAGGATAAAGCACAAACACCGAGCTCAAATGAAAATAAACGGAGGCTTTGCGATGGCCTCTCAGTGCACGCACCGTGCCCAGGCTGGCTCTAACCCTGGAACAGCTTTTCTTGCCCCTTTTTGAGCGTTGCTTCTGTTACCAGAGGGGGCACAGCGGGCAGAGGGGTCCCCACCTCATCCCCGCGGGCTTTGCTGCTTCGCGGTGCTCCTGGAGAAGGCTTCTCCTCCAAAAACCTCGCCCAGACCTGGAGCCTGCGGCATCCCCTCTCCCGCCGCTTGGGTTTGGGCGTGGGGAGAAGAGGGCTCAGCGCAGCGGGGCTGGGGAGGGCCCCGAACAGGGCTGAGGATGGGGAGAGCTGGGAAGATTTTGTCGGGAAGCAGCCGAGGCTGCAACAGCGCAGAACTGGGGCCTGAGGAGGGGAAGAGAGAAAAGACATTAACTTAATTGAAATGGTGGTTTTTTGACAGATGCTCATGTTTTAATGGGTTTGTGTGATTCGTTTTCGCAATGACACCGTTCCCTTCCCTTAGGTCAGTGGCGGAGCAGGCACTGTATCATTTCTCATTTTTATAGACCTTCTCCTCTCCCCCTCTGCCCCCCCGGCTCGGGGGGGCTCTGGGGCTCTCCGCCTCTCACCTGGTGGGTGCCGAGCCGCTGGGCGAAGGCAGAAACAGTGCAGGAGCCACCAGCGAGGGGCAAAGCCTCCCTGAGTCCCTGCCTTGGTGCCACGTCCCCTCCAAACGCTGCAGCTGCGCTGCCCGCTCCCCGCCGCGAGGGTGGGATCATTTCTGTGCCCTGCTCACGAGGTGCCTTTGACTTTGACCCTTCTCGCTGCGAGAGGCGCTGCGCCCCGATGGCCTCGCCAGTGGGTGCGGTGCGCTGATGCGACTTGGGGGCTGGTTGGGGTTTCTGGTGTCTCCAGAGATCGCCCACACAGGAGCAGCTCGGGTCTTTTTCCTTCCTCCCACCCCCCCGGCATCAGGTCGTGCAGCGCCGCGTTAGGTTGGGCACGCGTGTAGGTCGACAGCCACGCACGCCTTGCATGTTCGGCTCCGCATCCCCGGGCACCCGCTGATCATGTCCGTGTTGCTTCAGCAGAGCTATGGTGAAGGCCCCCACTACGGCGAGCACAGGGACCTGCCGTCGCACAACAGCATATCTTCATCACCATTCCTGGGACCTGGACTAGTGGGTGAGTCCTTCCGCCGCCCCGTGGGTGCGGGATTAAACCAGGGCGATCTAACAGGGAGCGGTACGCGCTCCTGCTTCCCCCATCGGACCCGCTCCAGAAGTGGTTATCGGAGCTGTGCTTAAAGGGGCTGCTGGCCAGAGGGTCTCATCAGTGCCTGATGCGCGCGGCAGCCTCTGGATTTGATGTGCATGATTATTTTTCCCTGTTCTGCTGTAGCACCCAAGGGCAATAACAGAGATTGATGCCTGCTGCGCTGGCACGGGAAGGCTGAGTTTGCTCTCAAGGAGCTGGTAAACAGGGGTGGAAAGGCGTGGGGGGGGGGAATAGATGCAGCCCATGCTTAAGGTCTTGCAACAGGCTCGTGGTGCGGGATGCTCTGCCTTCCAGCCTTGCTGCCGTAGGCAGAGAGCCAAGGGTGCTCCTTCCTTGAGGCACTGGGGTTCGGGGGGGCTCTTTTTGTGTCCTGCTCGGGCAGAGCCCTCTGCAGGGCTCCTCCATCCCTCAGCCAGCTCCTCAGTTCCTTGTGCCGGGCAGCACAAGGGACAGCACGCCTCGCTGTGCCAGGGACCGAGATCCTGCGGGACCGGGATGCGTGCTACAATTTCCCCGGTTCCCTCTCCCAGCTTGGGGGTGGAAGGAGAGAGATTAAGAGCAGAAAATAGCCGTCTTGAAGGTCTTAGAGAGCTCTAATGACATTAGGCCAGGATTTGGGGTTAGTCCTCCCCACCTTTGCCCACGCAGTGGTGGGTCGAGCCCTCCAGCAAGCGCTCGTGGTTGCAAGGGTGGGGTTAGCAGAGGGAATTGTGTTTGAAGCAGAAAATCCCCACCACGCTCTGAGGTTCCTCCTCCGGAGCTGCTCAGAAAGGGGAAGAGAAGAGCGGGGTGGCACTGGGAAGTGGCTGTCAGCGCTTCCTCCTCCTGGCCCGTGTCTGGGGCACGGGGCTCATCCTTAGCCCCGTTCCCCCGTTGAACTCCTCGCTGCTGGGGCGGGACGTTCGACTGTCCTTCGCCTTCCAAAGGTGGAAGAGCGTTTCCGAGTGGCTCCCTCTGCGAGGGCGGTTGTTCCTTCTCGTGTTCTGCCCCAGGAGGATGTAAGCAAAGCAGAAGAGATGGTCCTTAATGAGGCAGGGGAGCCTTGATGTAATGCAGCAGGGTTTCGCGGGGTGTGCGCGGGGGGAGGACCCCTCCCAGCCCATCCCATGCCGGGGGCAGAGGCAGCCTTGAGAGCTTCCAGCCGAGAAGGAGCTGCCCGGGGAGGAACACGGAGGTTTCCCCTTTGATGTGTGCAGGGAAGACGCGTTTGGCTTCCTCTCAAAGCCAGGGCTCCCGGTGCTTGGCAAGCACCGCGGCACTCCCCGACGGGGCTGCGAACCCAGCCGGTCCCCAGCACGTGGAGCTGGAGCCGCCTCCGCCCCGGCGGTGACTTCCAGCAGCTGCCACCAAAGCGGTGGCACCCAGCGCCCTGCGCTGCCCCCGGGCCTCCTGCTGCCCCTGCGAGGTCTCGGGCGCAGCACCCGGAGCCCCACCGCCGGGACGGGAGCTCTGGGGGGGCTGGGAGAGTGCAGACAGGAGGGGCAGGGACCTCCGGACATTTCAAAGTCGCTTTTGTGCCTAAAATTGAATGCGGTTGAAGGAGAAAACACCGGCTCCCGGAGCAGGTTCCAAAATAAATAAATGGGTTTTGCTTAGCCGCTGCGCTCTTGTGCTGAGAATGACAGGCTGGAGGAAGACCACAGGTGGAGTTTTCTCTTCCTCTTTGCCAAACTGAAAACTTTTCAAGTGGCAAAATCATAAATGGAAGATGAGAGAAAGGAGAGCAGGAAAAAAAAAAAAGCTTTTTGCATGCGATAGCAGTAGCGAAGTGGGAGGGAAGTGTGAGCTTTGGAGATGTCACTTCACTGTGTCACTGCCTGGTTTCCCAAAAGGTTCCCCCCGGGGGGCACAAGCTGGGAAAGGTGATGCCAGCAGGGTGGTCGAGTGGGACTGATGAATTTTAAAGCATAAGGAGATGGAAGGGGCAGATTAGCATGGACAGACACATCAGGTGGTACCGGAGGGGCAAAAGGTGCATGAAATGCGCTCACGTAAACCCTTCTCCAAAATAAGAGTTTGTATCCATTTCCCACTCCACCTCTATTTCTTCAGGGAGGATCAGAAACCGCTAGAAGAAACATTTCAGGAGGAACATTGTCCTCGTTGGAAACCACGGCCTTTTGGCCCGGGGCTCCCCTCCGCGTGCAGCGTGGCTGAGCAGCCGTGGGGAGAAAAATGCCCCCATTGGGGGGGGGGGGGGACAAAGCTCTGGCGCAAGGTGCTGGAGAGATTCGATCCCAGAAGGACGGAGCACGCGTGGTTCTCCGCAGCGGGCGATGGATCCCGGGGACGGGAGGCACGGGTGCTGCTGGCTGCGGTACCCGGGTGCGATGGGCTCGCAGGGAGGCTCTGCAGATGGCAGAGATGCCCCACGCGGCGCACGCCTCCCCCAGGACTGGTTTTGAGTTCGCAGAACACCCTTGGAAAGGAGAAGTGCTGCTTTCCTTTCCGTTCAGCTGGGACACCAAACGTGACGTTTGGGGCTCACCGGTGGTCTTTAGGTGAGCGCACGGCACCCGGCACGGTGGGAGTTGGGCTCTGCGGGGTGCTGAGCACAGACCGGGGGGGCTGCGCCCCCAGCAGGACCCAGGAGCTGGCTCCTGCTGTTCTTGGGGCTCCAAGGGCTGCCCGGGCCCCTGCTCGTGCGCGTTGGGAAGGGGATGGCGCGAGGGCAGTCTCCAGGCAGATGATTTCCAAAGCACAGGGTCCCCCTCTGGCACAGCTTCTAATCAGCAAAGCACTGGAAAAAAAGCGAGAGGGATGCCTGCGAGACTGGCCGGGCGGGAAGCTGGCCTGCGCTGCAGTGAACTGCATGAGCTAAGTTTATAAAAAGCCCTGGGACAGAGCTGCTGTGAACAAGAACCTGCCCCGGTGCCAGGCAGGGGACGGTGACCGCGATGAGCAGGGAGCAGTAACAACTCCCGCCTGCTCCATCGCCCCAACAAGTTCCCAGGCCGTGCCCCCCAGGGCTGGGTGACGATGTCCTGGCGAGGCCCAAGCACTGGGGGTGTGCAGCGGGACAGGGACCCCCGTGGCCCTGGGTGGCACGAGGGGAGGGGGCCATCCCTGTCTGCCCTGGGGGGGTGTCAGGACGCGGCACGGTGACAAAGCGGCTTGTCACAGAGAGCGAGGAGCATTTTTTGTTTTAATTCACCAATCTTCCAAATCAGTCACTCTGTTACCATTCATCTTCAGCAGGGGGAGATGGGGGGGGGATTGCTTAAACAGCAGGGAAACTGATAAGCCATAACAGATTTCTTTCTAGTAATTATTTCTAGTAATTAGCTTCTTTTCAGAGGAGTGTTTCTAATCTTGTGTGCATTGTGAGCTGTTGTGGATTGTGTTCTTCCTGGACAATGGTTTTAATCTGCCTGCGGACGGGGGCTTGTCACCGCTCCTGTTTTGTTCTTTTTTTCCAAACCTATTTCCCCCCTCCCTTGTAATGGCTGGCTGTGTTTTTCCTCCCCTTTCTCCCCAGGACGTAATTCTGATGGAATTAGCGGGGCTGGGAGAGGCGCGCTGTGGGTGGGAGCCGGGGCTGGGGTGATGCGAGGGCGCCCGTGTGAACTCCCCGCGGGCTGGAAGGGGCCGCGCGGCGGCGAGGCACCTGCGTCCTCCCGGCAGGCGCTGGCAGAACCTGTAGGCGACGCCGATCGCCTCTTCTTGTGCGCGTCTGCCAGCGGGGCTTGTCTCGGGGAGAGAAACGGCAAAACCGCAGGTTTGCTTGCAAGCGCTGCCCGGCTTGTGTTGGAGGGGAGATGCCTGCGCTCAGCCCCGGGGGCGAAAAGGGCTGCGGGACGCGGGGCAGCGAGGCCAGACCCTGCTCCTCCCGGAGCTTGCGGCTCGCCTAGAGAAAGAGGAATTGTCGTCCTGGTGATTCGCCTCGCTCCCGGAGCAAATCTGCGTTTGGGAGGGGAGAACGGGAGTCCTGGGTGCAGCCCTGGGGAGGGCTTCGGCTGAGCGCCGGCGCTGCGGGATCCTGCAAGAGAGGACACGCCGGGGAGAGGGGAGGGATTGGGAAAGCACTTGTTGAGCAGGGTTGAAGGCAAGGGAAGGGCTTGGCAAAGGGGGATGGATGGCAGGGCTCGCAGCGAAGCAAACCAGAGAACGCCATAAACATGAAATGCTCCCAGCCGGTTTCTGGGTGCACTTTGTTTTTAAGGTGCTCTCCGCAGTGCTTCTCCTGTGCGTGCTAAAAGCTGCAGGGGCAAATCCAAAGGCCGGGATTCCCTTGGAATCCGACTCCTCATTCAAAGGCTTTTATTCTTGGTAGCCTGATTTTTTTCCAAAGTTTGCTTGATGTCTGCCTGCCTCCTCATCCTGTAGGATTTCAGTCCTTTGGACGTGGTGTTTGGGGAGGTTCCTGGCATTTGCTCTACCAAGAGCTGCTTCCATCGTGGTCCACGCTGTTCTGCTGGGGTTTAGCCCTGATTGTTGGGCTCTGCCAAGTCCTGGAGCAGCGTGTGCTGCCAGGCATCTCCCCAGCACCAGAAACAGCACCTCCTTCTGCCAACTTCAGCTTTGCCTGCTCTTTTTTTAATAGGCTCGGTATTTGTTACGACCCAGAAAAGTTTGCCATTCTTCCAGCCTTCCTCCTCCCGCCTTGTTTTCCTAGACAACCCAATTTAAAACTTCTACTGCTGAGATTTTTGCTGCTTTTTCCTTTTTTCTATGTCCTTACGGAACAGAGCGCGCGCAGGCACCGGGGCCGCGCTCCCTGCTTGCTCCCGTCCCACAGAGCGCTGCTGATCAAAGGGTGCCGCGGCTCGCTGGGACCAGGCACACTTTGTTCCTTCTGTGAATCACATCAGATGAAAGTAGCAGGTTTTTGAGAAAGCTTGGGCAGACTTTACACCAGGCTGCAGTCATCGTATTTCTGTTCGCGTGCCTCTCAGCGCGGCGTTGGAGGCGGACGAGGCGCTCTGCCCCCGGCTTATGGTGCGTGGAAGCAGCGACGTGTTTGCAGAAGAGAGGGCTCATGGTTGCTTAACAGCTAAACCATTGTGGAATTACCCTGGTTTTCCTCTGGTTTAGGAGCGATCGCCGTCTCCCTGATGACACAACTTGTTGAGTTATTTGTGTAATGCCGCCGGCGCTGCGGCAAATATAGCCGCTAAGCGCTTTTAAAAATTAGGTCATTTAAGAGATCTGTCCTCTGACATTTTGACCTTAGTTTACTTAACGTTTAAGCCTCTGAAACGAAACAGTGGCAGGGCCTGGCCGTCAGGATGCCAGCACGGGGAGGAGCGATGCCCAACGGCAGGGCCAGAGCCGCCCGATTCCTCCTGGGGCTCTCGGGTTCGGCTGCCGCAGAGGAGGGACCCGCTCAGAAATTTGGGGTTGAGTTCATGGCCCCAAACTAAGTCAGTACCAGGGGTTGCAAAACCAAGCAGCCCCCTCTCCCGTCCCACGTCTCTGCCTGTTTCACTGGGGCTGCTTTGGGGAAGTTTTCTCCCCCCACCTTTCAGCCTCCCCCCAAACCTCTCGGTGGCGCGTGTGGCTGCCGGCCGGCCCCGCTGCAGCCCCAGTGCATTAACCTGCATCTTAGCAGGCTTTAGGGTAAGCAGATTGGCAAAATCCTCCCCCTGCCAGTTTTGCTTGCTAAGCCAGCCCAGGGGCAGGACGCAATCACCCCAGTTGGGGTTTCGCAGGGGGCTCATGGAGCCCATCAGCACCCGGCTGCATCCCTGCGCGCTCCCCTGCGCTGGGACAGGGACGTGCTGCCCTGGCCAAAGCCCTTCTGGAGGTCATCTCCTGTCCCTCGCCCTGTTCCCCAGCACCATTAATAGGCTGTAATTAACAGCAGGGGAAAACTCCTTGTGTATTTTAAGTATCTTAAGTCCAGTTTTCTATATTATTTTTTTAAGTGAAAAAACGCCTGCTTCCCACTACAAAAACGTCTTGTTTTGCTTCACATGGGGGAAAACCCCAAAGCTGGCTGTCAGGGGGCGGTGTAAAGCCATTGCCTTTCTCCCAGCCAGGGGTCCCTCCTCGCCCCCATCCCACCCTCCCCCGGGGCCGTGGCACTGCCCCGGCACCCCTGGGTGCTGCCTGCCGGGGCCGCGGCGTGCTCCAGGGAGGTGGCTGCCACGGAAGGGGCTGCAAGGACGTTTCAGAATGGAAACGTTTCACCGTGCCTCTTGGGTTTCTTTTTCTTTTGTTTTTTTTTCCCCTCGAAAGCACTATTCTCAGCAGCGCGTGGGCAGGGTGAGGTTGAGCGCTGGCAGGAGCCGCCGCGGGGTGCTCGGGGTGCTGGGGCGCGTGGGCCTGGCTGGCAGCGGGGCTGCTCTGCGGGGACTGAACCCAGGGGCTTGAGGAGGAAGGGGACGCTTTTCCGCTCAATGCCCGCTCTTTAGAGCCGCGAGGTCTTTGGGAAAGTTGAATATCCACCAAGAAAGGGGAAGGAGATAATCCGTGAGGAGCAGCAGCTCAGTTCTGCTGAGATGGTGTTTCCTATTGTATGGGAAGCGAGCGCAGTCTGGTCAGTCGCGCCTGGCTTCGGGTTTGCTCTGCCCCTGCCTCTGCCAAATTCGGATGGCTTTTTTTAATATGTCTGGAGGGTTGGGTTTTTGTTGTTTTTTTTTTTGTTTTTTTTTTTTTTTGCTCTGGTCTGAAACTGCCAGTTTCCATGGCCACAAGCACTTCCCTGCATCGTAGCCGGTTTGGGGTTTTGCTGTTTAGGGACCGAGCGAGCCCCACCGCTCAGGAACTTGAAAGAGCTCCTGTGCCAGCAGCAAGCTGCTACCTGCTGCCCGTGCCCCTGCAGACGGGGGGCAGGAAGCTGCCTTACGGGGACGGGCTTCGTGTCTCGGCGTGAAGGCACGTGTGCGGAACCCCTGCTTCCCTCGGACACAAAACATTTCTTGTGTTTTTTCTTCCCCTGTAGGGAAGAGCAGCGAAAGAGCCTCGTACTCCACGTTTGGAAGAGACACGGGGATGCCAGGACTAAACCAGGTAACGATAAAACGCCTCGGGATTTTTGCTTCGTTCTGTGGCTGCGCCGCGAGGCGTGAGAGCCCAGGGAAGGGGAACGCAAAGCGCCCTGGAGGCTGGCATCTCACCTCTGGGCACGGGTCCTGTAAAGCCTCTGGTCTGCTCAGGAGGGGTTGTCAGGTGCCTGTGGTTCGGACGTGTGTGGTTCGGACGTGTGCTGTCAGAGCCAGCAGCGTGCTGGAGGTGCTGCCCCCTTCAGCTGCCTGCCTGGGGGCTGAGCGCCACTGGTGCCGTTTGCCCTCCTCTCCCTGCTCCCCTCCTGCCCGGCATCACCCGTGGGGCAGCTCCGGCTCCGACACCTCCATCACACCACGCCGCAGCTCCCGGGCGTGCTGGAAGCAGCTTGGGCTTGAATCACATGCTTGAAACAAAAAGGGAGCAAAAGCCCTCTCCGACTAACATCACCCCAGAGGGAGCCTGCAGGATGGTCTCTGCCTTGCCAGGGGGACATGGGGAGGTGGCTGGGTTCCTGCTGGTTCCATCGATGCTCATCAGCGTGGTCGGGGAGGGACACGGTTCGGGAGAGCTGCCCCTCGCAGCAGCAGCCGTGCCCCACTGAGCTGCCCCGTGGGAAGCCCAGGGGCAGGACCAGGGCTGTGCAGTGGGGGGAAATTTGCTTCCTGTGGGGAATCCCGCGGGTGTAAATCAGAGCCCGGGAGCGCAGTCAACCAGCGCTGAGATAATCTCGCCTGCTGCCACGGGCAGCCAGAAATAGCTTTTGGGAAGGAGCGAGCACCTCCGCTTCGATGTGCTGCTGCAGGAGCCCCCGGAGCCCTGCGCTGGTGCCCGAGCGCTGCCCCAGGAAGCCGTCCCACCGTTTCATCCAGCTTTTGGAACAGCTTTTGGCTGGGCAGCTTTTTATTTTATAGATGTACACACACACACATATTACGTGTTTTAATTTTACACAAATTTGTCATAATTTCCTCTTCTCTGAACTGAGGATGTTTCCTTTGCTGAAACAGCTGTGCTGGCTGTCTGTGCCAGAGTGGATTTAATTTACCACTGAAGCTGCTAAAATAAAAACGGGACAGATGCCAAGCCGTGCTTTTTAATGTTATGGTTTTGCTGGGGTTTCGTGGAGGAGGGGGAGATATAAGGTAACAGACGTGGGGTGGGCAAATGGTGCCGCGAGCTGGGAGAGGCCCTGGCGCGGGCGCGCGGGGCCGGATCGGGTGGCGGCGGGCGAGACGGAGCCCGTTTGATGTGGAGGGGAGACAAAACCCCTCTTGTCACGGGCAGCGAGCGGGGCCGTCTGCCTGCTCGCCGTGGCCCCCAGAACAGTTGTTGCTTCTGGCTCCGCTTCTGGCCGGGGGTTCAAACCTGGTTTTCTGGAGAAGTGATGGAAAATTGTCCGATGGCAGATGCCTGGGAGCACAGTCCTCCCCAAAATGCCCTCCCCAAAATGCCCTCTCCAAAATGCCATCATTCCTTCCCAAAACACCCCCACTGAGGCAGATTTGCAGCTCCCCATTCACTTAACCCTTAACTGCCTCTGGAAGCATTACCAGGGCGAGGAAGGGGAAGAAAATGCCCTTTTCTCTGGGAATTAGCCTTAAAACCTCGGTGGCTCTCCTGGATGTACCTGCGGATGGAGCGGGGCAGCAGGGACCGGCCACTGGCACCTCCTCCAGCCCCTTGCTTTTCTTGGCCAAGCTGCTCCATGGCGCACAGCGTTTTCAGCACAAAGGTAATATGACCGGTGGAACAGATTGCAGGAATTCTACCAGCTGTGAATACATGAATACTCTTTCCCTCCCCGACCCCTTTTTTGAGGAGGCTGAGCTTTACAGCAGTCTATTTTTCTTTCCGGTTTCTCAAAAGCTCAAAGTTGTCCTTTATTTCAACTTGTCCTCTGAAGATGGCTTGAAACTAAACTTGTGACTCAAAGGCCTTTTGCCAGTCCTGTTAAATTCCACGTAAATACAAGTAATTTTCTCCCGAGGTGCAAGGGGCAGTGCCGATGGCCGTGCTGCTCCCCTGGGGTCGGGCTCCCCCCAAGGTCAGCTTGGATAAACACGAGGGAGGAGTTTCCTCTTTTTAGAAAGAGAGATTTGACTTCTCCCTGATAAAAACACGAGAGAAAACCACCAGGAGAAAAGGCATTGCAGCTCCATTGCCTTGCTTGCGATGGGTCTGGCTGCCTGCCACCATGGACTGGAGAGGAACTGGGATCGTGGGCTTGGTTTTACAGGCAGGGAGGGACTTGGAGATGTGCGGTCAGATGGGCCACAGACAGTGTAACCTCTCCCATGTCTTGCAACCGAGATAAAACGTGTGTTAAGGGCGATGTTCAGGCACGGCTGAGAGTTGAGACTGCGCAGGGGCTCCTCCAGGAACGGGGCTCTAACGCATGGGTTTGCTGGTGGGTGAGCGCTGTACCTTTGTTCCTGTCCTGGTGCATCCCCCCAGCTCCCAGCTGTTCCTGAAAAGGAGGCGAGAGAAAAGGGAGAGAGCTCTTACCTCAGAGTAAATGGGGTGCATTACTCAGCAGAATAAGCCAGTGAAACCACATCGAGCAGAATGAGACCTCGCAGCCGGGTCCCCAGGAGAACACCACCACCCACGGGCCCCTCGTGGGTGCCACATGGGCTGAGCTCGTGGCCTCAGGCAGATGCTTCCCACCTGCTTGGGTTCGCCGGCAGGATGGCGAGGGAGACACAGAGCCCATCAGCCTGACGGTCGCCTCCTCTTGGCCATCATAGCAGATTGTGATGCTAAAACCATCGGCGGAGTCCCATCCTGCCCCGGTGGGCAACGAGGTGGCAAGGTGAGCGTGGGACCATGATGCTCCCTGCTACGGCACCTGCTGGGGTGCACCCCTGGCTTGTAGAGAGGTTCCTCGCTGAGGTCCAGTGAGAAAACACAGCTTGAAGAACCCTTTTCTTGCTGCACACGTATTCCTCCCCACCCCTGTATTTACATTATTTCTTTCTGGCCCTTTGGCGTGTTGTTTTTTTTTTTTTTCTTGGCTGAATTTGTGCAAGGGTGGCTCAAGGCAGCTCTGTTCTATCCGAGGGAGCGTGGTGGTTTTCCAGCGTAATCACATGGAAGGGCTTCTCTGTCTCCTTGTTTGCAGACTGGTTTCCTGCCCAGCGAAATGGGAATCGCCAGTCCGAGCACGCTTTCCCCCACCGGGGTGAAAGGGGGGTCTCAGTATTTTTCTTACCCCAACAATCCTCGCAGGAGAGGTGCTGAGAGCAACATAGGTAAGTCCCTTCTGGCACCCCCGGATGCCACCGCTTCGGTCTGCGCTGAGCCTGGGTCAGGTCTGCCTTCAGAAATCAAAATGCTGAGGCTGCCGTGTGTTCACATGGGTGCAAATCTGGCATTTGCTTTTTTTTCTTTTTTTTTCTTTTTTTTTTTTTAAAAAAAAAAAAAAAGTATATATACAAAAACCACCTGGGAATTTGGGCTCTCAGTCCTGTGGAATTTCCTTCTTTCCAGCAAATGTCAGATTGGGTGAAAGATGCAAATGGCTTGAGGTTCTTGTAAAAACACCTCCAGCCACATTGCACATCAGTAGTTGTTCCTGGAAGACCTCGGGCTGCCTTCGAGGTGTTTTTGTGGCTGATGGCCCTCGGCAGAGCCCTGGTCCCGCTGCAAGCGAGTTGCAGGGGCGCGAGGCCGGGGAGCTGCTCACCCCACCGTGGTGGGGTTGGCTCCAACACCTCTCCCTGCCCAGCTGCCCACATCTGGATCCACCTAGAAATTGGGCACTTTGCTTCCAGTGGAGGTTAAGGTTGGGTGTTAATTTAATTTTCGAGTGAAGATGAGGCCCAGTTCACCAGAACTTGTGTTTCTTGTCATGGTTCCACCCCTCACCCCCACCAAAAGTCTCTTTGTTGCTATTTTGGGCTTTCCCCAGCAAACGAAACCAGAAGTGACCTAGTGTAACATGTATTTTTTCCAGTACTTTTCAGAAAAAGGCATTCGCTTTGATATTGCCACTTGAAAATGGTGCTGCTTTATGTTGTCAGCCTGGGAAATGACTTTTTTCACCGTTTCATTCTGTGTGATGAATTTCTCCTCCTGAGCTCTACCCAGCAGAGTCCTTGGCTCCACAAACTTTTAACCAGTGCTTCCTCTTGAGCCATTCCTCAGGATGTTTCCTCGCTGCCTCCCCCCAAAATTTGTCTCCCACCCTGCCAGCTGTTCGGGGCTGGACCTGGGAGGGACCAGCCCAGATGAGCACCAGGGCTGCTGTCCTGCAGTGGGGAAGCTTTCCAAAATATGTATCCTCTAAGGAGCAAATGAAAATACAAATCCATTGCTGCATTTGTTTTCTTTCTACATCCTCCTTTCATAAACCAACTTAGAGTTAAACTGTGTCCAAAAAAGCTAGCAAGGGATTATTTATGGGCTCTGTCTCATCCAAGGAGCAAGCACAGCCTTTCTGTGCCTGCTGAGCATCCCTTACTGCAGCTGTCCTGCGGGCTCGGTTTGCAGGTGAAACCCACCTTGAGGGTGCAGATGGGACGAGGAGTCAGGGACAGGAGGAGAGGCTCATCCTCAGTTGCTCTCGCTACTGACCCTTTGGCTATGGGACGTTGGAGGTCTGACCTCTATCCGCGACTGCATTTTCTGTTCCTGGCTTAGCTGGAGCTTGTTTTCCCTCCTGCTAACCCCCTTCGAAAGTTTGATCCTCTCTTCCTCTCTTTCACCCAGATGGACAGCCCAAAAAGGTTCGGAAGGTGCCTCCTGGACTCCCCTCCTCGGTGAGTCCAATAAACCAAAGATACCCGCGGATCTCCCATCCCCTGCTCCCTCTGCAGCCAGTGCTGCCGTCCCCGTGGCTCCAGCCACCCAGCCAGCAAAGCATCCTCATTCCTGGGGGGGGAGGGGGGCTGGCATTTTAGCAGGACAAGGAAGGGTTTTACTGCCCGTGCCTTCCTTCATGGGAGGAAAATGGGGAATCACAGCGGGGTTGGGGTGCTATCAAGGCAAAGGGGTGGTGGTGCTCCCCGAGCAGAGCAGCCTGCGGCGTCTGCGCCCGACCCCCTGCCCTCGCCGCTCTCCTCAGCCTGACGTTATGTCGCGAGTGCCCCAGTGAAATGCAATATTCGGGGCGATCAGATTTCACTCCAGAAGGGAAACCAAACCAGTTGTAACACAGGCAGGCAGCTGGGGCTGCTCCAGGTGTGTGCGCTGCCTGCGCTGTTTTATAAGAAAGCCGAGCAGCCTGTAGGAATATGTTAGCCATGCTCCTGCGGCTGTTAGAGGGGAATAAACTGAACAATGTCTTTGTGGCTAGAAGTAATGGGATCTGCAGGAAAGCTAATTGGGGCGGGCTGGAGGGTTCTTGCAGGAATATGGGAGCAGTCTGGCCGTGCAGCGGCCGAGGCCGCATTCCTCGCCGGAGCGTTTGCATGCTCGCAGGGGCTCGGGCGGGCTGCGTCCTGTGGGAGGGCTGGAGCTGGGGCTTGGGCTGGAGCTGGTGTTTGGGCTGGATCTGGGCTTTGGGGTGGCTGCAGACATGGCTCTTGCCGGATCACATCGTACCCCTACCCATAGCTGGTGTTGGCACAGCATGGAGCGAGGGGACACCCATGGGTGTCGAGCCATGAGGAGCTTTTGTGCTGTCGCTGCTAATGTAAAGCATGGTCTAAAACCTCTGCTGTGGGTTCTGCCTCTGGAAACGATTCCCCAGCTGCCAGTTTGGGGAGGATGGAGGAAGGGAAGGGCACTGAGGGATTGTTGGCATCACCTCTCAAAGTGGAGGGTGGCAGAGGGCAGCGAGCAGAAGCCCGGCTCCAGCCGGCAGCACTGGGTTGCTCTCAGAATCTGTCTTAACAGAAAACCAGCTTGAAGCAGAATTTGTGTCGCTGCGTCGTGCTTGTGTGAAATTCAGAGCTTCTAAACCGCAGCTGACATGTGGGGAAAACATTGCTCCCGACAAATGGCCGTTTATGGGCCTCGGATATCAAAGGCGGCGGGGCCCTCCGCCTGTCGCTCTGGCTGTGCTCGGAGGAGGGCCCTGGCCCTCCCGGAGGAGCTGTTGGTGTTTGCTGAAGCTCGGCCCCGTGCGTGTGTCGGCTCCGACACCTGCACCCTGCTCTTCCACCCCAGGAAGCGCTGCCTCCCGACCCGGCGGGCCCTCGCCTGAGGAGCCCGGGCCTGGCTGCGTGGGCCAGGGCCATGTGTGCGGCCGCCTGCTCCCGGCCTTCGGCCCCCGCCGAAATAAAGCCCACCTCATTCGGGCTCGTCCCCACCGAGCCCCTTTCCCCGGCAGAGGCTGCCCTTCTGCCGTGACCTCTGGCTTTTTGTTTTGTTTTTGAACTTCCATGCCAGGAGAAAGAAATCCACACCTACGTGGTGAGGAAGGCAAAAGGCCCTCGCCTGCCTCAAAGGCAGCAGATCAAAGGCTCTTTCGTGTCTGGCTTGCCTGTGAAGGAGCCCGCTCTGTGTTATCGCTGGACCCCGTGCAAAATAAATAGGTTAATAAGCCTCTTATTAAAATAAAGTGCTTTAATCTGTAATTCTGTAGCTGCTTTGGAAACAGGGAGTGGTCAGCAGCTGAAATAGTTGGTGGCTGATGTGGGAGCGATGGTGCTGAAGGCACCGTCGGTGTGAGATGGTTAAAGAGGGATGCGAGGGGCAGCTGCTGGCTGCAGACAGGCCCATGGTGCTCCCTGGCTCATGGGAACTGACCCCGTTTGGGGTCAGTTCCTGCAAAATAGGTAGTTGGGTGCTGGGCTCGCACAGCAGAGTGCACCGCATCTCACGTGCATTGGAGGGCACGGAGAGCCCCTGGGCCTCCATCATTTCATCCATCTGATGTGGAGCTGTTACAGAGCTGGATGGCAGGGTCAGGGCTCCTACTTGCGCTCTCCCATGTGCAGGCGTCCCCAGGCACAGCACCTGGGGCTGGATGAGGCCCCTGCACCTCAGCTGGCCTTGCTGGAGGAAGCTGGGGGGGATTTTGTGCAAGTTGGTTCCTGCAGGGTCTCATTGCTGCAGTGAGCATGGTGGCTGGGAGCTGCTTCAGCCTGTGAATTCGCAGTCTGGTCACTGCTCTGTTTGGTTTTAGTCTGCCTGGAGTCCCACCCCGGTTTATGCATTTAAGCAAGAAAAACAGGGAAGGGGAAAAATAATAATAGTAAAAAAAATCCCTGCGACTCCCAGCGCTGGGGCTTTTCATGCAGCTCCCTCGCCAGCTCTCGCCGCGCTGGCAGTTTTAACCGGAGGAAATGACCTCACCTGGAGGTCCCCGAGGCCGACGCCGGAGCTGCCGGCGAGGGCTGGGGCCGCGGGGGGGAGCAGGGACCTGGCGCTGATTTACCGCTTCCTGCGGCGCTTGGCCGGCGGCCGCGGCTCAGCCGGCTCCCCCCGCGCTGGGATGCGCCTCGCACCCTCTCTGCTGCTCTGGGGAAGAGCTCAGACGGCTTTTTCAAAGCCTCCCCTTGGGCCCAAAAGTGAAATTAAAGATCTGGAGGGGCTGGGGGCACCGCTGGGGCTGGGGTGGGGAAAGGGACCCTCGGGATCTGATGGGAGGCAGAGGGTCGGGGACGTTGGAACAGGGAATGTTCGCAGTGAGGCGAAACCCCCTTGTTTTGCAACCCTGTTCCCTTCTTCCCAGCTATTTTATTCTTCTTATTTTTGCTCTGGATTTATTAAATGGATGCTGAGGCTCACCACGGCCCCCCCGCTCCGCTGCCGCACAGCTGCCTCGCGCGCTGGCCAGGTGCCAGCCCCTGGCAGATGGCGCAGGGCTATTAGACGTGCTTCATTCGATTCCCTGTCCCAGCTCCCGCTATTTAATCAAATTATAGGAAAAGTCAATTTACTGGATTCTCATTCTTCGCAGCCTCCTCCATTCCCCCGCTCTCCCCAGCCGCCGTGCGCACGCGCTGCCCACGCGTGGGGCTCCTCCAAAGCCGCGCTCGATGCGGCACAAAGGCAAAGCCCCCCCCAGATCTTCATTTGTTGCGCGAGGGACAGAGGGTGGTTTCTGTCTGTTAGATTTTACCCTTCCCCTGTCTTTATTTTCGTTTTTCACTGGCTCCCCTGTGGCGCTGATGCCCACTGGTTGCTTTTAGCTCCCTGGTGCCCCATGGGGTCCAGCCACTCACCGGGGAAGATCCACGCTGTCCCTGGGGAGGTTTTTCCAGCTCTGGTTTAGGGCACAGCCTCCCCACGGAGGTCAGCACCCAAAAGGGAGCAGACAGGGGACCACGGGGGGCTGCTGGCCTCGGACGGAGCCGCCTGCTCCCAGGAACAGAGACCGGCACAGATGAAAACTGTGTGCAGGGCGAGCGAGCGCTGCCTACAGAGCTCAAGGGAAGTTGGTCCAAGAAGCAGGAACCTGAGGCCCAAGGGGAAAAAGAAGCAATGCATTTAAACATAATCACTGGTGCATTTCAGAGATTTTTTTTTAATCTATTTCTCCCCCTGAAAAGAAGAAATTCTCAATGTTTTGGGCAATTGCAGAAATAGAGAACAATTTTGCCCCCCCGTGCTGGGTGAGGAGAAGGGGTCGGAGGGGCTGGCTGGGTGTGGGGAAAGAGAAACTTGAGGCCAGTTTCCTTTCCAAAGAGAGCTGCATCTTCCAGGCAGAGCTGGCTGAGCGTGCCCAGCCAGCCCCTGCACCCGCCTCTGCTTTCGTGGGTATTAAAAAAAAAAAATCAAATAGCAGTTTCAGAATGAATCAAGGGGTGATGAAAATAGGCTGAAACAAAGGTTCTCACGTAATTTCGAGTGGCATTTCGGTTTCTTTGCGTGTTGAATTCCTGCTTTAAAAATGTATGGTTTTGCACAAAGCACATGATGGTTTTCTGCGAGGGCTTTCTAGGATGCGGTTGGTTAATTTAGGGAAAAAAAATCTTTTTTTGCTTAATGTACTGTCAAGTGCTGCATACCTGAGCAGAGCTGCAAAAATCTGGCCGAAAGCCCTCCAAGAGCTGTCCTTTCCCGTGTGCCATTCCGCACGAGGGACTGCTCAGCTCACAGCTTTGTGGTCTCTCTGTTTTTGGTGGTTTGCAGCCTGACCCCAGGCACAAGTGCAAGGAGCGGGGCTGGGGCCAGGCACTCCCCCTGTGGGGTCTGGGAGGCTGAGTGTGTCCCTACAGCCCTGGGACGCACACGGGCTGGGGTTTTGGGGGCTGTCCTGTTGCTGGAATGAAGGATTGTTAAAATAAATAAAACAAAGCTGTGGCACCTTGCAGCCCACAGGTTCACAAGCGAACGCAGCATGGGGATGAGCCGGTCCCGAGGGCTCTCTAGTCCCCGTCCCCACCACCCTGCACCATCTCCTCCCAGCCTGGTCCATGCCCTTGGGTGCGGGTTAGCACGCAGAAATGATCATGTTTGTGGTTACCCATAAAAAGCTATAACCGCAGAAAAGGGAACTAGAGCAGCGAGTCGAAACTTGTGCTGCTGCCGGCCTCCTGGGCGCTGTTACGGGAAGGCGCAGGCTGATCGGCTCGACCCCACACCACTCCCTGGTTGTTTGATACCATCCCCGTGGCTTTGACCCCCACCTCTTTTGCCAAATTTTGCCTCTTTTGTTGCCTGCTGGGATGAGGGCAAGCAAAACTGTGCTGGGGGGGTGACCCCCAGGGAGCAAGCGGGGCCGGCGGGTGGCCGAGCGTCGCTCCTCACTCCCTCTTTCCCCCCCTGCAGGTGTATCCATCCAACTCAGGTGATGACTACAGCAGGGATCCAGCTGGATATACCCCCTCAAAACCTCCCAGCACTGTGTATCCCGGAGCCTTTTATATGGCAGGTGAGTTTTTAACCACCCTGGTGCCACAGGGGCTGCCCAGCACGTTGCGGCCGATCGGGGAGGAATTGCACGGGGAGGAATTGCACGGCATGTGGTTGGGGCTGGAGCACAAGATGCAGCCCCAAAACAGCTCCATGTGCCAAAACAGGGCAACGCTCAGCGTGGGCAGTGGGTGAAGGGGACGGATGCAGCCCCCAGCCCAGGCTGCAGGACACGTGCCGGCATCTCTGCCCCGCTCACCTCTGCCTTCCCTTGCAGACGGGCTCCATAACTCGCCAGACCTGTGGAGTTCACCCGGTGCCATGAGCCAGTCAAGTTACGGGGCCATGCTGGGCAGCTCCTCCTCCCCGCTCCCGCAGCCCGCCGGCTTCAACAGTTTACATCAGCACGAACGCATGGTAACGTCCCCGTCGTCCCCTGGGAGCTGCGGCACAGCCCTGCGGGGAAAGCTCCGGTGGCTGCAGCCTTTCGGGGGCCTCCCTCACCCCTTTTCCACCCCTCTCGCCAGAACTACCAGCTGCATTCAGGAGAGGTCAACGGCGGGCTCCCCTCCGTGTCCGGCTTTTCCTCGGCCTCCACCCCGTACGGCGTCTCCAGCCACACGCCCCCGATCAGCGGGACGGACACCATGATGGGTACGTAGGGCACCCCGCGGAGCCTGGTGCCGACACGCAGTGATGGGCTGTGACACCCCTGTCCTCTTTGTCCGCCATGTGTCCTCTTTGTCCCTCGTGTGCCATGCAATGCTCAAGTCCCCCCTGCGGGATGCCCGGCTCTCGTGGGGGTCAGGTGTGGGGTTTTGGCCTCCCGAGGCAGCAGGGGCTGGCACCCCACTGAGTGAGTCTGGGAAGAGACCAGAGTCTGCGAAATTGCCCCGTGGGGATGCCACGGCTTAAGTGAGCTGCGGGGGGAGGTGGCACCAAGTTGCAGGAAGGTGCAGGGGCTTCGTGTGAAGCCGCTCATCTAAATCCGGAGTGCTGCATTCAAGTTAAAGCCCCGAGTGCTTGAATCTCCAGCCCTGCTGAACCTGTTACGAAGCCTCTTACTGAAAAGAACTCGTGTTCCCTGGGAAGTGAGGTCCCTGACCTTGATCCATAGGGAAACCCTCCTTTCCCCTTCTCTGAACCAGCTGGGGATTGTAGGGGGGCCTAAATTCCCCAGCTAAAAGGGGTCTTGCTGTGGTGGGGACACTTGGCTGCTGTCAGGGCACGATGCCTTCAGCCTCGTCTCATCAAGATGTTTCTGCGGCCCCAGGGAAGCCACTGGGGCACACATACCCTTGTCCGGGCTGCTCTGAGCTGTGCCTCCATTTATTTTTCAAGAAAAACAGTAAGAATGGGGGATTTCAATCTGAGAGCAGGTAAAGAGGAGGTCCAGTACCAGGTGTCTCGTCGCAGCGGGTTTCTGGCACCCTGCAGTGATGTCTTTGTCCTCTCCTGACAGGTAACAGAGGAACCACGGCCGGGAGCTCAGGAGACGCGCTTGGGAAGGCACTAGCTTCAGTAAGAGCTGCGGCAGATCCCCGACCCACTCCCTGTCCCTGTAGCCCTCCCCTCTTCCCCTTTTGGCAGTGGGGAAGATAGACACAAGAAGTTTGGGTGAGCCTGAGCGGCCCAGGAACACAGCTGCCACTTAGCAGATGGGGAAACTGAGGCACTGGGTGTTAAAACAGCCCCACGGGCAGACCCGCGCCCACAAGCTGACACTGCCCCGCACAGCCGTGTGCCCCGCACTGTCCCTGTGATAGGACCTGAGGGGCCTGGGGCCCTGTCCCTGTGTGCTGCTTCAAACTGGAGGGCACTGGTTCCCCTGGGGAGCTGTGTCCTTTGCCGCTGGGCTCTCAGATCTTGAGGTTGCCCCTGTCCCGTTCAGCACAGGGACCTTTGCTTTTGCAAAAGGTTCTGCACCCCATGATCGTTTCTGGGGTCTCTTGCTTCCTTCCACAGTGGGACCCCAAGAAGGGAGGCTGCAGCTGCAGTGGGGGGACAAAGGGAGACCCCAGTGGTAAAGGGAGACCCGCAGGGCAAAGGCTCCCAGGGTGCTGGGGGTGGCTCCGGGGCTGGTGCTGGGACAGGAGGGACGTGCTGGTCCTCGCTGTGGTGGAGCTTGGGAAGGGGAGAGCGAGCACGGGGTGAGCGCTGCTGACTGTGCCCTGCTTCTCTTGCTCCAGATTTATTCCCCAGATCACTCTAGCAATAACTTCTCATCAAACCCCTCTACACCGGTCGGCTCCCCTCAGGGCCTTGCAGGTAGGTGAAAGCGTTGCTCTCCGTGTGAAGGGGTGCGTGAGGTTTGCTGTCAGGGGGTGTAAAGCAGCGTGCTTCCCAGCTCAGCTCCAAACCCTCATTAAACACCCTATGCTTTTGGCAATCTGACCAAATCCCCCTTATTTTTGAAAGCAGGGGAGTGAAGAGGGAGGAAAGGAAAGCTGGGAGGTGTATGTCCCCCTCTGTTCCGAGTGGAGCAGCGCACAGCGCAGCTCCCGTCCCATGGCACAGCACTGGGAGCGTGGCACACGAGGCGATGGCCCGGCATGCCCCTGGGTTTGCCCTTGCAGAGGTATTTCGGTAGGCTCCTCTGCTGGAGGAGCGAGTCCGAAGCATTTCTGCCCCCCCCCCCCCATCGAACTCCTCACGCCATTCAGAGAGCTCCGTCCCCGAGCATCCTGTCTTGGTGGGGCCTGGGCAGCTTTTCCCTGGTTCTGTCTCCCATGGGAGGAGCCCAGTTTGAACTGGGACGCAGCCAACTAGTAAAAAGCATTTTCAGCATCTGCTGAAGTTCCACCTCCCGGGTGTGTGGGTGCAGAGCGACGTAACCCCCCCGCCTGCTGCTCCACCGAGATGGGAGCAGACGGGGAGGCTCTGGGAAGGGTGCTCAGAGCAGCACATCCCTGCTCCCTGGCCCAGCAGCGTGGGCTCACTGCCCGCCTCTTCCCTGAGACAACACGGATTTTAAAACCTCTCAAGCTCCAAAGACCTGAGCTCAGGTCCCTGACAAGGCAGAGCAGCAGGGGCCGTACAGAAATTCCCCGGGGTGGCTGTGGGACCGGAGCACAACCCTTGGCAGCATCTCTGTTAGCTGAGGCGGGCACCTGCCCAAAGCCAAAGCTCCTCGGCAGGCACCTTGGGAGCGGTGATGGGGAGCAGGGGCAAAACCTAAATGTGCCAGCCCCTGCGCGTGGTGTGACCAGTGCCACGGTGGCCTTGCACGGTGTGACCAGCGCCGTGGTGGCCCTGTGCTTGGCCTGCACGCCATGGGTGCCCGCGCAGCGCCCTGGTGGCCCCGCGCTGGCCCAGCTTCCAGCCCCACCTAGCGGCTGCCGTGCCCGGTCCCAAGCTGTCGCCGTTTGTTCGCAGGCACATCCCAGTGGTCGCGAGCGAGCGGACAGGGTGCCTTATCTCCCAGCTACGAAGGGAGCCTCCACACCTTAGTAAGTGTTGCCCAAAGTTCTCCTTTCTCCTTTTCTTCTCCGTTCCACCAGGCACCTGGTGGGAGTGGGCTGGGCAAACGCCTCTCCCCCAGACGTCTGGGACCCGAAGGAGGGTGGTTGGTACACGGTTGGGTGCAGCTGAGCAGGTCGGGGCGCCTGATTCCCCGAGCCCACAGCATTGCTGACGTAGCCCAGCACCCTTAGCCCCTTACAGCCCACCCACATCGCTGCGGGGCTGGCCCAGCCTTACAGATCTGTGCTGGTTTCTGCCCGCCTTGTCAGAGCAGACCTGCTGGTGTGACACCTCGTGTCCCCGGGGGTGGCAGTGCCGGGGTCAGGGTGTTGTTTCTCCCCACGTCCGCCTCGCAGCGGCGGAGGTTTGGCTGCAGCCTTAGCAAGAGGGCTGCAAGGGGCTGCTGGCTTTGCAGGCGTTAACGCAGGTTTATTTCTCCACCCGCTCCCTGAAGCAAAACAAAATGGAAGACAGGTTGGACGAAGCCATCCACGTGCTGAGGAACCACGCCGTGGGCCAGACAGCGGCCATGCCGAGCAGCCACGGGGACATGCACGGGCTCCTGGGCTCAGCACCAGCACACAGCGCCGCTGTGGGCAGCCTGGGCCAGGCCTTCCCCGCCTCGGTCATGTCCCTGGGGAGCAGGCACCCGAGTCTGGTGAGTGGGAGAGCACACGGCGGTGGCTGGCGGGTCTATGTTAGGAACCCATGTCCCAACGTCCCCTGACAGCCAGAGGGGCGTTGCTTTTGGTGTGAGAGCAGCTCGATTTGTCCAGCTTGGGTGGCAGCTTCGAACTGCCACCAGGTGCTCTGAGCACCCACGGGTTCTTGTGCTGGTTCCCCAGGGTCCCCTCTTGCCCACAGCAGCATGTTTTTGGCAGGTCTTGTTCCCTGCTAAAGTGAATATTAATGCATTTCCAGTCTCCAGAGAACCAGATGTGCTTTGCACCTGAGCACCCCCATCTCTATGGCCATGGACAACCTGTGTGTCCCGTGCCACAAACCAGTGCCAGCTGCAGAAATGAGCGCTGGCAGCAGGGCTGGCTCTGTCCTGCCAACGCAGTGTGGTCTTGGGGGGTGCAGGCTCGGGAAGGCTGCCCAACCCTTGTCCCTTGCATCCAAGCCCTTCAGGGTGAAGTCCGTGCTTCTGGGATGTCCCCTGCTCCGGGGACTTTGTGGGGCTTGCAGAAATATTGGTGCTCAGTGGAGACAGGGTGCGTGCAACCACGCAGGGTGTCTCTGCAGCATGCGAGCCGTGCATCCCAGCAGAGAGAGGCTTTCCCATGGGCACAGAGCTGCTTTCTGCAGTGTCCTCATCAGTCCCCAGAGGGGAGCCGGTGTGGGTTGGCTCTTCTCTCCTGCATGCCAGCACTCCCGGTGGGAGCGTGCAGGGAGGGTACGCGGCTCTGCTCGGGGTGACCTGCGCCCGCTGGTCCTGACACTGCCACCCCTCAAGGCTTGCTCTGCTCGTTCTGCTGTAGGTGGGAGGAGGTCACCCCGAAGACGGGCTGTCCAGCACCCCCAGCATGCTCCACAACCATGTCACACTTCCGTCACAGCCCAGCTCGCTCCCTGACCTCAGCAGGCCGCAGGACACGTACAGCGGTAAGGCAGCTCTGCACGCGCGCACGCTCCAATCCCACGGCAGCTCGGGGTGGGGGCTCTCACGAGGCTGGTGCTCCCTGCTGGTTTCCGTGCTGACCCTTTTCCAGAGGTCCTTGACGTGGCTTCTGGTTTGTGCTGTGTGTTCCCATCCCTTCAGCTGTGGGTGCAAAGAGCCCCCAGGCCCTGCGCTGCTGGGGGCACGCTGGGCTCTGACCCTGGAGGGGGGTAGGGGGTGGGATGGGGGGGTGAAGGGGATGGGATGCAGCCGTGGGGCAGAGTCGGTGACCCTCCAGCTTTGCTGGCTGTGGACCCCCCCAGCCCTCTCCAACCCCCTCTGCTTCCTCGGCAGGCTTGTCAGGGGGGCTGGGGCGAAGCAGCGTCTCCTCGGGAACCAGCGAAATAAAGCGAGAGGAGAAGGAGGACGAGGAGAACACATCAGTGGCGGATAACTCAGAAGAGGAGAAGAAGGAGCTGAAACCCTCCCGGAATAGAACAAGGTGCTCTTTGAACAGGTCTCTCCCTTCACTTACTCTGTTACCCATCTGAAGGCATTCGGACTGGGGCACGGCCACGGTGACCCCCGGGCGCTGGGCTCGGCCCGGTGAGGCCGGAGGTCGTCCCGTGGTGTGACGCTGTCCCGCCAGCCCCTGCCCACCACAGGAGCCCTGCCCGTCCTCGCAGATGCGTGGCGTGGGCCGTGTCGTGCTGGGGAAGGCTCCCGGCCTCCCTGCCCTGCTGCCCCCATCCCCACAGCTGGAGGCTTTGTGCCATGTCCGCGCAAGCTGCGCCCGCCTGCGTGGTCGCTGGGGGCATTGTGGTTGTGCTCAGGCAGGAAGGGGCACTCAGCGTCCCTGGCTAGAGATTTGGGGGAGTTTTCAGCCTCCTCCCTGCTTCAGTTCAGCTCTGCTGTCTGCCTCGGGGCTCCTGAACCCCCGTCGCATCCAGCCAGACAAGTGGCAGCGGATCACGTAGAGTCCCTCCAGCGTGCTGGCTTGTCCGCAGCCTCGCCATCGGCTCGGGGACCTCGCCAGGGCGATGCTGCCCAGAGGGGCAGCGCCGGCCCCGAAATTGTAGCTGGGGACACCAGTGTCAGCCCTGAATGCCTTCTCCGGGCCACCGCACGACCTCCCAGTGACAATCTCAGGCCTTAATTGCATTGTTGTGGTTTCTTTGTTTGGTATTTAAAAAAAAGGGGGGGGAGAGGGGATGGAAGAAGAAGAGTCTTAATTGCTTCTCTCCAAAGTCACCGCATGTCCCCGTGTCCCAGCGGGGGCACGCGGGGCGCAGCGTCTCGGTGCCCGATGTGTGTTTCTTTTCTGTGAGTTGACCAGTGCTGAGAGTGCACGCGAGGAATGTCCCTGTCTCGTTCTTATTTTAAACCATTAGTCAAGATGAGGATGAGGAGGACGATCTTCTTCCCCCAGAGCAAAAAGCCGAGAGAGAGAGAGAAAGGAGGGTCGCCAATAATGCCCGTGAGCGCCTGCGGGTCCGTGACATCAACGAGGCCTTTAAAGAGCTCGGACGCATGTGCCAACTCCACCTAAACAGCGAAAAACCGCAGACCAAACTGCTAATCCTACACCAGGCCGTATCAGTCATACTGAACCTGGAGCAACAAGTTAGAGGTCAGTGAGGGTCCCGGAGTGGTGATATTTTACGTATCTGATCGGCACGGGGCTGTCTGTCTGTCTGTCTCCTGTGACATGTGCTGTGGTGCCTTGCACTCTCTCTCTGCCCTGTGGCCTTGGATTCCCAAGGCTGTTGATGTCTTTTTTTTTCTTTTTTTTTTTCCTTTTTTTATTTTTTTTAATTTTTTTTGCAACCCTGCTGTTCTCACTTTTGTTCCCCCCTGCCATCGCGTGTGCTGCATGCCGGTCCCCGAGGGGGAACCTGCGCCCGCCAGCCCCGGCGGCATCCCCGCTTTCCTGCAGCCAGCCGCTTTGCTCAGCTGCTTGGCCAGCGAAAAAAAAACACCCGAACAAACAAACAAACAGCAAATCTTGAGAGGGGGCCCGGACCTGAAACCTCTCCAAGGGCAGCTCCAAGCCCATCGCCCATGCCTCCCCGTGGCTGCTCTGGAGGTGCCTCCTTCCTCCCCGGCACAGCGCTGGGGAGCGCAGGCACTGCACGAGAGGTCGGCACCGCTGAGCCCCGGATCGGGCAGCCCTCGCCGCCTCTCAGAACCGCTCTCCCACACGAGCCGGGAGCTCTGCGTGTCCGTAGCAGGGCCCGGAGCCAGCAGCGGCCACGTGTGGGCTCTCCCCCTCGCCAGGGCAGGCTCGCTCCTTCCCCACGCGTGTGCGCCCGGAGGGGAGGCGCAGGGCTCAGCTTCCCGGAGGACTTTGCTGCTTTGTTCCCGCAACCCGCAGTGCATGCTCCTGCCTCCCGGAGCCGGGCAGGTTAACCCCCTTTCTCTCTGCAGAGGCTGTTGTAACACGAATCCGTGGTTTGTGCCTGGCTGTGCTCCTCTCTGCTGGCCTCTGCTGTTGCATTGATGTTGGAGTCCTTTGTGCCTCTCTTCAGTTTGTAATTTTTTGCCTTTCATAACGTATATTTTTTCCTGTCTCTTTTTTAATTTCCCCTTCCTTTTTTTTTTTTTTTATTTCGAGTTCTTATTTTTTGGTTCTGTTCTTTCCAATCTCCTACAGACAGTCCCCAGCCGTGACCTCTCGGTGGTCCCACTCTCTACCTTGTACTTGCTGCTTGCGGATGGAGACAGGAGCCGAGGGGCGGCGGGGGGCCGGGTTAGGCAGAGTTGGCACCGTGGTCACTTTGGTCTCCCACGCTTGTCCCTTTTTAAACCCTTCTTGGACGCAGCTGGGGAGGCAAGCCGAGCCCCGTGTGCTGCTGTCAGCAGGCTTTAGCGCAGGCAGCTAGGGTGTCACTTCTCCAGCGGTTTTGGTCTCCGGGCTGCTCTGCAGGAGAGAAGCCGACCCCACATCCCCTCCTGCGGGGCTGCAGTGGGGCCGTCGGGCCCCTGTGTGCCCAGCCAGGGCTGCTGGGGTCTTTCTGCCGCGATCAGCGGCCAACAGGGCAGGAAGGGGAAGGAGATCAGGGAGGTGTTACAGGAGCCAGGCAGGTGCCACAAAGCGGCCGAGGAGCCGCACGTCCTTACAGCCTCGAGGACGCCGCATGGCCCCACAAACCTCTGGCAGCGCTTGCTGGCGGTGGGGAAAGGGCTCCATCCCGCTGGGCTGCGGTGAGCAAGGCGCTGCTGGAGCTGCAGCGCTGCCAGGAGCCACAGTGCTGCCAGGAGCCGCAGCCACCAGCGTTAACTGGGAGGAACGAGCCCTGTCACTGCCAGGCTCCACTCCACGGCCGCGGTGTCCCCAGGCGCTGCAGAGAGGCAGGGACAGCGGCAGGGACAGCGGCAGCCCCCAGCCCCACGCAGGCAAAAGCTCATCCGGGAGCCCTCGCTTCCCCTCTGCGCGGTCAGGCGCAGCCTGGGGGCTTTCCAGACCCCTGAGCGGACCCAGGAGGGCTCTGCCTCTGCCACCCGCCTTAGGTGGGGGCTCGTCCCCGTGTGGCTTCCCTGGGGCCGAAGGCCATGGTCTGCCCCGGTGTGAGGTCTCAGCCAAGGAAGGTGTCTTTCCTGCAAGAATTTTTGCTCTGGGGGAGAAGGTCGTCTGTACAGCAAATTGGGGGCTCGGAGGGGACGGGCTGCGGGCGAGGCCACGGTTGAAGATGCTGTCAGCGCGGTGCTGCCTTCCCCACCCACCGGCCTGTTTGGGGCACCCCCAGGATGCCGCCAGCAGTGGAAGCTCTCCTGAGCTCCCAACCCTGCCTGGGAAATTCCCCCCTTCCTGGCTGATTTTGGGGTTGGATGTTGGCCCCGTGGCAAGACCTGGATTCAGGGTCTGCATCCGAGACTGACTTCCAGCAGCAGCTGAGGGCACTCGGCTCCCACCCCGGTGCTGCCCCCACCCGTAAGAGGGTGCTGGGCCCCATGGCCCCGCGCTGCTGGGGCACAAAACACCTTCACTGGGATGACTGCAGCTCTGGTTTCTGAAGGAAACTGCAAAGAAGAATTTGGTTTCTGCCAACAAGTCTTTGTCTTGGGGGATAAACCCAACGATTTTGGCTGAGACGCCCCCCGCGCCTCCCAAACTTTTGAAAACAACCAGAATGGTGACGTTTTGCAGGGGGGGAAGCTGTCGGTGCTGCTGCTGCACCTGCAGCCCCCCCAGCCCCGCGCTGGCAGCACCTTCCCGCAGCTCGCAGGGGTGGCCGACGGCCCGAGTGGCCTGGGCCGCCCCAGAACGCGCCCGAGGCGAATTGGCACCCAGAGTGAGCCCGTTTGGGCCGTTCGCAGCGGACACCAGAAGCACTACCAGCACGGCAACGTCTAGCCCCCCTCCTGGTACCACCCCCCTGACTAACCCCTGTGGTGCTATGAACCCAGCAGTACAGACGAGGCCTTGTCACTGGAGGACAAAGATCTGAGGGACCGGGAGAGGAGAATGGCCAATAACGCCAGGGAGAGGGTGCGCGTGCGGGACATTAACGAGGCCTTTAAGGAACTGGGACGCATGTGTCAGATGCACTTAAAAACGGACAAAGCACAGACCAAACTGATCATCCTACAGCAAGCGGTGCAGGTCATTCTGGGCCTGGAGCAGCAAGTACGAGGTATGGTAACAGCTGGCAGGTGCATTTCGGGGCCTCTCCCCCCACGGCTCTGCGTGCGCGTGCGGCTCCGTGCGGCTCCTGCTTCGTTGTGTGTCTGCCTCGGGCGCGCCGCGCCGCTGGCTGAGCTCTCCAAAGCCATGGCCCTGGGGTGGATTCGGAGCCTCTCTGCCCCTTTCCTGTCGTGCTTAATGGGAATTTGGCACCTGGATCCCATTAAGCAGCTTTGGAAAACTCAGTCCTCGGCTCCGTTAGCTGGCTGGGGCACGTGGGGTTTTCTGAAAGCAAGCACACGTCTCGGTTGGCACGGTGGCTCGGCCGGGCACGGGGTTTTGCTCTAGCAGGGTCCGGCCACGTTACTGCAGCCACTGCCGGGAGCAGCAGGCAGAGAGCAGCTCTCACCGAGCTCATTTCCTCGCGTGTCCCGTGCGTCTGTCCTGGGACCCTGTCCTCTCGCTTTCGGATGCTGCTGCTGTGCACGATGCTGTTGCCCAGACTGAGGTTGCTTCCTTTCCTCCCTTGCTGTTTTTGGCATAGAGCGCAATCTGAACCCTAAAGCAGCCTGCTTGAAGCGTCGGGAAGAGGAGAAAGTGTCCGGAGTGGTAGGAGATCCCCAGATGACACTTTCAGCTTCGCATCCTGGTCTAGGAGATGGTCACAACCCTGTCGGACACATGTAAAGGTATTGTTCCCCGCCCCGAGATCCCAGCCAGGTCCAGACGTGCGCTGCTCCTCTTCAGCAGCTCAGCGCCCCTCGTTGGGCTGCAGCCGGCGTCCTCCTTAATTTTCATTTGGGGGATGAGCCACGCGTGTGTGCCATTTGCTCGTCCGTGCACACCCAAAGCCTCTGCCCGGAGCAGAGGCACCATCCCGTAGCTGGCACAGGGTGTTTGGGTGCTCTCACCACCCCGAGCAAGCTCAGCTCTGCGCTGCACTTCCCAGCACTGCCCCAGTCGGCTACTGGAAACCAGTGACTGCTGCTGGTCCCACGGGAGGGAAAGGGCAGGTCCCAGAAATGCCGGGGAAGGCACAGAAAGTGAAAATCCCAAGCGAGGCCGTGGCGGGCACAGGGTCTGCTGGTCCCTGGTTTTAGTCTGAGCAGTACAGGGGTGCTGATGTGGGGTTGAACACATCCAGGAGAGATGGGGCAGGGCTAACCCAGCAGCCTGCAGTCCCCCAGAGTGGCCCCACGTCCCCTGGGTGCATGGTGCTGCTGTGCAAAACCAAAAATAATTTTTAAAAAGTCCAAAGCTGGCAGCCCAGCAGAACAGCAAGCTCGTGTCTCGGCTCTGCTCAGCCACGTCACGCCCTCGGGGCTGACTTCTCCTGCAGAGACGAGGCCGTGGTACAGTGGCCCTGTTTTATTCTCACTTGGGTTTTTCTCATTTGTGGCTTTTACTTGTTTTGTTTGTAGATCTTTTTGTTCCTCTGGATACAGAGATCTGTAGGAAGAAAACCCTCGGTGTGACCTGCGACCTTCTCGAACCATAAACTTTAGTACTGCTAATACTGACACACGTGGACGGATCCTGGCATGACGTAAGGGGTGGAAAAACACTTTTGTCAAAAACAAAACAAAAACAAAAAAAATTGCCTTAAGTATAAAGTGCGGAACAGTCAATACATATCACTCAGTTAGGAGGGGGTGGCGTGTTCTCTTGGCTTGTTCACAAGCAGCCAGCAGCAAAATTGTGCCTAAGCTTAATATTTCTTTTTTAAAAAAAAAGAACATTAGTTATGAGATTTTTTATGTAGAACAAATAGCGATGCCTTTTGTTTTTTTTAGCTTCTTTTGCATATGTTTTGTAAGCGACGAAAAGAATTTTTTTTTGTATAAAAAAATGTCTTGTACCCCATGCTTTTCTGCTGCTGTTTCTATAGTTAACGTTGCATCTTTAGGATCAACCAGAATATTAAAATTGTATTAAGAGAGACTGGATATAAAGAGGAATTCTCAGATTCGGCTCTGAAAGCCACTAAAAGCGAATGTAGCCACAGCGAGGAGATGTTCGTCCTTGCCTGGCTTGTACCTTCCATTATAAAAAAAAAAAGAAAAAAAAAGAAAAAAAAAAAAAACAAACTCGTGCTGAATTCACCATCTCTTTGCTTTGGCCACTTCTGATTTGGGAAAAGGAAGTTAAACAGCAAAGCAAGTCGCAGCAGCATCCTCTGCAGTGCTCCAGCTCCTCCCGGGAGGAGACCGAGGTCCATCAAAGGTCCCTGCAGGGTTCGCGTTCCTCCTGGAGGCTGCTGGCGGCTGCATCCCGCCTCCGGAGCGCCGTGCCAGGGAGGACGAGCTGCGGGAGAGAGCAGGCGCTGGGGGGTGGAAGAGAACCAAGGGACTGGTGGGCTTCCAAGGTAAGCCAAGAAGCAACGCGGGTGCGAGAGGAAGACCCGGGGCGGAGGAGAACGCCCTGCGCCCGCGCATCCGAGTGAACTCCTGCTGTCAGAGGCGCTTCCAGGGGCTGTGCTGAACAAAGACGACCGAACAAAGCTGGAGGGACTGGGAAGAAGCAGAGGCAGGTGGAGCAAAGGCAGCAGCGGGGACCTCGCTCCGTCAGCGTCGGAGCGGATGGACGCACGGACACAGGAGCTGGAGGTGGTGGGAAGGGGAGCAGCCACTCCAGCCCTCGGCTGCAGCAGGATCCCCGCCTCTACCGCGTCTCCGCGCTCTGGAGCTGTGACCATTGGAAGTGCAGATGCTGCAGGCTCAGGAAGAGGGGTGGTTTTGCATCCCGCCTTCACCCGCTGTCGTGTCTCCAAAGCATCCACAGAGGTGAGCTCAGCTCAGCACGCCACCCTTCTTGCCACAGGGGACGCAGGGTGGCCGCTGTCGAGTGCTCCCGGCCTCCTCTCTCCATCTGGGAAGGAAGGGGAGCCGCGAGCACCCGTCCCACGCAACACGCTGCGGTAGCCGAGCTGTGCCAACGACCCCTTCACTCCGAGGTTCACCAGGGCCTCTGCAGATGGCTCCGGCGTACCCAGCAGGAGGAAGCCCCAGCACGCGGCGGGGGCCCCACCGGCACAGGAGCCAGCACAGGGAGCTCAGCAGGGCCGTGATGGTGCTGAGCTGCAGCAGCCCACCAGCAGTTGGCAACGGAAGAGCGTCCACCGGGATTTTTTTGTTTCTTCCCCCTCCTTCCCCTTCTCCAGAATCACTTCCGAAGTGTTTTGTGCCCGGATCTTCCCAACAGACAGGGTCAGCAGCCCAGGGCGAGGTGAAGCCCCAGCTCGGCAGCGCCTCCGATGCCCAGGGCCGGCTGCTGCCTGGCTCTGCCTGGCGGGGCCGGGCTGAGCGGGACAGTCTGGGGGTGCGGGGGGCACGTGGGGACAGCGAGCACAGCCGGAGCTCCAGCAGCAGGGTCCTTCTTTCTCCTCTTTGCTTCTCTGGCCTGTGTTTCTCGGGGAGCTGCATTGCTTCAGCATAGAGAAAGGGAAGGGCTGGTGAACAGGATTAGGTCCCGCGGCATTTCCTTGGCGCAACCTGGTGCTCTTTTTTTGTAGCCGTGCTTTGTGCTCTAGCAAAACGTGTTGGAAACACTCAGGACATCGCTCCTCTCCCCGTAGGCATCCCAGACCAGAGCCAGGTGTGGCTGCTGGAGCGGGATGGGCCCCTCTCTGCCTGCTGGTCCAGCCGTAGCTCTTTTGGGTGCTCTTTTGGGGTAGGAAGTGGGGAGTCAGCTGCACTCGTGTGGGGCTTTCCGCGGGCTCGGTGCGGCTGCCCCAGTACCGGGGGGATGCAGCGATGTCCTAGCCTGGCAAGCTTGAAACCGTACAAAAAGACTTAGAAGTGCTTCCCCAACACTTTGATTTAGCAACAAGAATTTGAGAAGGTGGTCGTGTACAGGTGGATTGAAAGAAAAGGTCCTGTAAAAAAAAAATAATAATAATGCAGAAACTGTCAGCAAAGAACATGTGAAAATTTATGATTTGGTCGAAATTTCACGGAATGCTTCATCCCCTCCAAGTGCTACCTGACGCTCCGCAGGCCAAGGGGGCTCTGGCTGACACAGCGCCTTCCCAGCACCCCCAGAGCGGCCGGCATTCCCACGGAGAGGGGGCTTTCCATCCGCCTTTAGGTGGTTTAGACCTTTTGTTTGTAGCAAAACTGGCTAGCTTCCTCGGCAGGGCTTGGACAAAGGTGTGGCAGGAGTCCTCGAGCGTAAACCCCACTGTGCCAGGGCTTGGGGAGGGTTTGGTCCCTCCGTTCTCCAGCAGGGAAGCGCGATGCGGGGGCCTGGCGCTGCTGCACCCGGGAGCTGCCTCTTCTTTAGGAGTGTAGCAAGGAAAAATGACTTTGGCTTGCCTGGTGTGCTTGGCTTGGGGTGAATGTGGTGCCTGTAACCTGCAGGGAAAGTGGCTTTTCTAAAAGCAACCATCAGCCAGGTGCTGTCCTCGAAGCACCAGCCTGTTGCAATGAAACTCTTCAGGTGGAGTGGCCAGAGAACTCTGCTGGTGAACTCGGAGATCTCTTTTCTCCCCCCTTTCTGTTCCCTGCCCGTCTGAGTGTCCCTGTGTCGGTGGTCCTGCCCAGGGAGGTGCCGCAGGCTGGGATGTGCTGCGAGGTGGACTCGGTGCTGTGCTTCCTCCCTCGGCCCCCTTGCAGAGCCGAGCGCGCCGCCAGGTGCTGGGGAGTGGCTGGAATCTGGTTTGTTAACAGCAGAACTCGCAGATTTTTGTTCTTTCTCCCTCTCTTCACCTTCACCTGCTTTTGCCCCAGAGCAAAACAGCTGCAGCCTCCCCGAGACTGCACCTTGATGGTCCCACACTGACGGCACCGGCGGGGGGTGGTGGCAGCCCCCGCCTGCGCCTGCTGCCAGCGCTCCCTGGGGAGCCGAATTCCAGCTCCCCCTCCTTTGGCAGCCGCTCCCCTGCCCGTGACCCGCCACCAGACCCATTCGCAGCCGAGCCAACTTGCCTGGCTGCCGTTCAGCTCCTGCTCTTTGCCAACATCTCCTGGGGCTCTCTGCCCCCTGCTTTTACATCTCGCTCCGGCCTGGGTGCCAGGGATGTGGCTGCGCACGGTGCGGGGACGTGCTCTGCCTGCCCGCTGCTCGGGGCCCTGCTCTGTGCTTGGCACTTGGGGTTTTTGCCCTCTCCGGCTGAGAAATGCAGAAGCGTGATGTGAGAGCCCCCCGGCCGTGACTTCGGCGGGCAGTCGGTGCGTTGGCGATGCGCCGGTTTCCTAGAGGTTTTGCGCTTGCCGCCCGGCGGTGATCGAACAGGAAGGGCAGAAGCAGGCTGGGATTTCCCCAGGAGTCTGCAATTTCAGGTTCATTGCAGAAGCTTCTCTCAAAGGTCCTCTGTGTCTCACGCACGCTGAAGCCAGCAGAGCCTTTGGGGCCTGGGCCCTGGCTGGGTGATTCACTGCTCCCTCCCCTCAGCCCGCAGAGGAGAGGGGGCCCTCGAGAAACAGGAGGCTTCCGACCCCCCCTTCCCCTTCCCCTCCGTCCCTGAGCTTTGCTTTCATGGGATGGCCGCCAACTTAGGTCCCAGCAGAGCCCGTGGTCCTGCAGGCCCTGCTGTGTGCCGTGATGGTGAATCGGGGCCAGCTCCAGGTGCAGCCAGCCCCCAGTCTGAGGCTTCAGCAAAGAGCTGGGGATGGGGAGGTGACGCAGAGCTGGTGCTGGAGCTGGGCTGGGCCAGGCAGTGAGCCCCAGACACGGGGCTGGCTGACCTGGAGCAAGCCGTGGCTGCTGGATTCCCCCGTTCCTGCTTGACACCAGCAATAGCAAGACCTGTTCTCTGCACCACAAGCTTGCACGAGGTCTTTGCCCTGTGAAATCCTATGCAACCCCCTCTCCTCTCCCCCAGGGCTCTGCAGGTCCCGGCCCAGCCCCTTCTCTCCGCTCGTCCATGACTGCTGAGCCCCTGCTCCCCGCTGCTCTCAGGGTCCAGCTTCATTTCTAGCAGCTCCAAAACCATTTTCAGGCCGGCGCCGTGGAACCAGGGGGGTGGACAAGTGATGAGAGCGCAGAAACACCCCCTCCAACTTGTGCTGCGGGAGCTGAGCACTGAATTGGAGGGGCAGGGCCTGTCCTGGGGCTTTTCCGTGCATGCTTCACCCTCCCGTGCCTTCTGCTCGATGCTCAGCGGCTCGCTGCCAGCATCCTTCATCTCACCCCCTCTTCCCCAGCACCTCCGCATGGAGCAGCTGCGTCCCACCTCCCTGCTGGGCTGGGCTTCCTTCCTCCACCTCCAGCCCCGAGGTGCCTCACGCCCGTCCGCTGGGCTAAGAGGATTTGGGAGATGGGTGCTGCAGCGGGTCTGGGGTCCGCAGCTCCTGCGGCGGGCGTGGGGACCTGCTGCTCCCTGCAGAGGTTTCATCTTCAGGGCCTTCACCCACGGGGCTTCTGCGGGAGCCGAGGGTGGAGGTGGCATCCTTTCTGCTAAAACTTGTGTTCCCATCCCACGTGCCCCCCTGGGGGAGCGAGAGGCAGCCCCGCCGTGGGGCTCCGCGCCAATATTGCCATTCCTCTGCTGTTGTACGCCTCCTGCTCCTCGGGCCTTGCGATCCCCGCTGTGGGCACAGCGCGGCTGCAGGCAGTGGCACTGGCAGGGAGCAGAGGGGTTGAGGTGTAAAACGGGGGGTCCTGGGTGCCGAGGCCGCCTGCTGACGAGCAGCAAGCTGGGGACGCCGCGGTTCCCCCTTCCCGCGTCTCCCAAATCACTTGAAACCCACCAGCGATTGAGCAAACCTTGTAACGCGGGGACCCGGGGAGGGACGGGGCCGCGGGAGGCCGTGGGCTCCCCTGCCAGGGGTGTCGGAGCTGTGAGGGGAAGGAGGCGCCCGGGGAGGCCGAGCGGAGACGGCCTCGTGGTCTGCAGGAAAGGAACCATTTTCTAACGAGCTCACTGAGAAAACGAAGCATTACTTGGTTGCTCTTCATATATATTTTTGTAGGAGGGGGGGTGGGAGAGCAGACGGGAGATGCCTGCGGAAGTTGTTTATTTTTAATCCCGTAGAAAGTTTTGGGTTGGTTTTGGTTTTTGGCCTTTAAAAAAAAAAAAAA